>JAKOGI010000421.1:282500-582500 GCA_029747015.1 Carnegiea gigantea
TCTTTGTAATTCAATAATGGGTTGAATGTAAGGATAGGCATGGGGCGGGTTTGGGACGGATTGAGTCGTAGTCACACCCATACTCATTTTTTAAAATCATACGCATATCCATACACATACTCACACCTATCGGGTTTTGGATAGTTATAACCATGCTCACTCATCGAGTGTAAATGTTTTATTCAGGTACATATAGAGAATGCAAGGTGTCACTCATAGTCAACCCATGTTTACATACACACTATATTTGATTAGCAATTTCTAACTTATGTCCAATTAGACCCATAAAAGCTAAAATTGTAAAAAAAAATAATTAATTTTTCATTTCTACATAAATAAACACTGTAATTATAGTTCTATGTCTAATATTTTTATTATTCTTAGCATTTTTGTTGCCTTTTACTAGTAAATTGGGTACATAATTGGATATGAATTTTGAGAATCCATATTCATAACCATAGTCATTTTCAGATGCAATACCCATACCATACCTATACTCACCTGAAACACCTTTTCACTAACGATTCGGGTGCTAAATGGGTTGAGTTTTAATATGATTTTTTGAATTCGAGTAATACTTTTATCTCTAGTTGAATGAGTTGATGTTGTTCTTACTATTGGTTGTCTTACATTTATGTCACTATTAGTTTAATTCTTTATTAAATTAATTTTACAGTTACAAATTTAAAATAATGATGTCAATAAATACAAATTTTAATTGATTACAATAATGATTGTATTTTGTCACCATATTCAAGTGTCAATATTAAATATTTTTTATTCAATTATTTTAAAGCTATAAATTTAAAATAATGGAAGACTACAAATATAAAATTTAATGTTAATTATGATGATGCAAACATCTATAATAAATTGGTTGGTTTGATTTTCCAATTGCCATTATTCATTATGCAAATTAATAGGCTACAGGATAAATATTAATATGTGTTTCTTTCTTTTGGCAGTTAAAGATCCAAGACACAAATAGCCAAACTGAAGAGACATTCCCCCATCCCCATGCTACGTGACATTAAACATAAACCAAGTATAATTAAAAAAAATAAGTGTTTCTTTTATTTATTTATTTTGGGGGGGTGTTAAGAGTCTTGTAATGTATGTAGACAACTCCTCTAAGTCAAATGTCAATTAAGTAGATGTTAATTATCAAAATTATGGTATTTAATTCAATAATTTTAACAGTACAAATTCAAAACAAAAGAGGATAATAATAATTGAATTTAATTTTACCTATGACAACAGAGCCAATCTATATTATAATTTAAATGCTTTTTTCAAATGAGCACTTTCACCATATTGAATCCCACCAAAATACACCCCCAGAATTGCTTCCCTCCATTTTTCTTAACATTTAAATTCAAAATTTAACGTCCTAAGTCAATACACTGCATAATATCTCACCTAAGCAAATATTAAGTGAAGACACATATGTTACACACACTTTCCAAAATAGTCAGTAGGATATTTGCCAATTGAATTAATAAAAATCACAGTAATTGAAAATTATTGCCATTTTAAAGTGAAATCGGTAAATTTCTTTCATCTTTTCCGTAATTAAAAATTTAAGTTCTAATCAAAATAGGCAATAACATCCAAAACATTCCTCCGTTCAAGCCTTTCAAATTAAGTTACCATAACTTTTGTATAATTCCATGGCTATTATCAATCCACCCCGTGTTCCCGCAATACCTGCTCGCTCCCTTGAACTAACTGTGCCTTTCGCATGTCCTCCTCTAGCATCACTACCTTCAGAAATTTTGCTGTTGTAATTTTAATAAATGTTTGTATTTTAATCATTTAGCATTACTATTACCAAATTTTGTTACTTTGTTTCAAGCGGGGAAGTTGATCCATCAAGAGTGCATTAATCTTGATGAGCAATGCTGCTGGACCATCATCAAATTCTTATTTTCTTGATGTTTTGTATTTTTCCGCTTATTTCTTTTTCTTTGTTTTTAGTTGTTGTCATATTTATTCACGTGGCAAGTAAGGGAAATTTATGGTTTTAGTGTTTGTTTATATAATAGTATCCTCATGGTAGTGACACATTTGTAAGTGTGTACCTATAGGTGGGTTTAATATGTGTTATCTTCAAATAACTCTTATGTTGTAGAATTGTTCTAACTTCATATATATTTGCAATTTGTCTAATTCCCTGATGATTAATTTACCATATTCATTGGAAGTCGTACATTATATAGTTATTATTATAATATCTATCAACTAAACAGATGTCTGCTTTCATTTTGTTCTATTTTTTTAATATCTAAAAGGCATAAAGGCTAATATACATAAAATTCAAACCCAAGTGTTTGTTAACAACTGTAACACCCCAAAATGGACATGTACACTGTTTGATGTTTCTTACCTAATTGTCTTGATTAGGAGGCATATTCCCAATGATTGGGGTGTTACCGTCGTCCCAAAAAGGACGAGGTTTAAAGCAATTACACTAGAGATATTATATTTGAGCATAATTCAAGTGCATAAATGATTAACATCATCCACAAATCATACATGTGTAGGTGATAACAAACATAGGGTTTATGCTTCATAGCAAGCAGTTCATGTAATGCCTCAATATACATAATTCACTGTTTGCATTCTCTTTATTAGTTTCACCAATTAAAAGTAATATCTCAAATAATCAGGGCGCTACTGCCGCCCAAAAAGGACAAGACTTTGCTTGTAAATGATAAATTTAACAATGCTAATCAATGTTTACCATCAAAAAACATTCACACAATCACAATTCATCAAACCATATATATATATAAACAGTTCTAAGATCAAAACCCTTTAACTATATCAAGGATTACACCAAAATATAGAACTCTGATAAAGTATACAGTTTCAACATCACAATATGTCACAATCTAGTGTTAAAAGCATCTCAACACTAAAACACCACCATTCCATATAGACTTCCTTGCTCACTTATCACCTTCAATCGCCCTGCCTACTTGAGGGTGATTCACTGAACATTTTCTTAAAGCAAAATATGAAAACATTTCGAACTGTGAGCCAAAACTCAGTACATGCATCCCTATATTGTTGAATGATCATTGAAAAACTGATTGAGCCCGCATTGCAATTCATTTTACTTTAAAACAGGGAATGAAATAAATATAAAACTGCATTGCTAATTATTATCTGATAGTGAACCCCTAGTAACTGTTACGATCTGTAATAGGTGTACACCTACCAGGTCGATCGAAGGACCTAACCTGAAACCGCGCGGGTAACTGAAGGACAAGGCCCTGTAACTGATAACTGATAACTGATGGGGTTACTTATTATGTGATAAATCATGAATTAAACTGATTCATTGATGTACTTACCAAAACATTATAATTTTGATACATATGTGCTAATTTCAAAAGATACAGGCAATGAACGTGCCTGGTACTTTTAATGAAATTCACTAAAATGGGGTTATGCACAAAAGGGAAGGAAATGATAGGTTAGGCCCTGACTCTATTCAAAATATCATGATAGGAAAACATAATTAGCAAATATTTTTATTTTCACAGATAATAAGTTAGTAAAAGCAAAGTGGGAGCGTAACAAGAGCTAAAATAACTGACTTGTAACTTAGCCCATCGATCTCCGATTGAGACCCAAAATCCCAATATCGAAAACTTAAGAAGTCCTGAAAAACTTTTGTTTAGAACACCAAATATGATTCCTATAATAGGGTTCCCAAAATGAGGCTAGAACACAAGTATGCCAGTTTTGGTCTAACCTATGCAGTTCTGGTAAAAGCGCCGTAATGTTTTCCACATACCTCAGATTAAGGCAATTTAAAAGGCATTTGAAAGCTAACACAGTGACCTATTTACCCATCAAAAGTCATAATTTTTCAATGGGCCGATCGTTACCAGTTTAATCTTAAATTCACCCCTGTTTTCTGCCATTTTCAATCCTCATTGTTTTTGCTTTCTCATCTATTTTCACATAAATCCTCACTTGAAATCATTCCTTAAACTCATGTAACAAAGTTTTGGTCCTTTCGATCACCATAGAAAACCATTACATCCAATTTCACCTCAAAATCATATATGTCAAAGATCATTTCTTGATCAAATATACACTAATAACATGCTTGCTATTAAAAGAAGGTTAAAACTTGCTTAATCATTAAAACCCCAGTTTGTGGCCAACTTGGACTCACCTTCAACTCATTTCAAATCACCAAAACATCATCATAATCATTAATAAGGCTAAAGATTACAAAATTATATACAAAACAATACAAATCCATCACTTGACTTAAGCTAACTTGATCATAATAAACCCTAACCCTAACATGTTTCAAGCTCAACTCCACCATGATCAACATCCCCAAAATCAATAGAATTTGCAGGATAACATCTATTTTGATCTCCAGATATTAATCATAACTAAAACAATCATAAAACTAAAAATACATCAAGATCAAGTTAGGGTTTTACCTCTTGAAAGCTTAGGAGGAGAGGGTGTGAGGTTGTTTGAGAGTGGAGATGGCTGCATTGGCTGGTGGGGCACTAGGGTGGCGCTGGGTGGCTGCCTAGTGGCCGGAACAGCAGCAAACAACAGCAAGGGGGGAGGGGGCAGCTGTGAGGTATGAGGGAGAGAGAAGAGAAGTGCGTGTGATCTTTTACTTGGCTAAGAATGAAAGAAGCATTTACTTGGCTGATTTTATTCTTCAAAAAGTTGCTTTTTCCTAACTATGGTTAGACTTCAACCATAGTTACTTAGCTAGGTTAAGTAGGCAAGTTCATTGGCTTCAAATTGGACCAAAATGAATTGGGTTCGGTAATAAAACGCTCCGTAACGATAATGTTTTTCTGTAAATTGAATTTAAACTTTTGTGATGATATGGGAAAATAAATTAAAATCGCTTAGATTATAACTATTAGGGCCTACTATCAAGTTTTTTGAAATTTTCTTTAATAAATAAATAAATAAATAAATAAAACCCGAATTGAACAATGAGAGCCCAAATGATTTTTCACTACTAGGATGATCAAATGCAATAAATAGTTTTGACAAAAATCATTAACATGAACTAATTAAATAAATAAACATGATTTAGGGTTGTGCTATTATAATCCAAGTCCATGACACATCCAAACTTCATTTTCCATCCAATCATGTACAAATAACATACTTGATGCTACGGATAAGCCAAACCATGCATGATCACCAAAACCTAGCTTGTGACCAACTTATATTTGCATTTAAATTCATCCAAAATCACCACAAATGCGATCATAATCATTATTAATGGTAAAGATTACAAGATCAAATGCAAAACAATCCAAATCCATCATTTTAAACTTAAGCTTGCATGCTTATGTATAATCTCAACCCTAGCATGCTTCCAAGCTCAACCAACAAATTAACACATCAAAATAGCTCTTATTCTTATCAAAATAGCATGATCAACAATTAAAACCAACAGAAACAAGAATCAAAACCAAAAATTAACAAGATAGGTGATAGTGTTTACTCATTTTGCACTTGAAAAAGGAGGTGTGAGTGATGCTTGAAGAGTGTGGGGAGGTGGTTGGGGGGTGATGGTGGCAGAGAGGGGGGCTGGCTGGTGGCTCTTGCTGGCAGGAAGCTGGCTAAGACAACAGCTCTCAGGCAGCAGAACAAGGGGAAAAGGCAGCAGGGGGTGCAGAGAGAAGAGGAAGAAATGAAGTGAGTGTTTACTTGGTTAATGTTTGTCTTGATTCAATTCACTTGGCTGATATTTAACTCCATAAAATGGCTTTTTGCTAATGATAACTAGGCCTAAATAATGGTAATTAACTAAATCAAGTAAATCAACTTATTGGACTTTGAATTGGGCTTAACTGAATTAGGCTTGGGAAAAAAATATAACGCCTCATTGTGATCAAAAATTTATTTATTTATTTATTTTTCGAAGCTCGAAATTAAATTTTTTTGATGTCATGAAAAACAATTTAATCTCTTAAACCATAATTATCGAGGCCTACTATCGATTCACCCGAAATTTTACGATAATTAAAACCTGGGTTGCAAAGTAGGTCCAAAATGAATTTTTCCAAACCGGAATCATTAAATACGATTAAAAAATGCGAGCAAATTAATAACATGGCTTAATTAAATAAATAAACATGATTTAGGGTCGGGTTATTACAATATCTTCCAAAGTTCACTAGATTTGCTAGCTATCCACTACATTGTTGTTATAGTCATTAAATACCCATTTATGAGCAATTTTCATCGGATAAATATAGGATGATCCCTATTTATTGTTTGAATGTATTTTTGTTAATGAAATAAAGGGAATATAATTTATTATTATTATTTCTAACATCTTGGGATGATTTATAGGTCAATGCTGGTAGGGTAAATAATATTGAACTTTTTGGTATTGTAGTTTTGGTAATAGTTTTTACATTGTTTCGAGAGAGAGGGAAGAGAATGACTAAGGAGAATGATGAAGGGGTTAATGTGTTTGGATTTAGCAACAGGAGTGTAGAAGGCAAAAATTCTAGGACAAGTCGGATGGTGCCACGTGTAAAAATTTGACCAATTACAGTCTTCAGAGTTCTTTAGTTGATTTGCATCAACCGAGATCAAGTATCAAGCCCTCGGAATACTCAAGTCATTAGGAGATCGAATTAGAGGATTGGTTGATTATATTAAATTCAGATATTGTACCCATATACAACATCAATACAAAATTCAATTTGTTTCTGAATTTCCTGTCTAATTTATTTTAGGCACGAAATTTGCGTTTACAAATTTGGCACGCTTGGTGGGATATCTCTGCCTCTTATCTCTTTCTCCAAGCAAGCAACTTCACTTCTTTGAAGAAGATATGACTCTCAAGAATTTCATCCTTCAACCTTCAAAGAAAAAGACTATTGGATTCGCATATGAAGGATCTACAAAGGTTAGTACTGGATTTGGCAATCAAAGCACCAGGGTGATGACTAGGAGCACATCTAAAGCTAATCCCTTCATCACCTTAAAGAAACAAGTCGTGACTCTAACTTTGAAGTCACACAAAACTCAAAAATTTGACTCCAACTTGCCTTCTGATGGAGTTAGCCAAACTGCTTGTCTCTCTAATATGAAGTTAAAGCCTCTTACTGCTTTCAATACTAGGAAGACTTTACCTCAAGGAATGGATGAATTCCAAACATACATCAATCCTGCCTTTCAGCTTATCGGTGCAGAGGATGACAACTATGATGGTAGTGATTCTTCACTAACATCTCCAAGGGACTTGCATTTCTCTCAATCAGACACTGAGTCTTCCAGCGCAGTCGTCATGCCATTCATGGTGATAGAAGCTATCAACTTAGAGGAACAATTGGCAGACATGAAGGCCAAACTCGATAAACTCTTGAAGGAAAATGCAAAAAAAAGATGCTCAAATTAAGCGTCAAAGTAAACAGATTGCTGATTTGACAAAGAAGTTGGGGAAGCAGACGTCTGAAGTTTTCAACAAATGCTCAAGCAGTGAAGATTCTGCCAAAGAGTCTAATCACAGCTTTCATTTCTTGACGATGCCACTGATTCATCATCATTGAGTCGTCTTCCATGGTAGGAAATTGTAAGCTCCATATCATGAGCTCGTGTTATCAATTCTTGGAATGTTTTGGGCTTGTTCACTTGCAAAGCATAAAGTATATCCCAATCCATCCCTTGGGCACACATCTCGACAGCTGAAGACTCAGACAAATGATCTTTACACTTCAGAGACAGAGCACGCCAACAGTTAATGTAATCGATGACTGGCTCATTATTATATTGCCTTATGTTAGTCAACTCTGTTATACTAACTATACGGCGTGTGCTATAGAAGCGATTCAAGAACTCAGTTTCCATTTGCCCTCAACTATCAATGGACTCAGACGCAAGGTCTGTATACCAGTCAAATGCAATTCGTTTGAGAGATTGCACGAACTGTTTCACCAATCGATCACCTTCACTGCCAGCGTTGCTGTAGGTTTCGATGAAATGAGCGATGTGCTGCTTGGGGTTACCCTTACCATCAAATTGGTTGAATTTGGGAGGTTGATAGCCATGAGGCATACAAAGTGCATTGATCCTCTTTGTATAAGGCTTTGTATACAAGTAACTCTTGTGAGACTCTCCTAACTGAGCCTTGACTTTGGTGGGCCCACTTTATCAAAGTTAGATTCAGCCAATTAAAAGCTGCCATGTGTCATCGATGACGCAAAAATTAATAATTATTTTCTTTATTTAAAAATAAGAAAATAATTACTGGACCTAGGCGCAGAGCCCGACTCTAACCCTAACTGGCAGAGTTTTTAAATAAGAGTCCTTCCCCTTCATTTGGAGTATTCAGCATCTGTAAAATTCAGAGCTCAGACAGCAAGAAGCGTCCAGCTACCAAGCGAGAAGGATCAAGACTTACAGAGCTTTAGAAACCACAATCAGCCACTTGTAGATCAAAATCAAGAATAGTCTTCAGAGTTCTTTAGTTGATTTGCATCAACCGAGATCAAGTATCAAGCCTTCGGAATACTCAAGTCATTAGGAGATCGAATTAGATGATTGGTTCATTATATTAAATTCAGAGATTGTACCCATATACAACATCAATACAAAGTTCAATTTGTTTCTGAATTTTCTGTCTAATTTATTTTAGGCACGAAATTTGCGTTTACAAGGAGAAATAACGCAAAAAGGATAAATTCAATATTAAAAATCTTTATTTCAACCCATTCCTCGCTCAACTTTTGGGTAAATAAAATGGGAGAGGGGTGAAGGTAACAACGACCAAATATTCCTTCCTATCCAAATAAATTTAATTGGAGTTAATTAATTAACATTTTATCAACCCTTCCCCCCTCCTCTCTCAATTGACAATGTAAAAATGATCATAATAACTACACTTTTAAGTTGCCCTAGCCAAGGTTTGATGGAAAGACAATAGTACATTGTACTTCATTTTTATCCAAAAAAAATCTATATATTTGACTAAAATATAAGATATTTTGGATTAGAAAATATAGTTAGCTTAAAGATATGATAATTTTCCCAAAATAATGCTAATATATAGATTAATTTAAATCATTTTTTTTTCCCAATAGTAAATTTATATAAATCTCAATACACATGCAGTAAAATATTTTTCTTTCAAAAAAAAATGGGTAACTACTTAGTCAAAGGAAAGATTTTTATGAAAAATGTTAAATTCATTTTTATCAAACAAGGGGCATTGGTTTTGGATCAAAAAGGGGTATTGGAAAAAAATAATTGATCACTATAAGATTGTTGTTTATTCTAATATATTAATCTCAATATTTTTCATGTAAAAATTACAAAAGTATAAATACAAAATCTCAATATATTGTTTGCAAAACTGATTACTTGAAACGACTCCAAAAAAAAAAAAAAAACAATTACTTGAAAGAAGGGAAAAAAAAACTCACCAAAAACATTGCTTTAAAAAAGGTTCGAGGATTAAGTCCTAACATAAAACTTCTACCCCACCTTCGAAAGAAGTAAAAAAGAAAAAATCAAACAAGAAAAACTCTAATATATATCAATCTACAAGATGATATATGTCATACTATTTCCTTTAAGCAATTAACTAGGACCATTTTATATTTCTATATATCTTAATTAGTAAGATTGTCTTCAAAATGTTATCTGATCATGAATAAACAAATTACAAATTTTTAGGTGAATATTATATTGATATGAAACTTATATAATCTTTATAAATAATCACTCTTTTTCATCTAGTTTGATGTATCTTTACATAGTTCTATGTTTATTATGGCCTTTGTGGGTGTCCGTTAACTCAACTAATAAAATTTTTGAAAGTTGTTACTAGATACCTAAGTTTGAATTCGGCATAGGCTAGACCTTCGTGCTTCGTTTGCATCAAAAGAAAGTACTATAGTGATTGAAGTATAATGTTATAGCATTGATTAAATGTTTATAAATTTATTTCATTTGTATGATTATTAGAAAATTTTGTTTTATTTCACCGATTAATTTATGTTTGTCTAACCTCATACTTAGAAATAGTTGGATGAATTATATTAAATAATTTATTTTGACTTGTCATGAGTTTACCCCAACTATTATTAGAACTTTTTTTAAAAAAAATTCACATGTTTCTTTGACCAAAGAAAAATCAAAACATAATTGGTTTTATTAAAAATATCTATCTAATACTAAAATATCCCATGCAACGTGCAGACACAAACTAGTTATCATAAACATAAAGACTCCTATATAAAGCTGAGTAAAATACTCAGTCAGAAGATATTTTTGACTCTTCCCCTTTTAAGTTGAGCAATGATTATTATAGTTTTATGTTTTACTTTCGTTTCCAGCAAATTATTAGCATCTTCATCTTCATCTTTAGGGTAAGCAATATATGTTTTACTCTTTTTATGCAAAAGACAACGATATTTTATTTCTATCTGAATATTTGCACACACACATATAATCTTTTTTCCTTTCTTTGAAATATTAAAACCTAAGACTCACATTTGTGAAGTGTTGTTGGCGAATATTGGAAGAATGCAAAGGCCATTAGCACAAAAATGGTGCTGATCAATGGCAATGTATAATTGCTTTTTCCTTTTCTGGTGGAAATGATTTGAACTTATTTTCATTTCTTAAAGAACAACAAATTAAATGCAATTTGTTCCTACTTTTACTGTTTTCCCTAATAATGATATGTTTTATTTTCCTTTTTTATGGTTGTAGTCTAGCTTTGTTCATGCAGTGATGAAGGTTAATTTTACCCACAAATTTCAAGATATGTTTGTGGAGGATTTTATTTATATATTTAATAATGTCAAAATCCAAAAGTATGAGCCATATTCTTATAAAGTTCTTTTCAAAAAAAATTCCCCAAACCGAAACAATTCAAATCACTCTTAATAAGAAAATTTAATATTTATGTAGTAATGCATCTATTTTTAGTTAGTTGTTAAAAAGAGCTAGGCTCATTTTTTAATATTAGGAAGTTTGGATCTCAAGTCCTCAATGCCACAATTTAGTTAGGGGTCCATATAGATATATTGTAAATCATTTCTCAAGATTTAATATAAGTGTCCAATAATCCTACTATATTTATAAAATAAATATTAGTATTTAAATGTTCTTTTACCAAGAAAAGAGAAATAGAAGAATAAGAATATCAAATCATGTATGATAGATGCATTTACATACTTCAAAGTTACATATACAATCATCATATATGTATACCGTTTGGCACTAAACTCTTCACTCTTTTTTTCCCTATTTTTGTTTTTTTCTTCAGAATAACTATCCAATATAAGAATTTTTCTCATATCATATTCAATTAATGTCCAACTTAAAACATAGTTGGCAGTCCAACCAACATGTCAAAAATAAAATAGTTTATATGCGTATTCTTCAATACCAATTAGTTAACCATACTAGTAGTTCTAATTAAAATTAATGATAAAACTCTTTTGGAAAAAAAAAAATATAAGACTATAAAATTTCAATGCAAAGCATGGAATGCACACTTGCATATAGTAATAGTAAATAGCCAACATTCAAGTTTAATTGATCCTCTTTTATGGTTTACTAGTTTAGCACATTGTCCAGCAGCCATCAACTTTTTTTTTTTTTTTTTTTTGGGTGGTTATTTCAATTAGTAATTTCTGTTTGGACAAATTCCACTCAAAATGCAAAAAACCCTACTTTTCTTTAGTTGGATTATCACACTTAGTTTACTTTGATAGGTCTTAATTACTGAAAAAAAGCCCTAGCTAATAAATATCATAGGTTTTTGACAGAATATGGCAAAAAAATTGAGATCCTTTTAGGGCCTTTATTCCAAGATTGTCTTACTGTTTATCAGTTTTCGAAATTAAATACAATTTTAGATTAAATATAAAATAGACAATTTTTTTTTCCATATAATTAATCCCAGCCTTGTGAATATTAGAAAACAAGTTCGGGTCAACAATACAAAAAGCCAAGCAGTATACCTCTATTGTTGCGTATTGTAAAATGAGTAATTACAAGTCAGTGACTTTGAGATAGAGCACTAGCTTAGTTGATCCTTTTGACACTTAGGGTGTGTTTGGTAGGAGAGAAAATCATTTTCCCAAAAAACAATTTTTTCATTTTACGCTGTTTGGTAAAAGTCGGAGGGAAAAATCATTTTCAGGGGAAAATCATTTTACCCCATAGGAAGGAAATTGTTTTCCTTTGAAAAAGTAGGGAAAATCATTTTCCAATTCTCTGATATTTCAGTTTCATGCCTAATTTTCATTCTCTTTCTTTGCTTCTCCTTTATCTCATTCTCTGCTTCCCCCTTACCTCTCGCATTTTCAGAATAGCCATGGTTTAGGGTTGATTTTGTGCTCTCTCTCTCTCTGTGTATATATATATATATATATATATATATATATATATATATATATATATATAATATATATATATATGAAGCCCTTTTTTTCCTCCCCTTCTTGGGCTAAGAAAAAAAAAAATTATTATAAATTTGTAAGACCTGTTTGATGATCAAATTGACTGATTATCTATTAACTTAGCTTATTAGTAGCCAACAATTGGAAATGATTGTCTTAGAAATAGTTTTTCATTCTACCAATCAGCAGAAAATGAAGTACAAAGAAAATTATTTTCACCCCTACCACCAAACAGCAAAAAATCTAAGTGAAAAATTATTTTTCTTGAAAAAATATTTTTCACAGAAAATAATTTTCTGAAAAAATGATTTCCCACCCTATCAAATACGCCCTTAATCTTGAGACCTTGGGTTCGGAAGATGGGGAATACATATTGCTTGATTGTGAAGTGCCTTAGCTGTAAATGAGTTTTTGTCCAATTGCTTACCCTCCACGCCCTACCTATTAGTCTTGTTACGTCATACCGACGAATCCCCACCCAGCGGAATAAATATATAGTACATAAGATTATGGACATGTCACCATATCATTATTTTTATGGTGAAAAAAACTTGTAAACAATTGCTTTCTTGCTTTGCCTAGGTGTTTGGGTGCACCATGGGTAACCCCAAAAACGTCTGTTATGAATTTCAATCATGAAAATGTGGAATTCTTCAATCCGCAATGGATACTTTACCTAAAACTTGCTTTATGGTTTTGCTTTTCCTAAAATATAATGTAATTTATTCTTCTATTGTGAAACCATCTGCTACTTTGAGAGTAAGAGAGATGACGCTCGGAGGAATTTAAAATAGTACCTAATTCAAATGGCAAAACTTACACTCTACGCCAACAAATAAAATTTCTTCTACTCTAGTTAAAAAAAAAAAGGTTTATGTAATACACATGAAAGACAAACAACCCTATTTCATCATACTTCAACCCAATTGTTATCACATGTTTTTTTGTGCAATGAACACAAATGAAATCCAAAATCAACCCTTCTTGAAAAACCATATCTCCACTTAGATCTAGCACAACGATTCATATTTTTGTTTGAACTATATCAATACGTTTGCATTGATGAAATTTCTTCAGCAATATATTTAAGATTTAAGTTAAATATGATGTCTACTACTAGTTAGATCAAAAAATAGTAAAAAATTGCATGTACTCTATTTAGATTGATTAAACGTAAAATTATTTTTTGTTAGATCGACCTATTTTGAAGTTCAAGTGGGGTATCTAATTACAAATCAAATTTGACTGAGCCTTTCACGTAGTCAAACAATCCAAATCAAATTGTCTACCAACTAAACATAGGGGGTGTTTGGTAACAATAACTGTTTGGAAAAAAATACCTGTTTAGGAGGATTTTGGCTGTTTTGACCAAGTTAAATAGTTAAAGGGTGTTTGGTAAAGAGCCGTTTGCAATAACTATTTGACTCCAAAAAGCTCTTTTTGAAAAAGTTATTCCCATTAGGCTTTGAGAAGAGCTTTTCGTGGAAATGACATAATTGTCTATAAGTTTGAAAAAATTACACACATCTCATTAACAACTAATTCATAAATAAGGGCATAAATAAAATTTTACCAACATAGTTTTCAGAAACAGCTAATTTTTATCAAACACTTTTTCTAAAAACAACTAATTCAAACAGCTAATATAAACAGCTAATTCAAACAGCGAATAGCTAACAGCTAATACAAACAATTAATAGCTAACAACTAACAGCTGTTTATCAAACATGGCCATAATGAATAAGATGATTGCTGATTCAAGTTGCAAAATTGATTTGCTTGTATATTGTATTCAACCATATAACTACATTAAGTTCTCGAAAAGATAAAACCCATTAATTAATCGGACAAATAATAGGCAACCAAGTTTCAGTTCAAATTAATGCACGACTAGATTGTTATTGAATCGTTGTAGTTCAATTTTTTTTAGGCTTGACGGGTGATTGTATTTGCGCGGTGCTGGGGTACAAAGTCAATTTTGCCGAATAATGCATTTGAAGACGGAGGGGCACAGGCGTCCTTTCAAATTATAAAACAAGAACACATTGACCGGTTGACCCCACAAAATTACTAATTTACTACGTGTACGCTCTAAAATTAAACAGAAGAGCGCAGCACTGCAGTACAACACCGGTAGCGAAGAGCCCACAATCTCCTTTGAAAGTAGGGAGAGAAATCCGTGGAAGAAAAAGAAGTGGCCCTGATTTCCGCCACTGGAACTTCAAAATCAAAACCATATCCCCGGTTGATCTCATTGTTATTACTCAGCAGAGAGGATTTGGTGATTGTCTCAGTTCGCCGGCGATGCTCTTTCCACCAGCTGCGGCGGCATTTGTCTTGCTAGTTGCTGCTGTGGTCTTGCCGGCGATTGTATTTTCCGGCAGCTTTTCGGCGAACGTGTTGCAGCTGGAAAGGGCGTTTCCAGTGAACCAGAAGGTCGAGTTAGAGGTGCTCCGTGCTCGGGATAGGGCCCGCCACTCCCGAATCTTGCTTGGAGGCGGCAGCTATGGTGACGGCGTTGGTGGGGTTGTGGATTTCGGTGTGCAAGGATCCTCTGATCCCTATCTAGTTGGGTAATTCTTCCTATCTTCTCTATCTCTTTATCTTTTCGCTGTTCTTGCTTACTTTGATGGTTCTGAGGTTAATTTCTGGGTTCGAATTAGTGTAATTTCTCTTGATTCTTGGGTTCATCAGCTGCCTAATAACTTAACTGAAGATTTTGAGGCCCTTTTTGCTATTTCCGTTGTAAACTACTTGCATTGCTCCTCCCTCTCATGTTATACTTGTGGGGGATGATCTTAATTGGTGGTACACTGCTGGGTTCGTGGAATGGGCTTCGCCTGACGTCTACTTCATAGTGTCGTGGAATCTTTTGGGATTCTTTGCATTCTTGGTTTTTGCTTATTTGTACACCTCTAAATATATTTTTGAGCTTGTTTGCATTATTTTTTTCGGGTTAAATTTTGCGAAAACAGTCTGTTTTGAAGTGCGTTCCATTCTTCTCTTCATTATTATTCAGCAATTGTTGTTCTGTTGATGAATGTCCTGATTTCATGTATGTTTGCGGCTTCTCTCTCTCTCTCTCTCTCTCTCTCTCTCTCTCTCTCGTTGCTCGTGCAAGCAGGCTGTATTTCACTAGAGTGAGATTGGGAACTCCACCTAAGGAATACAATGTCCAGATCGATACCGGAAGTGATATATTGTGGGTTACTTGCAGTTCTTGTAGTGATTGTCCGCAAAGTAGCGGCCTTGGGGTAATGTTTCTGATGACCGCTGTGTATTGATGGGGTTTGTTGGCCTTTCATTGATGATATTTCTCTATGTTGATAGGTCGAGCTCAATTTCTATGATACAGCTGGCTCATCAACTGCCAGTGTAGTTTCTTGTAAGGACCCCATATGTTCGTCCATGGTCCCGACGACATCTTCTCAGTGCTCACCTGAGACAAACCAGTGTGGTTACTCATTCCAATATGGTGATGGAAGTGGAACAACCGGTTACTATGTGTCTGATTTATTTTACTTTGATATGATCCTGGGGAACTCTATGATTGCTAACTCATCTGCTTCAATTGTTTTTGGGTGAGTATTTTTCTTCAACGTTATTCTGTGATCTGTGTGACTAGCTGGGATAGGTTGGAGCCCTCAAAATATTAAGTTTATTTTCTGGGCTGCTAAAAAAATTGTTTCTTGGCTTTATGCTATCTCATAATTTATCATTTTAGAGCTATGAACCTGAAAATTATGCCTTTTCTGTATACCTGATATTCGGGAAAATTAGCTGTGTATGGCTGCATCCTATACCTGTTATGTTGTTCCCCGTGCGCAGGTGCAGCACTTACCAATCTGGGGATTTGACAAGATCAGATCGTGCTATTGACGGGATCTTTGGTTTTGGACAGAAGAGCTTATCTGTGGTATCCCAATTATCTTTGAGAGGGATAACACCCAGAGCTTTTTCCCATTGTTTGAAAGGAGAGGGAAATGGTGGGGGTATTCTAGTCCTTGGTGAGATTTTGGAGCCAAGTATTGTGTATAGCCCACTTGTGCCATCACAGTATGTTCTCTCTTTTTTTGGACGATGACTTTTATCCTTTAAATTTTCTTGCAGCTTTATGTCTGCTGTGTTTTGGTTATCTGATGCTAACCTGTAGGCTTTTTGATAGATATTTTACCTTCTTCCCTTTAAGCATCAGTTTCTCTCTTGTGTCATGTTAACAGAAACTTTTCTGTTTGATACTCTTTAAAGTACTGTTGACATATTCTCTCCAGGACAGTTGCTTCTGTTTACGGTGCGGTGCCTTCATGGATTTTTCAGTCATCTGCTATATTGAATTTCACTTGTAGTTTGGTCTTCTCATCAATCATCTAAATCAGAGTTCAAATGATTGAAGAAAATCCAATCCAAATCAAATCACCCACGAAGAACCGCACATACTAAATGGAAAGAAATTGAAAACTCTAGTCAAGGAAAACTAATATCAGCAAAATTATGAAGTAAGCAGCTTACCATTCTATTAGTCTAACACCTTTGATGAACCTTCTTGTCTTCTAGCATACAAGCCAATATAGGCTCACCTGTAACTCTTCAATGCAGCCCTCCAATTCATTGGTTTTTGAAAAATCAAATATAAAGGGCCTACAAATTTGATGTTCACCAACAATTCTCCGCTTTTGGGTTCCTTCATGTACTTGAAAGCGCCCCCAGTGGTTTGCGGTTCAGAGGGTCAGTGCCGGGGCTCCTTCATGCTGAACCGCGCCTCCTTCCACCAACCGTGTTTTGGTTCATCTGAGTGCTTTTGTTGACAAGTCTTTCGGTAGAGTTCTAGATTGAACCTGAGCTTATTTTAGAAGTCCCCTTTTTACACCATATAATTTTATAAATTGTTTAAATTTTCGAAGAGTTGGAAGGAGTTGGATAAAAGTGGGAGGGATTGATAGGAGTTGGATGGAGCTAGAAGGAACTGGAACAAGTTGGAGAGTTTGAGTTCCAACTGAAAAGATCAGGGCCTAACTCAGTGGTTCTTCTCTCCTACTCATTCATGCTTATGGTCTCGGGTTTGAACCGTCACACTTGCATATCACTTAAAAAACATAAGTGTTTGCTCCTTTACTGGATTTATTTGGAAACTTTTGGGTTTTTAGAAGACTTTAAGCTTGAAAATGTGTGGACTAGCACTTGCAAAATCGAGCACTGTATTGCTTTGCTTTTGGTGGGTTAAGTAATTGTCATATCGGAGCGCTACATGCACAAAACAGTTACGTATGTGGCCGGTCCGTATTATGAGGACACATTTTGGTGTCTATAGCACTTCACTGTTTTACCGGTAGTGTTATTGTTTGAGCTTTCAACAAATGCAGTGATGAACCTTGCTTAGGCTAAAACATTAAACTACGACTCCAAGACTGCTTTGAGTTGTCACTTTTTTCTCTATATATTTCTTCCTTCTTCCTTGAGAAGAATATTTGAGTCTTCTTATTGAGTGACTTGTTTATCATGCATTATTTATCACTTAGGTATGGCTTCTAGAGTTAGATTCATGTGGATTGCTGGTAAGGAGAATGCTGTTCGTTCATGAAATAATTTTCTTATATAAATCCAGTGACAGTTTGGAGACCTGTAGGTACAGCCAAACCAAGGTTATGACCACTAGAATTTTTCAGAAGGCTAGAAATGATATCTAAATTCTCCCCATGTTTCTTCCGAACTGCATACCAATACTAATTTCGGCAACTCTGGCTCAGATTGAAGACAACCTGGTTTATATTTAAGCTTCTTTCATAATGTTGCTTGGACCTCGTTCTTAAACACCCCCCCTCCTTGGGTTTTGGTGAGAACCTTGTTCTTTACTTCCTAATCTTTGCCTTCTGTCATTTTAACTCTTTAAAAGCTTCACTGAGAAGTTTGACTGCTTTGGATTTGAAAATTTTCAGGCCTCATTATAATTTGAACCTGCAGAGCATTGCAATCAATGGGCAATTATTGCCCATTGATCAGGAAGTGTTTGTGACTTCAAACAGCCATGGAACAATAGTTGATTCTGGAACAACATTGGCATATCTGGTCGAAGAAGCTTATGGTCCTTTTGTCAGTGGGGTGGGTCTTCTGCTACTTTCAGCATCGGCATTAGATTTTTTCCTTTATTGCCCAGGACCATTCATTTTCACCTCTGGCATTATTAAGCTGAGTGCTTGTTCACTCTCTTTTTCTTGTTTTTTTTTTTTTTTTTTTTAAACATATATAAAAGGAAAAGAGAATAATATATATGATGACAAAAGGTTGGATGCAAAGCTAGCATCCTACAAGAGGATTATATGCATCCAAGATGGAGAGTCAGAGACTGTCCTCAACATGTACAACATCAAATTGGCTTGTCCTTGCTTGTCTGTTCACTCTTTGCTGATGCATATGGTGGAGATGGTGAATTCGTGCCTTGATTCTTAGCTGGTAGTTCAATAAGCAATTTTGATTTTCTGAAGACCAAGCAGATACCATTTGCCCACCTTTGTTGTCTGGCTTACTTTTAATGCCCTTTTTTTTTTTTTTTTTTTTTTTTGGGGTGCATTGGTGTTCAATATACATTCTTATTTTTTTTTTTAAAAATAAATTATGTATCTCTTTTTAGAGCCTTATCTAATTGTAGTTTCCTTAGGTGCCTAGATTTATATGAGTTTAGCTACCAAACTTAACTAAGCTAATACTTTAAATCCTACCTACATAGGTTTGATAGGGGAAGGGGGGTTCTGGTGTAGCCTACCAATCTCACCTCTGAATTGCACAGCTATTCTTTTGATTGGATCCCAGGTTTGGAAAACCATTGATTGTCTAGTATTTCTGATGCAAGTCTCAAGGGTAGGAACGACCCAAGCTAACTTACAACAAGAATACGATCAACTCAAGTGAAAAACTCACGGATCCAAGGACGCACGGCCGTGCTTAAGGACACGGTATGACCGTGCCAAAGTTCTGCCTAGCACGCCTAGATTTGTGACTCCTCACGGTTTGAGATGGATTTGTGTTTGCACTCAAACTAAATCAAAGTAAGAAACCTTGGCCATGATTGAGCTTGAAAAGAATATGAAAAGGAAAAGGAGACGTGGGGAATGAAGTTCACTGATTAGAACACGAAAAGAGAGAGCTTATGGTTTAAGGAATCCAAAAGCTAACTTCATGAACTTTAAGTGAATTCAATGGAATTTGGATAGTTCTAAGCCTTGTGATTAGATAAGATACACCACTAATCACTTAGCTTAGGGCCCTTAACCTTTGATTAGGATAAGATACACCACCTAATCAATGATTAAGACTCACTTGGACACCACCTTAATCGGCCTAATTAAGGATAAGCAAGTTAAGTGTTTAAGAGGAACTCAAGACACAAAGTCTTTGCTTTCTTTCAATACTCAAGCTTCTTGTTTTACAAAAGAGCAGCCAAGGCACTTATATAGCCTTGTGATTACATGAAAAGGGCTTTCCTTCAAGGAAAGGAAAGTCATTAAACTAATCCTATGCTTAGTAATACATGGTTTAAGCTAAAACATACATAAGCTGAAAGTTTAAGCTACAAAACACAAGATTTCCTTCTTAAACTCTTTCCTAAGTATTAAGAAACCTTGTTGACTCAATTTCCCTTCAAGGAAGGTAAGAGAGGCACGGCTGCCACTTCAAAAGAGCTTTGAATGCATGGCTGCCAAGTAGCTTGTGTGTGGCCGGTTCTTTGCTTGACATGTGTCGCCTTCTTCTTGCTTCCACGTGTCACTCACCTATGTGGCTGGGTGGCAGCTTACCAAGCAGCTCTAGGTGACCTAGTAGGCAGGTACACACCTTAAGCAAACCCCTTGAAGGAGGAAAACTACTAGGCTAAGTAACCGGGTGTCAACTAGCCAGTTTCTGCCTCAATTTGTCACGCATGCTTGACACATCAAATGCTGACTAATTGCTACGTTTCTTACATGGATGGAAACCTCAAGATGTCTAGATTACCCTCCTTTTTGAATCATAGCAATTGGACGTCATTTGCCCCTTGAATCAGCCTGATTCCCAAAACCGTGCAGATTGGACTCCAAAACAGCACAGGTTTACTAATTAGCTTAATTCACTAACCAATTGAACTCCAAATCTGGTAATTCCAATTGGAAATGAAAGCTAAGATCTTAAGCTTTTCAGGGATGCAAAAATTGGACACTTAAACCTCATGGAAGATTAAGAAATATAATCTGGATGGATTTGAGCAAATGATTTTGGACAAATGAACTCCAATGAGGCTGAAACTTGTTTTATTAGAAACCTAACATCCTAGGGTTTATGAGAACACCAAAATTAAGGACTTAAGTCACCCCAAAATTAGGTGACCATAACCAGATTTCACGGTTAAGTGCAATCTGACCTGGCAGCATGGTGTATTTTGATGTCTAGGCTTGTTTTTGATTTTTGGTTCTTGCCTAAACATTCTGGAAGTGAGGGATGACCACCAGAACTCCATCATTCTCCCCTTGTTGAGAAGAATTTGTCCTCAAATTCACCAATGACGTACTACCCAAAAGCAAACAAAGGTGAACTAGGCTGAAAAAGGATCAACTCTTCAAATAAGCTTGGTTTAAACTTTGCTTTTGTATTCCTCACATCAGCCATGTGAAATTTAAGTGGGTGTTGAAATGAATGGATGGGGGGTGGGTTTGGATTTTGCTTTGGGGGAGTAAATTGAGCAAGTTTAGGACCTGTGCATGTGAGATCCTGGATAGATGTGAATGGAATGATTTTGTGGGGAAAGGATGGGATATGGTCTTGCTCCTTTGGAATGAATAACATACAAACATGAATATTCGTATGTTGTTCATGCTCTTCTTTATGAAAATTTGGAGACATCTTCTCCAAGAGTAGCATTTCGCCTTCATCAGCAGTGATCTCAATTTCTTCAAGGTCTTCTTCTTGAGTTTCTTCCTCCTTTTCTTCCTTTCCAATTGCCTCCCACTCAGCCAGAGTAATGCTTCTTCGATTGACACAATCGGCGGCTATGTGTCCAAATCCTTGGCACTTAAAACATCGGGAAGTGCCATGTTTGGGTTTAAGTTGCGGGGGTAGGCTTTGTAGTGGTGTTTGGTTCTTTTGTGGAGTAGGAAGTGGGGGGGCCATGGGTTTAGGGACAAGGTTTGGGCTCCCCTTGTTGAATGGTTGTTCTTGAGGAAGGAATGTGGGAACTTCTTCACGGTTATGAAACCGAGATCTTCTTTGTTGTTCCACTTTGTGAGCGAGGATACAAACCTCATCAAAAGTGGTGAAGGCTTGTAATTCAACCACATTGGCTGTCCTAGGATCAAGCCCTCCTAGGTAACGAACCATGGTTTGTTCTTCAGGCTCATGAATGTCACACTTAATCATGAGTTTCTCAAACTCACGTGTGTATTCTTCTACATTCATTTTGCCTTGAATGAGATGGTGAAAGCGCATGTAGTTGTCTTGGACATAAGTGGACGGCAGGAACCGTGCCTTCATCTTAGATTTTAATTTGTCCCAAGTATTGATCTTGCTCTTTCTTTCTCTAGTTCTCTTAGCATTAAGGTTTGTCCACCATAAGAAGGCATATTTCCTCAGTCTAAGAGCAACCAATTTCACCTTCCGATCCTCTGGAATCTCCTTGTACTCGAAAATCTGCTCAACAGTTTGTAACCATTCAAGGAACTCATCTGGGTCAAGCTTACCCTCAAACTCAGGAATTTCAACTTTGAAATCGTTTGAGTTGAAAGTAGGCCGTGCTTTTCTTCTCGTCCTTTCGAATGGTACATCATCTTCAGAGAAAGATAGCTCATTGCTAGCTTCCTGTTCTCCTCCATAACGTGTTCCAATTCGTTCACTATCTTCTGGAAGCTTTTCTTTTTGTTTCATGTGGTTTCCAAGCTGTTTTCTCAAGTACTCATTTCGAGCCTTAAGTTCTTGATTGGATATAGAGATTTCATGCATCTGCTTGGCCATTGCTTCAAGTTTCTCTTCCATGGTCATGCTAGAACTCATGTTGGAAGTTTGGATGAACAGGATTGTGTTTGAGTTTCGGATTCAGAAATAAGTTGGGAAAGGCGTGTGGTAGGTTCCAGGCAAGGATGAACTTGCTCTGATACCAAAATTGATGTAAGTCTCAAGGGTAGGAACGACCCAAGCTAACTTACAACAAGAACACGATCAACTCAAGTGAAAAACTCACGGATCCAAGGACGCACGGCCGTGCTTAAGGACACGGTATGACCGTGCCAAAGTTCTGCCTAGCACGCCTAGATTTGTGACTCCTCACGGTTTGAGATGGATTTGTGTTTGCACTCAAACTAAATCAAAGCAAGAAACCTTGGCCATGATTGAGCTTGAAAAGAATATGAAAAGGAAAAAGGAGACGTGGGGAATGAAGTTCACTGATTAGAACACGAAAAGAGAGAGCTTATGGTTTAAGGAATCCAAAAGCTAACTTCATGAACTTTAAGTGAATTCAATGGAATTTGGATAGTTCTAAGCCTTGTGATTAGATAAGATATACCACTAATCACTTAGTTTAGGGCCCTTAACCTTTGATTAGGATAAGATACACCACCTAGTCAATGATTAAGACTCACTTGGACACCACTTTAATCGGCATAATTAAGGATAAGCAAGTTAAGTGTTTAAGAGGAACTCAAGACACAAAGTCTTTGCTTTCTTTCAATACTCAAGCTTCTTGTTTTACAAAAGAGCAGCCAAGGCACTTATATAGCCTTGTGATTACATGAAAAGGGCTTTCCTTCAAGGCAAGGAAAGTCATTAAACTAATCCTATGCTTAGTAATACATGGTTTAAGCTAAAACATACATAAGCTGAAAGTTTAACCTACAAAACACAAGATTTCCTTCTTAAACTCTTTCCGAAGTATTAAGAAACCTTGTTGACTCAATTTCCCTTCAAGGAAGGTAAGAGAGGCACGGCTGCCATTTCAAAAGAGCTTTGAATGCATGGCTGCCAAGTAGCTTGTGTGTGGCCGGTTCTTTGCTTGAGATGTGTCTTCTTCTTCTTGCTTCCACGTGTCACTCACCTATGTGGCTGGGTGGCAGCTTACCAAGCAGCTCTAGGTGACCTAGTAGGCAGGTACACACCTTAAGCAAACCCCTTGAAGGAGGAAAACTACTAGGCTAAGTAACCGGGTGTCAACTAGCCAGTTTCTGCCTCAATTTGTCACGCATGCTTGACACATCAAATGCTGACTAATTGCTACGTTTCTTACATGGATGGAAACCTCAAGATGTCTAGATTACCCTCCTTTTTGAATCATAGCAATTGGACGTCATTTGCCCCTCGAATAAGCCTGATTCCCAAAACCGTGCAGATTGGACTCCAAAACAGCACAGGTTTACTAATTAGCTTAATTCACTAACCAATTGAACTCCAAATCTGGTAATTCCAATTGGAAATGAAAGCTAAGATCTTAAGCTTTTCAGGGATGCAAAAATTGGACACTTAAACCTCATGGAAGATTAAGAAATATAATCTCCAAAACCGGGTAAAATCTGGATGTAAACTGTCTTCAGGGCAGTTTGACTTAAACATAGATTTTGGATGAGCAAATGAACTCCAATGAGGCTGAAACTTGTTTTATTAGAAACCTAACATCCTAGGGTTTATGAGAACACCAAAATTAAGGATTTAAGTCACCCCAAAATTAGGTGACCATAACCAGATTTCATGGTTAAGTGCAATCTGACTTGGCAGCATGGTGTATTTTGATGTCTAGGCTTGTTTTTGATTTTTGGTTCTTGCCTAAACATTCTGGAAGTGAGGGATGACCACCAGAACTCCATCAATTTCACTACAAAACAAGTGGACAGATCAGCGCGGAATTTTGCTTTAGCTCTATCGGCTGAAATGATGGGCCAGAAGTGACTTTTCAATTTGCTCAAATGGACATTGATGTATGCATAATTACCTTGATAGAGCCCTCAAAGCACTCGCCGTCTGCCCACCAGAATTCTCCTTTCTTGCAATCTATGTATTGTGATTTCAATCTGAATGTATAAATTAGCCAATACTAGTATAACTAAGTAGTGAACTACATTTCCTTGTTGCGATCCATAACAAGGAAATGCATGAATTTAGTGGCTAAGTATATGACATTGCTCTCGCAGTATGACATGATATGGTTAAATCTAAAAGCTGTCTTCAAAGCTACCTTCTATTTTAGCATGGGCGAAGATTGATTAAGGTTGTTCTTCTCTTCTTCTCTTCTTATTTTATCTTCTCCAAAAATCTGCTAATAGACGACTGACCATTAGTTTGCTAGCAGATAAGTGGATTTTTGTCGCACTCCAACGGATTCTGAGCAATTACTTAGTGCTCCAAATAGCCCTTGAGGATTGGTTTTCTTAGCATCACATCTTACATGCAGATAACTGCAGCAGTTTCACAGGCAGCGAGACCTATTTCTTATAAAGGAAATCAATGTTACTTGGTCTCTGCAAGGTCTGTGTTATTCATTTTTCACCTGGAACTCTCTCATTTGCAGAATGGAAAAGTTTCTTAGCAATTTTATGATAATTTGGAATTTTGAACTTCCATCTCTCCTTTCAGTGTCAGTGAGATATTTCCTCCCGTGAGCCTGAACTTTGCGGATGGTGCATCCATGGTATTGAGACCTGAAGAATACCTTGTACATATCGATGTTATTGTGAGTCCTTTGACCTTTGCTAAGATTGGAAAATTTACATCTCTTTGCATAAATATGCACTGTATTTCATGATGCTGGAGAAATGTTAATACGTGCTACAGTTGGATGGTGCTCCGTTGTGGTGCATGGGTTTTCAAAAGGCTCAGGACCAAGGAGTAACAATTTTGGGAGGTTTGTTCCCTCTCATTTCTGCGATTTCTTTTTACATCGTCCTGGAAAGAAAACTACTTATTCTCAGGCATAAATGCTTCTTTCCAGACCGTCATCAATTGCATTATATTTTGGTTCTTGTCATTTTACTTGCCACCATCCCCCATTCTTCTCTCGTGCATCTTCTGGGATTGGTTACACTCTCCCATTCGTCTTCTTTTGTTCCCTGGTTTTTCGCCCTTTGGAATGGTTCTGTCTTCCCCATTTGGTGCTCTTGTTTGCTATGACTATTATTTTTCAAAACTTTATTGGATCTGTTTAGAATTTGGATCATTTGAGGCTTTGTGAATGGTGAGACCTACTGGCATCCAAATTATTGATATGTTACATGTCTTCTGCATTTGTTATTGTTCTGAGTCTTTATTTATATAGCCAGTTGCACACTCTTTTGGATCTGATTATTGCATTTGTTACACTGAATGGGTACTCAACTGTCATTGTGATATCATTTGGGTTATTGCAGACCTTGTTTTGAAGGACAAGATCTTTGTCTATGATTTAGCTCGTCAAAGGCTCGGATGGGCTAACTATGACTGTAAGTTGCATTTTTATTTATCTGCTATGCCAGGACCATAGTTAACGAGGCACACACTTCAACCCCTGCTGCTAAGTGATCCATGTCGGAGTTCTTGAACATTAGGAATGCCTAGTATAATATCCTCTGACTTCTAGTTAGTATAATAATTTTAGGGCCGATATGGACAGTCTTTCTATGATTCTAATCCACCGCTAAGGATTCCGCATCTAACTCACACATCATGTGCCATGCTGAACTCTGGGTTTGGTTTTGGTTACTCTTTACCATCACTCCGCATTCCTACCTGGCCAACTCAAGAGATGTTCCTGTCTTTTGCTTGTCAAGGAAAAGCCAACTCATGTTCTCTTGATTTCTTCATGTTTCAGGTTCCTTATCTGTCAACGTTTCTGTTACCTTTGGCAAGGATGAATTCATAAATGCAGGACAACTTAGTGTTAGCAGCTCATCAAAATCTTTGCTCCTCAACGCCCTTGTTGTGCAAACTTTGATATCTATTTGCTTCCTAATCTTGTTAGCTGGCTAACCCGGTGTCTTGAGATTCTTCTCAGCTTTGGGCTTGTTGATCCCTAATTACCATTTGTTGACGAGGCTTGTTATCCCTCCCACACTCGGGATTCTGATGTTGACCTGGTACCGGTCTGAATTCCTAGGTGTCGCAGGGATCTGTAAATTATGTGTGTAGTAGTGTTACGGTAGCAGCTAGGTCAGAAATTCATTAATTCCATTTTGAGTTGGCAGGGGATTTGTTTGAGTGAAAGAAAGAAATTGACGGTATCAGAAAGAAAAATGGGAAAGGAAAAAGGGTATGAGAATTGGGGCTTTTTTGTTTTGGACGGATGGGGTGTTGCAGATCTTGGTAAATTCTTTTCAGGGCTGCATCAATGTATCTTGGTTCTACGTCACTGCGAAGGTGGTGTTCATATTTGTTGATGCTGCTATCGTATATCAACATTCTGAGGTTTTTCCTTTTTCAATGCTGCATCTGAATTGGTGCGTGCATTTACTGCAAAAAAGGTTTTTGGAATACGTCTCTTCAAAAGAAAGCTATAAGCTTAACTTTGTGGGTGGGACTCACGTGGTTGATTGCGTTGGACGTTAGCAAATATGTAGTTCGATTGGAATTTGTCCAAATCAAAGTGCTTAGTGTACATAGGTCATCATACACACGCCTTTTAAGTTATCCTTCTTGGTGGTCTATAATGCTGCAAATTATATGTTACTCTGTAGAGTTAACATGCTAAGTACGCCCAAAGCAGATTCACGTGTGCCGTGTGCGTATTTGACACATGAATTTTTTTTAATGGATCATACGAATTTACGAATTTTTGTAATAAGCCAATGAATTTTTGTATTACTGATAATTTGTACAACATTATAGCTAAACTTATGTGCTTATTTTTATACTTCTATGATGGTATTACATTTTCTCTAAGTTAACTATACACCTCACTTGAATTATAGATACTGATGAAATTAATACAAGTGTGATCAATATTTTAATTCAAATAGATATTTCACTAATTTTTTTAAACAAAACAAGGATGTGCATAAGTATTCATTTATTCATGTAAAAAGTGCACAAATGCAAAATCAAGGTCATCAAATATTTTACATGTAAGTTTGTAATAAACTTACAAATTTTACAATGAACTGACAGATATTACATAAATAATGATAAATTTTCAAAAATATATTTGTGCATGTCAACATTCATCATTTTTCTACAAATATCCATAATTTTTCTCTGCATATACATCAATCAATTTACCAGGAGTCGGCATTGACTTTTGCTGCTTAACTCTCTGCGTAAATTCATCAACAACAAATAAATGCTCATAATTAAAGATTAATTAGCATATTCATCACTAAAATTTGTATGTGTTCATAAAAAATGAGTATTTAACATGAAATAGCCCAAATAAATCAAAAAAAATATTTATCACTAAAGCTTAAAAATTCACCACAATAAATAGATATTCATCACTAAAATTTTAAGATTCATTAAGGCAGACAAATATTCATCACTAAAATTAAAAAAGCTAAGAAATTGATCCAAGAAAACCCTAATAAATCAAATTCAAACACTCAATTGCAACTCCAAATCAAAAACACCAAAAGAACTGCAAAGCCTTCTTAGATCTCATTAGATTTCATCAAAATAAAACAAAAAAATATTCATCACTAAAATTTAAAATTTAATCAAAACAAAGCAACTAGTTAATCACTAAACAAATCAAACAAGTAGTAAAATATTCAGCGCTAGAATTAAAAGAATCTTAAAAAATAATCGTATTCTACATGAGATAGTCCAAATATCCAAACAAACAAATATTCATCACTGTTATAAATTCATCAATATCATCTTTTTTACATAAAATGGTCCACTCAAACGGGAAGTCTAATGAACAAATTGAAGCAAAAAGTCTAGAATCTTTTGAAATGATAAATAAAACTCACAGATCGAAAAAATTATTGCTCATTTACAACAACTAAATTATAGGGTTTCAACTTTTCCAATCAACAATTTTGAGCACTAATCCTAACGATTTTACATAGATCTACTTGAAAATTGAACTCTATGGGAGAAATTGCCGACTGAGTTGATATATAACACTAACAATTTGGATGAAATTAAATTCAATAGAAAATTACTAAATGCGATTGTTTTTAGATAAATTATAGAAATTGAGATCAAATTTTGATTCCAAAAAGAGAGAGACAAGCATACTTCAAATTTATTCAATATAAATATGAATTTGTATGCTCAAATTTGTATGCTTATTTACTTGAAGCAATACTGCTTCCAAAATACTTGAATTGCACAAAATGGAATACGTGGTTGCTTGAATTGTTGTTACAGAATGAAATTTGCAATCAAAATAAGAAATGGTGATTGATTTGAATGTAGAGATAGAGAGAGGGAGTGAGAGAGAATAGAGAGAAATAGATTTGAAGATTCCTTCAATGTCATTAGCGATGTCATTGACTGTTTCAATGTCACAACTCAAGAAAATTGGCTGTTTTGAGTGAAAGACAAAAGCTTAATTTGAGTACATTGAGTTATATAATACTAACTCATCTTGTCTCTGGAGGAATCTAATGTCAAAATCAGAATCTCTAACTTTGGTATTAGTAGAATTATTTTTGGAAAAAAATGATATAGATTTTATTGTGTTTATTCTTGAGATATATTGCTATCTTCGAAAGGAATCCCTTATTCATGTTTGAATGGATTATGTTTTTGTTATGCAATATGTCCACGTTATCAACCAAGATCTGGTAAAGATTTTATTTGACCCAGTTTAGGAAAGTTGTATTAAATCAATCTTGTATTAAATCAATCTTGAGTTCATTTGTAAATTATATTGATTGATTTCGGTGAGATATTTGGAGATCAGATCTAACTCTTCTCTCAACAATCAAGATCCATTATTTTTGTCAATCAAGAACTAGTTTTAGAAACACCAAAGTTTTTAATCAGAGATATTGGATTCTGGACAGAATACATTGAAAATTTGGTAACTATTGCTCCTACGGTCAAGAAGGTTTTAAAATCTATAAAAGGCGGAGCTAAAGCATATGGGAAGATAGAAGAAAGAATTACATTGTGAAAAGAGCTCAAGTGCAGTCATCTTTAATACTCTCTTGTGTACTTGTTATTTATTAGAATGTTTGTTAAGGAGGATTGTAATAAGTAAGTTGCGGAACTTAGGTAGCTCAGTATTGAGAGGTTAATACTTAGTGGATGTGCTAGCTGAGGTGCCTTAGTCGAGTAAGTCTAGAATGCTAGGCGGTGTGTAAAACCAAGGTGTGCTTCTTAAGTGAACAACAAGCAGAGGTGATTAAATCCTAAGTAAAAAGTATCTTAGGCGGTGACTAGCCCTGTTTAGAAGGGTGAACGTTGTAAACATATCATGTATTTTGTCCAATTTTAATTCTGCATGTTACTTTTGCTTATTTATGACATTGGTGGCTAATCTTCAAGATTGTCTTCTTTAACATTGGCAGCACAGGTTCAAAGTATGTTGAAATTTTCATAGAGTCTTAAATTTTAAGATACACCCTATTCGCCCCCTCTAGGATGATCTAACATTAGCTTTTGGACCTTCATTTGGTAACAAAGCAGTTCACTCACATTGACTTAACTGTCTTGTGAAAAAGATCATGACTTCCTTTGGAAATGCTAAAATTGATTATGTTTCGTGGTTCTAACTTTGCACCTTGGAAAAAGCATATGCACATCTTCATAAAGGACCATGGCTATGAGCTTTAGGAGATTATCTCCAAGGGCAACTTTGTGCCTATTAGGAAGGAAGGAGATAAAATTCCTCCAAAACCCAAATTAGAATTTGCGAATAAGGAAACTGTAAGAGTGGCCAAAAATTATATAGCATTGAATATTTTATTGTGGCTTGGATTCTAATGAATTAACCTTGTGTTTGCATGTGATACAACCAAGAAATTTGGGACACACTAGAGACTACTTATAAAGGGACTAGTCAAGTTCGGGAATCTAAGATCAGTCTCTACGTCCATCAATATGAGTGCTTCAAGATGCTACCTTGAGAATCCATCAAGAACATGTATATGCGCTTAACTAAGATAATCAATAACTTTAAATACTTGGGGAAAAAATACACCAATGAGGCGATTGTGAGAAAAGTGTTGCGATATCTTCCCAGAAGCAAGTGGGGGCCCAAAGTCACAACCATAGAAGAAGGCAAGATCTGAAAACCCTCAAGTTGGATGATCTTGTGGGAAAACTTCTAACCCATGAAATTCACTTGCAAGAAGAAACTAAAGAGTAGGCACTGCAACAAGGACTTATACTGAAATCCAATGGCATTAAAATATAACTTGAGGAGTTTGAAAATGATGAAGATGAATCATTGGCTACGATAGCCACAGGATTCACAAAGATGCTTCAAAAGCATCCAGAATTCAAAATAATTTGGAAGGGCTGATTAAATATTGTCTTTTATAGGCCTAATAATGGCATACTACTAAGAAGAGAACTAGGCATCTGTCACTGGAGCTGACATAAGACTTGCGGAGTGTGATCTTTAGATACGAGATGTAAAAGGACCAAGCGATAATGACAAAGGCAAAGCTAGTAGGACATCATCCCCGATAAGCACTTCTTCTATACTATTATGTTTTCCACTTTCCTTGTTTTTGCTCTTTTTCTTTTTCCCCCCTGATGGAAATCCCGCCATCCCTTTTGTTAAAAACGAATCAAATCAATTAGGTAATCTTATTATGCTGGTTTAAGGATGAATAAATCATCCAAGTTTTGATTAAACATTGAAACTGCAGGGCAAGGGTTAAATCCAGCAGCCAACCCACTTTTGTGTGCTTAATTCATCAAGCATCCTCAAGGTTTAAGTTTAATATTTTTCTATGGATTTGAAGTTCAAGAAGTCAGCTTTACAGCAAAACAAGTTTCATCCAATTTGGACTTCATTTGCCCATTCAAATTAGCAATTAAACCTAAGGTGTCCAAACTGCCCAGCAGGACCAGATTATGCACGGTTTTGGTTACTTCATAACTCAAGCTATATGATGGCTTAAGTCTTGGAATTATACATTTTTGGAATCCTCATGATGTCTACTTTCAGGTCCAAGCATTAGTTTTCAATCATACCCACAAGAGGATGAGAGATCAAGGACTTTTTCCAAACCGGTCAGATTAAGCTCTAATCTGCGTGGTAAAATGTTTAAGTCTGATTACCTTACTTAAACATGTCACAACCTTGATTTCTTTGTGGGGGGGGTTTATACACATCCCAAAGTGACCCCCCATGGCCTGAAAACCGAATCATCATCACTTTTGCTAAGCCTAATCCTAGTCCCAAAACCGGCCAGAAACTGTCCTTGAACCCGGTTTGCTGTCCCGGTTTATTTTTGCCTTCACTGGTGGGTTTCCTTCAACTCAGCAGATTTGGCACACTCTTCAAAGCTTGGTACACATCCCTAGGCATCAATGATGGGCTGCAAGACCTTGGGAAGGTCGGACCAATGAGGAACAAGCAGCAAAAAGAGTGTCTCTTGCATACTAGTGGCTAGACAAAAGGCAAGGGCTACTTTACGGCTAACCAATGGGAGCTCAGCAAAATCTCAGCATGTATTAAGCTTAGTTTAAGAGTAGATTGATGTATAATGAACATTAGTAATGTTTTACTTTATGTTTAAGATATATTAGAATAGTTTAAGGAAGCTTGTAATCTAGTTTAGCACAAATCAGCTTGTATTAGTTCTTAATACCTTTCCTCACTAGGAGGGAAAGGTCAAGGTGCTTGTGTGTGTGCTTGCTTGCTAGCTTAGCTCTATTTAAAGAGCTTGCACGCCCCTTGTAACATATACCAGATTTGAATCAAACTCAAAGTTGAGAGCATTGTGCTTTCGGTGCTTAGGCACACTCCAAACACTTAGCTTGCTTATCCTTAATTTTGGCCGATTAAGGTGGTGTTCAAGTGAAGTCTTAAACTTGATTAAGTGGTGATATCTGTATCTTAATCATAGTTTAAGGGCCCTAAACTTGAGTTTGGTGGTGTTTCTGTATCCATTCTTCAAGTTTAGTTCTATCTCATTTGGTGTTATACTCAAGGATTCAAAGAGAGTTAAAGTGAGTTTGCTAGCTTTAATTTGGAGTTAGTGAATCTTAACTTTGCTTCTCTCCCACTTTCTCTCATTTACAAGCCACTCATATATCCATCCCCATGCTTATTCAAGGCTTAGACTACCTCTAATAGTCTAGCTTCCATCACAAACCTCAAACCATACTCAACCGTGCAAAAGTGAGAAACATGGTGTCACAAACCAGAAAAGTGGCACGGCCTGCCCGTGCCTAAAGGCACGACCGTGCCACACCTAATCCGTGTGGTTTTCACTTGATTGCTTCATATTCTTGGTAGCTTGTAACTTGGTTCCATTCACCCTTTGAGATATACATCAAAGTACATCAAACTTCCTTTGATTTTCACTTAGAATCCCTTGATTCTAAGTTCCATTCCTCCCTCACATGTTTGTTGCCTCACAACCAACATATTATGTGCCACTTTCCTTAGTTTTCTCATGATTGTATTCTCCCTTGGTTTGTAAGCTTTCACTCTTAATTTGAGTATTAGCTTGAACCATCGGCAGGTACATCATATTTGGTATCAGAGCAAGTTCAGATCCTTGCTTGAACCCCACGCTCCCAAATTAAATCCAAACACAAACAGCCTACTTACGTTTCAAATCAATCCACAAAGAACCCTAGACCTCATCCTTCATGCCATCTTCAATGAACTTGGAGAAAGAACTAGCTTTTATTGATATTGGATATGCTTGCTTTGCAATTCCAAAATTTCATGGCGAAATGGAAGAGTTCACAGGTTGGTTATCTAAGGTGGAACGAGTTTTTGCTTGTTGTATCCTTAATGACCAAGAGAAGTTCAAAGTGGTTATTTCAAGATTGAGAGGTTGTGCACTTCAGTGGTGGAATAAGTACAAGTTTGAGCGAAAAAAGAAAGGAAAAAAGAAGGTGAGAACTTGGAAGAAATTGAGTAGTAAGATGAAGGGTTCCTTTTGCCCATCCACTTACACGCCAATGAAAGAAAGTATCTCCATTAAGCCCACGAGTTCATTCCCTTCCACCCCACAAAAAAAAACCAACCCCACAAATGATCTTTCCCTCACAACTTAGAAGGTGTCTCAAGTGCCAAGGGCTTGGACACTTAGCCACGGATTGCCCAAACAACAAAGTCATTACCTCGGAAGAAAGGAAAGCCGTGAGAAAGGAGGAAAATCAGGAGGAAAAGAAGATGCCCTTAGTGGAAGAATCGAAGGAGGTTGAATTAGAGGAGGAAAAAGAAGAGGATGAAGAAGATGATCTTGAGGAGATAGAGCTTGAGGCAAATAAAGGTGCTATGCTCATTTTAAACATCCACCATCCACCTAGAAGCCGTGAGCATCTCATCCTTCCCACCACTTTTCATAAACCACCATCATTTTTTCCCACTCCACCCACACCTAAAACACTCAACCCAAATTTCTGTCAATCCATTTCAGAACCATTACTAAAAGCTCCTAATTTTGAGTTAAGAGCATTTGAAGAATTGGTTCGAAGCAAGTCCAAGAAGTCCCCTACATCCACCATTCAGATCAACAAGGGGAAGGTAAAGAAAAAAGTCTCTAAGTTCAAAAGAGACTTGTTTTCATGGTTGATTTTATTTCAACCAGAATTGAGCAAAAAGAGGAGTTCATTACCTACTATGATTTGAGGGCAAATCATTTTTAACAAGGGGAGTATGATGGAAATCCCGCCATCCCTTTTGTTAAAAACGAATCAAATCAATTAGGTAATCTTATTATGCTGGTTTAAGGATGAATAAATCATCCAAGTTTTGATTAAACATTGAAACTGCAGGGCAAGGGTTAAATCCAGCAGCTAACCCACTTTTGTGTGCTTAATTCATCAAGCATCCTCAAGGTTTAAGTCTAATATTTTTCTATGGATTTGAAGTTCAAGAAGTCAGCTTTACAGCAAAACAAGTTTCATCCAATTTGGACTTCATTTGCCCATTCAAATTAGCAATTAAACCTAAGGTGTCCAAACTGCCCAGCAGGACCAGATTATGCACGGTTTTGGTTACTTCATAACTCAAGCTATATGATGGCTTAAGTCTTGGAATTATACATTTTTGGAATCCTCATGATGTCTACTTTCAGGTCCAAGCATTAGTTTTCAATCATACCCACAAGAGGATGAGAGATCAAGGACTTTTTCCAAACCGGTCGGTAAAATGTTTAAGTCTGATTACCTTACTTAAACATGTCACAACCTTGATTTCTTTGTGGGGGGGGGTTTATACACATCCCAAAGTGACCCCCCATGGCCTGAAAACCGAATCATCATCACTTTTGCTAAGCCTAATCCTAGTCCCAAAACCGGCCAGAAACTGTCCTTGAACCCGGTTTGCTGTCCCGGTTTATTTTTGCCTTCACCGGTGGGTTTCCTTCAACTCAGCAGATTTGGCACACTCTTCAAAGCTTGGTACACATCCCTAGGCATCAATGATGGGCTGCAAGACCTTGGGAAGGTCGGACCAATGAGGAACAAGCAGCAAAAAGAGTGTCTCTTGTATACTAGTGGCTAGACAAAAGGTAAGGGCTACTTTACGGCTAACCAATGGGAGCTCAGCAAAATCTCAGCATGTATTAAGCTTAGTTTAAGAATAGATTGATGTATAATGAACATTAGTAATGTTTTACTTTATGTTTAAGATATATTAGAATAGTTTAAGGAAGCTTGTAATCTAGTTTAGCACAAATCAGCTTGTATTAGTTCTTAATACCTTTCCTCACTAGGAGGGAAAGGTCAAGGTGCTTGTGTGTGTGCTTGCTTGCTAGCTTTGCTCTATTTAAAGAGCTTGCACGGCCCCTTGTAACATATATCAGATTTGAATCAAACTCAAAGTTGAGAGCATTGTGCTTTCGGTGCTTAGGCACACTCCAAACACTTAGCTTGCTTATCCTTAATTTTGGCCGATTAAGGTGGTGTTCAAGTGAAGTCTTAAACTTGATTAAGTGGTGATATCTGTATCTTAATCATAGTTTAAGGGCCCTAAACTTGAGTTTGGTGGTGTTTCTGTATCCATTCTTCAAGTTTAGTTCTATCTCATTTGGTGTTATACTCAAGGATTCAAAGAGAGTTAAAGTGAGTTTGCTAGCTTTAATTTGGAGTTAGTGAATCTTAACTTTGCTTCTCTCCCACTTTCTCTCATTTACAAGCCACTCACATATCCATCCCCATGCTTATTCAAGGCTTAGACTACCTCTAATAGTCTAGCTTCCATCACAAACCTCAAACCATACTCAACCGTGCAAAAGTGAGAAACATGGTGTCACAAACCAGAAAAGTGGCACGGCCTGCCCGTGCCTAAAGGCACGACCGTGCCACACCTAATCCGTGTGGTTTTCACTTGATTGCTTCATATTCTTGGTAGCTTGTAACTTGGTTCCATTCACCCTTTGAGATATACATCAAAGTACATCAAACTTCCTTTGATTTTCACTTAGAATCCCTTGATTCTAAGTTCCATTCCTCCCTCACATGTTTGTTGCCTCACAACCAACATATTATGTGCCACTTTCCTTAGTTTTCTCATGATTGTATTCTCCCTTGGTTTGTAAGCTTTCACTCTTAATTTGAGTATTAGCTTGAACCATCGGCAGGTACATCACCCCCTTTTCAACCTCTCTATGGGTAGGAATACTGGTAGGGATAAGGTTGCCTACAACTGGATCTCCCCAGACCTCGCGAAAGCGAGACCCACATTGGGAGTTGTTGTTGTTGTTGTTGTTGTTCTTTTCCCCCCCTTTTTTCTGAAGAGATGAGTCTTTATTTTTGTGCGATTTTGGGACCAGGTCTTGTGATGATCTAGTAGCACAATTATCGAGGCGGGTTAAGGGAAGAAAATGTTAGCATGGTTAGACAAATTTGTGATCATCGTTATACAAATTAGTTATTAGTATTCGAAAAAATAGCCATTATTTATTGATAATCTTTGCATGTAAACTTTGTCACTAACATAGAAATTAGTGATTACCATTAGACAAATTAGTGGCCTAAGAGGCTAACTTAATGATGCATAGACGATCTTCGCATTTAAACAATCTCAATGACCTAAAAATTTAGTGACCATGATTAATTAAATTAGTGATCTTTATTTGACAAATAAGTGATCACAAAATATAACAACAAATGAACTTGTAACAAATTAGTGATCATCATTAGATGAATTAGTGATCATTATTAGACAAATTAGCGATCGTGAAGTATCATAAAGACATACCTTTCTCTAGCATCTCTGTAATTTTTAAACAATATCGCATTGCCTTAAAATAAGGTCAAACTTATCAGGAAAGTCTCACAACGTTCTCAAATGGTGAATGTGCTTTTTTGTGTGTTTGTTCTACCTCTTTTTTTTTTTTTTTTGGGGGGGGGTTCTATATACCACGTGCATAAGCTTGGCCGAACATCAGTAGACTGGACATTTGTTACCATGTAAATGATTAGTATTACAATGTATAGTAGTCGTTATAGTGGTTAATTAAGTACTGTATTTCATAGGCCCAACCAAGCATCCTTCATTGGAGCTCACATCAGACTTGTGGAGCTTGATCTTTTGATGTAAGATGTAACGGGACAAAGCAATAATGGCAATAGGCAAAGTTGTTATGGTTCAAGTCTCGATAAAGACCAAAAACATGGTCATTGCACTACAGTAGGACATCATTCCCGAGAGGTACCTTTTCTATGCTATTATGTTTTCAGCTTTCCTTATTTTTGTTGTTTTTATCTTTTGTCCCTTTTTTTAAAAAGAGGAGCTCGTCTTTCTGCGTGAGTTTGGGACCGGGTCTTGTGATGAGTCTACGAGTACAATTACTATTGCTAGTTAAAGGAAGAAAATGTTAGCATTGTTGGACAAATTTGTGATCAACATTATACAAACTAGCTATCAACATTAGAAAAAAAGTGATCATTTATTGATAATCTTTGCATGCAAACTTCATCTCTAACCTAGAAATTAGTGATTATCGTTAGACACATCAGTGGCCTAAGAGTCCAACTTAATGATGCAGAGATGATCTTTGTGTTTAAAAATTATCAATAACCTATCAATTTAGTAATCATCATAATTAAATTAGTGGTCTTTATTGGACAAATCAGTGACCACAAAATATTGCCCAATTGTACTTGCAACAAATTAGTGATCATCGTTTGTTGAATTACTGATCATTATTAGACAAATTAGAGATCATGAAGTATAATAAAGACATACATTCTCCCAGCACGTCTGGAATTTTTAAATAATGTCGCACCGCCTAAAAATAAGGTCAAACTTAACAACAAAGCCTAACAACATTCTCAAATGGTGAATGTGCTTCATTGTGTTTTTGTTCTACCTCTCTGTTTTTTTGTTCTATATACCACGTTGATAAGTGCTTAAAGTGTATATTATTTTAGGGTCATTTTGTGCCATTTTTAGGGAGAGTTATGTGTGTTATGTTATAATCTATGCTTCTTTTCCTGTTTTATGCTTGGGTATGGTTCTTTTCTGTGTTTTGCAGGTTTTTGAACCTTTTTGTCCTTGTTTTGACCTTAGTTGAGTATATTTTAACCTCATCGCGGATGCCCAGTCACCATGCTCGTGGAAGAAAGAGAAGAATAGAAGAATGACGAGCCAGTGGGCACCACGATCAGCCTGTGGTGGATGCCACGGTCTGTGGCAGGCCTGTAATTGCTAGCCTCTTCGTTTTCCCTTATCGTGTGGCTGAGAATACTCGAACTCTCCTATAAATAGCCTTGTTTAGCAGCAGAAAAGGGACACCTCGTCATCTCATCTTATACTCATTTCCTCTCTTCAAGTAGATTAGGATTAGTTTAGATTAGAGAGAGAGTGAGATAGAGTTGAAGTGAAGACTTGCAAGGATTCCATCCCGGATTTGCACGACGGTTCAAGCGCAATTTTTGGCTGAGCAATTTTTCTCTCTTCTCTTGTCTTTTCCACTTTAGAATTATCATTTTAGAGTAGTTAGTTTGTTAATCTTTTATCATATCTGAGTAGTTTTCTTTAGCCTAGGGATTTAGTAGTTTGTGATATTAGTATTGGATCATATTTTAATCTATACACTTGCGCTATCTTCATGATTGATTTGATTTCGTTTTATCAAGTGTTATTCATGTTATGAGTTGATTTTTAGCCAAAATTTGCTTGCACAATTGAAACGATCGGGTGAAAAACTGAAAGGTGACATTTGATTATTGGACTGCTTGATAAGACTTAACATCACTTCGTCTCGAAAGAGAGATTTGCATGTTGGGAGGACTAGTAAGTAATCAAAGACTTTGAACTTGGATTAAGTCGAATTAGCTTGAAAGAGTGACATTTGCTTAGTTTAGGCAAATTTAGTTGATTTCAAAAGAATAGACTGAATTTCTGGATAGATTGCAATTCCTCGAAATTAGCCAATTAGAGAGACACATGTTTATCATTTTGACTCAATTCTCTTTCATAACTACGAAAATTCCTAGGCGTTTTTCCTTAATTGATTTAGAATAAGTAAATTTGAAGGTATTGAATCAAAAACCCTTGATTTAGGATTCGCCTAGCATATCTTGAGGAATTATAACCCAATAGTTTCACCTAGTCGCTGTGGGGATCGACCTTGATGTGCTACAACGCCACCGTGCGCTTGCGGCCGTATCAAGTTTTTGGCATCGTTGTCGGGGTCTAGTGTCGAATATTGGGTTTTTCTCAGTAAGTTTGACTAAGAATTTTATTTTTCTTTGAAAGAAAACAAAACCTATAAAATTTTTTTGAAAATTAACAAAAAAAATTGACAAAAAACAATGACAATTTTTCATTTTCTCCAATTCGAGCATGAATTATTTTGGAGGTATTTTAAGCGTTAGACTGTCTTTCATGCTCAATGTAGTTATTTTGTTGGTAAATAGACAATGTTGGACATTGCTGATGAGGGTGTGAATGAAACCCGTATTCTTTTAGAATATTGGGGTTTTCATGGTAAAAATATTAATGATGCATGGTATTTGCTTGAGTGGATTGCTTGGGATTCATTTGAATTTGAGAAGGCTATTGCTATTTCTAGATATTCATTTCCTTATCCTTGTGCATTCTATTCTAGATCTTGCTATGCCCCTTTTTGGTGTGAACTGTGTAATTCTTCTGACCATGCTACTTATTCATGTCCTTATTATGTATGCTATGATTAGTCTGACTTTGTATCACCCTGCGATAATACTGATGTTGTCCTGACCTTATCTGATTCATCTTTCCCTTTAACTCAGTGCACGGGGCTCGAGGTAGGTGAACCTTTTGGGTTTATTGCTAAGTTTGGTGTTGCTAATGTATGTTTTTAAGTCGGAAGATATTTTAGATGAGGTGCGTGATCTAGATAAGACTCTTTTGGGGGAGTCACGAGATGTGTTTATGCATGAGGAGTCTCGTAACCTTGGTTTTGATGATATTGTTCTCCCTAATCCCCTTGATCATTCACATGCTTCCCCTATGTGTTCACCACCTTCTATTTCCCTCGAGTATTCTTTAGATGTGCCCATTGATAATTCTATGATTTATGATGCTAATAATGATTTGGGCTATGTAGATAACATGTTTAGTATGCTTGGTGGGAGTGTTGATGATTGTGCATCCTTAGGTTACTTTAGAGGATATGATTTCTCCATTGACCCTTATTGTGTATGCCTAGGAGACTTGCCTAAGAAAATCACATGGGCTATTCTTAATCCTTCCTATGATTTTTCTAAGGCCATTGATAAGGTTAAGAGGATGCTTAATATCTTTGGAACGGTTTCGATTATTACCTCTTACCTTTTATTTTCTAAATTGTGGTCCCAGGAGTTTGATAACCTCCTGCGTGCTTTGATGATGTCTGATTTAAAGGGCCGAGTCTTGACAACCTGATGGAGTGGCTGATGCTCCATTTGCCCCATTTACGAGGCTGCATGGCTTAGGTGCACTTTGCACCTAATCTGGTGAGATCGTTTTCTTTTGTATCCCTTCTCTAAGTTTCCTTACTTTGAATAATAATGCTTTACTTAAGCACGGGGGAAGGGTAGTTTTTATGTTTTCTATTTTAGTTATTAGTTTGCATTCTTGTTACAGCATATAGTTCTAGGTTTCTTTTTGTATGCATTATTGTTTTGCATTTAGTTGATTTTTAGATTGCATATAGATTTGCATATAGAGATGGCGAGGATCGGTTTGAGATAACCTCCAATGATGTTTTTATTAGGCGAAATAGCTTTCATGAGCTTGAATATTTTTTGATGTGTAATCCCTTTTGGCGCTAAAATTTGTGAAGGTTTTATCAATATTTCTTATTTTGACCCTTGTTTTGTTTGAGAACTTTGTTACCCCTTGGAATCATTAGCACTAATGTTGGTAAATGGATTCACTTTAGAAGCTTCATGAGACTTTGGTAGATATCCCATGAGATTTTAAGCCTTATTTGGACTAATTCATTATATTTAGTTTCATGTTCTTTCAAGTGTGTGACTTTTCCATGTTGCATCTCTAGAACTTGCTTAGATTCCTGTTCAAAATCACATTAGCATGTGCATAGTTGATGATATGATAGAGACATTTCTTTCTTTGACCATTTTAGCTACATAGCCAAATAGCTTACCCTTATGTTATATGTTTATTCCCTTTGCTAGCCCCTTTAAACTTATATCCATTTTTGCTGTCAACACTTCATCTTAGCCCTTGGCCAAACACATATTTCTACCTTTAAGCCAAGTCTATGGAGTATCACTTCATCTATGTAGTGGGTAGTTTTGGGGATAATTGAGTTTAAGGTGGCTTTGGTATGTTGGTTTATTGAGGGATTGATGATATTGAGCATTTGAAATTGGTTCCCTCTTGTTTGGGTTGTGTGTTTATATATTCAGTTGTGAGTTAATAGTTAGTGATCCTATGCCTTTCAATCATTGCAATTTTCGTTTCATTTCCCGAAACCAAAAAAAAAAACAAACACAAAAAAAAAAAAGAAAAAAAAGGAGAAAAAAGTCATGTTGAAGAGGGAAAAAGAAAAAAAAAACCGAATGAATAAGTGATTGGCATTGGATATGTACATATCTTGAGTTTCTTCTTTGTCAACTCATTTCTTATTTGATTCATTGGGGTATGTTCATTTTGTTGTTAGAGTTTGGAGTCTTAGTGAACTTATTAGTTTCTAGGTGCTTTGTCGACAGCTCCATAGTCATTTGGCTAAGTAGCTCCACATTGCCCAAATTCATTTGTCCACTCCTTTCCCTTGACCCTTCTAGCCAACATTACAACCCTGTCAAAGTCCTCTTGATTGTCAACCCTATCAAAGTCCTCTTGATTGTCTTATACACATTGCATTTTAGTGTGGGAGAATTTGAGAGCCTTGTCAAGCATATGGTAGATTGCATCTTTGGAATGAGTCTTGAGTATACCTATGTTATATTTCAAACACATGAGCGGGAGTGTTCTACATTTCCCAAAAGTGAGGTTCTACCAGCCTAATTAGCTCTACAATTCTGTGTGCTTGCATGACATGCTTTGTGGTTCTTTAGGGGTGATTAAGTTTGATATCGAGCTTGTGGTCTCGTACTTTTTCGAAGACCTTCTCCTCCTTCCTATTTTGAAATGTTTTGTGTGCTATTTAAGGTTGTTATGTTTTGAGTCTTAGATGCATCTCCCCTTGTCGGTTTTATCTAGTGTTTGCTTGAGTATAAGCTATAGTTTAAGCATGGGGGAGTTTGATAAGCGCTTAAAGTGTATATCATTTTATGGTCATTTTGTGCCCTTTTTAGGGAGTGTTATGTGTGTTATGTTATAATCTATATTTCTTTTCCTGTTTTATGCTTGGGTATGGTTCTTTTCTGTGTTTTACAGGTTTTTGGACCTTTTTATCCCTATTTTGACCCTAGTTGAGTATATTTTAAGCTCACTAGTTGAGTATATTTTAAGCTCACCACAGATGCCCCAGTCACCTTGCCCGTGGAAGAAAGAGAAGAATAGAAGAATGACGAGCCAATGGGCACCATGGTCAGCCCGTGGTGAATGCCACAGTCCGTGGCACGCCTGTAACTGCTGACCTCTTCGTTTTCCCTCATCGTGTGGCTAAGAACACTCAAACTCTCCTATAAATAGCCTCATTCAGTGGCAGAAAAGGGACACCCCATCTTCTTATCTTGTACTCCTTTCCTCCCTTTAAGTAGATTACAATTAGTTTAAATTAGAGAGAGAGTGAGATAGAGTTGAAGTGAAGACTTGCAAGGATTCCATCCCGGGTTTGCACGATGGTTCAAGCGCGATTTTTGGCTGAGCAATTCTTCTCTCTTCTCTTCTCTTTTCCTCTTTAGATTTATTATTTTAGAGTAGTTAGTTTGTTAATCTTTTATCATGTCTGAGTAGTTTTCTTTAGTATAGGGATTTAGTAGTTTGTGGAATTGTTATTGGATCATGTTTTAATCTATACAGTTGTGCCATCTTCCGATTGGTTTGATTTTATTTTGTCAAGTGTTATTCATGTTATGAGTTGATTTTTGGCCAAAATTTGCTTGCACAATTGAAACAATTGGGTGAAAAACTGTAAGGTGATATTTGATTGTTGGACTGCTTGGTAAGGCTTAACATAACTTCATCTCGGAAGAGAGATTTGCATGTTTGGAGGACTAGTAAGTAATCGAGTACTTTGAGCTTGGATTAAGTCGAATTCGCTTGAAAGAGCGACATCTACTTCGTTTAGGCAAATTTAGTTGATTTTGAAAGAATAGACTGAATTTCTGGATAGATTGCAATTCCTCGAAATTAATCAAGTAGAGAAAGGCATATCTTTGTCATTTTGATTCAATTCCCTTTCATAACTATGAAAATTCCTAGGCGTTTTTGATGCATATTCCCATATGCATCATTTTTATTTAAGGTCAACTTCCAAGAAGAAAAGTGTCAAACAAGAGCGTGCATGGGAACTCTCATATTTTCTCTTATTATGTGAGTTCAAGGACTTTAGACACCATGAAGTAGTCAAGCAAGTGGCGAAAATCTGGATAAAACTCATATTCCTTCCGGAAGAATTGGTGCCCGATTCATCCCTGCGGAAGGTAATTTTTTTTGTGCTCATTTTTTGGACTAGCTCAAGTGGACCCACAACTTGAGGGGCCACATGGTTTTGAAGCTTAAGATGTCAGCTTTAAAATAAGCCCAATTTTATTTAATTTGGACGTCATTTGATTGGGCAAAGTAGCACTCAAAGGGAAGTTGTCCTGCTCCAGTCCAGTTCTGATATAGGTATAATGTTCGGACCATAACTTTTGATCGACTTATCCAAATTGAGCAAATGAGCTCATTCTGGAAAATAGATTTCCAGGGCTTTCCAACAAGCCCAGAATCACCTGATTTGGACGTGTGTGCTGAGAGGTATGCTCAGTTGAAGTGGAGGCTGCTGCAAGGATTAAATGCTGGGCAAATGAAGAGACTTTGGTTACATGACATCATGTGGATGACATCATGCACGACTTGGAGTGTTCTAGATGGATGTCTTCAGCTGATTGGAAGCCTAGAATATTCTTTGTAACCTCCCCCACCCCTTTATGTTGAGTCTTTTCCATTTTCCAAGCCTTTTCAATTTTCTAGTTTTAATTGCTAGGAGTTTTTAAGTCTTTTGGTTATCTTTGTTTAGCCTATAAATAGGTGGGTTATGTAGTTGCATTTGGAATGGAGAGTTGTAAGCTTTTCCAAGAATAGTACAAACACCTTGAGAGTGATTCTCATTTGTGTCCAAAAAAAATCCTAGTTCTATATCTTGAATTTTGGCAAGTTCAAGTGGTGTTCTAGGTTCTCTTTTCTTTTCCAATTGGAGTGATTCCTTGGTGAAGACGAGAGGATTTGCCCAAGATCAAGTCCTTGAGTGGCTCCGTGAAGGATTATCTCAAGTGCAAGGTCTTGTTTATCCCTTTGTTCTCTTTTGTTATTGTTCTTCAATCCATCTCAATCTATCTTCCATATTCACTCTTCTTTGGTTTGAATCTTGTTTGGATTTGTTTGAGTTTGATTTGGATCACTTTCCACCCACACATACATCAGTTTTTCCTTAATTGGTTTAGAATTAGTAAATTTGAAGTTATTGAATCAAAACCCCTTGATTTAAGATTCGCCTAGCATATCTTGAGGGATTATAACCCAATAGTTTCACCTAGTCTCTGTGGGATCGACCTTGATGTGCTACAATGCCACCGTGCACTTGCGACCGTATCACCCGTGCATAAGCTGGATCGAAAATTAGTGAACTGGAAATTCTTGACCATGTAAATGATCAGTATTACAATGTATAGCAGTACTCGTAGTGGTTTTTTTTATATAAATAAATTATCATAATATTGCTAATTAAATATTGTGCTTTATGGTCTAACAATGGTATGGTTCCTAGAGGAGAACCAGACATTATTCATTGGAGCTCACATCAGACTTGTGGAGCTCGATCTTTAGATTCGAGATGTACAAGGACCAAGCAATAACAACAACGGCAAAGATGTTACGGTTAATGTCTCGAAAAAGACCAAGAAAAAAGTCAGTGCACTACAGTGGGGCATAATTCTTGACAAGTGCTTCTTCTATACTTTTATGTTTTCGACATTCGTTGTTTTCGCTCTTTTTCTTTATTTCCACTTTTTAAAGGAGATGAGTCTTTCCTTGTATGCAATTTTGGGACCAGGCCTCGTGATGAGTCCAATAGCCCAATTACTAATGTTACTTGAGGGAAGAAAATTTTAGTGTGGTTAGATAAACTTGGGATCATCATTATGCAAAATGGTGATCAATATTCGAAAAAATAGCAATCATTTATTGATAATCTTTCCTTGGAGACCTTGTCACAAACCTGGAAATTAGAGATCATCATTAGACACATTAGTGACCTAAGTGCCCAACTTAATGATGCATAGAAGATCTTTGCATTTAGGCATTGTCAACAAATTAGTGATCGTTATTAGACAAATTAGTGATCAGAAAATATTACAACGAATGAACTTGTAACAAATTACTGATCATCATTTGATGAATTATGGATCGTTATTGCAAATTAGTGATCATGAAGTATCATAAAGACATACCTTTGCCCAACATGTCTAAAATTTTTAAATATTATCGCATCGCCTTAAAATATGGTCAAACTTATCAGTAAAGCCTAATAACATTCTTAAATGGTGAATGTGCTTCTTTGTTTTTTCATTCTACCTCTTTGTTTCTTTTGTTCTATATAAAATGTGCATAAGATAGGCCGAGCACAAGTGAACAGAACATTCATGACCACGTAAATGATGAGTATTACATTGTGTAGTCCTAGGGGTTGCGGTTTTGTTTCTGTGAATAAATTATAACAATATTACTAATTAAATATTGTGTTTTATAGGCCCAATGATGGTATGTTTCCAAGAAGAGAACCGGGCATTTTTTACTGGAGCTCACATCAGACATGCTGAGCTTGATGTTCATATGCGAGATGTACAAGGACCAAGCAATAATGATAACGACAAAGCTGTTACAATTGAAGCCCCAAAACAGACCAAGAACGAAGTTAGTGCATTACTGTAGGACATCATTTCCGAGAGGTACTTCTTCTGTACCGTTATATTTTGAATTTTCATCATTTTCGTTGTTTTTCTTCCCCCCTTTTAAGAGAAGATTCTTTCTTTCTGCGTGATTTTGGGACCCGGTCTCATGATGAGTCTAATAGCATAATTACTGTTGCTGCTTGAGGGAAAAAAATGTTAGCACTGTTGTACAAATTTACTAATCATCATTATTTAAATTACAGATCTTTCTTAGACAAATGAGTGATTGCAAAATATTACAATTATTGAACTTGTAACAAATTAGTGATTATGATTTGTTAGGTTAGTGATCATCATTAGATAAATTAGTGATCATGAAGTATAATAATACTATTGTACGCCAAAAATTTTTAAATAATATCGCATTGCCTCAAATAATGTGCTTCTTTGTATTTTTGTTCTACCTCTTTGGTTTTTGTTCTATATATCACATGCATAAGACAGCCTGAGCATCGGTGAACTAGGCATTCGTGACCGTGAAATTGATGAGTATTACAACATATAGTAGTAGGTGCAGTGCTGTTGCTAATGTCAATAAATTATGATAATATTCTTGATTAAATATTGTATTTTACAGGCCTAATAATGGTATGGTTCCAGGAAGAGAACCAGACATCGTTGATTGAAGCTTACGTCAAAGTTGCGGAGCCTGAAGTTTGGATATAAGATGTAGCAAGGACAAAGCAATAATGGCAACGACAAAGTTGTTACTGTTGAAGTCCCCAAAAAGACCAGGAATAAGGCCAGTGCACTGTAGTAGGACAATATTCCGAACATGTGCTTCTTCTATACTATTATGTTTTTGACTTGAGAGCCTGACTTAATTGTAATAGCCCAATCCTAAATCGTGTTCATTTATTTAATTACCTCATGTTAAAGATTTTCTCATATTTAATTATCGCATTTAATCATTTTGGTGAATACATATATATGTGTATATATATACATATATATATATATATATATATATATATATATATATATATATATATATATGTGCTATATATATATATAATATATATATATATATATATGTATATATATATATATATATATATATATATATATATATATATATATATATATGTATATATTATGTATGTATGTATCTATATATATATATATATGTGTGTGTGTGTGTGTGTGTGTGTGTGTGTGTGTAGATATATCATTTGGGCCCTTGCCTTGCAATTCGAGTTTTTGTTATCGTAAAATTTCAGGAAACTCGATAGTAGGCCTCGATAATTATGGTTTACGAAATTATTATTATTATTATTACTACTATTATTTTTCATTTATAAATTCGCAAAAATTTAATTTTGAGGTATGAAAATTCAATCGCATACGGTTTGCTTCCCTTCTCAGGACCAAACCGTATAAGCCAATCATAACCTAACAAACTTGCATTGTTAACTATGATTTAAACTTAACCTTAAATTTAACCATGGTTAGCTCAAAAACCTACTTCATGGGAAGGTTAAATATGAGCCAAGTGATGTTGATTTATTTCTGTTATGATTTTCCGCAAGTATACGGTTAATCATTGTAATACTAACGGTATCGTCCTCAGGGATGGGTTGTGAGACGAGATTACTGAAATTTTAGGCTAAGCTAATGTTGATGCGTCAACTAGCGAAATTCTAAATCAAAAGGCAGAAGCACTCACAATTGACAAACTCACTCTATTTCTAAATTAGCTGCCAAACTCCACAAACCCACCACAATAGAACTAAACCATCGGCTTTACCATTCCGTCATTGCAATTCAATCGTTCATGAAATGAACAGAGCAACAGGGAAACGAAGCAGAGTAGATTCACACAAGCCAACAGTAATAGAACTGAAGCAAAGCAGAAACGGGCTTGAGCAAATACCAAGCTGGAATCCAGATTGAATATTATCTAAATCTAAATCAACACACTCAGATTCACAAATTCAGATTCGAACTAAAAATCAACAACCCACATCCAAATTTCACAAATTTATAAACTCAAATAAATTTATAAACTAAAATCTAAATCTGAAAACTGAATACAATGCAATTAAAGAGAATGATGGAAAAGAAGAACCAACAAACTCTGAACCCAGATTTGCGAATCGAATGAAAACGAAAAACGGAAAGACAAATTGAAAAGAAAAATAATGCTGACCCCTGTACCTTGTCGCGACCTCCATTTTTATAGCGCCCATGGCCGTCGCCTCTCCATCTTCCTCCGTAAATGACATGAACCTTGAGTTAGTCTTCAACCCATAACCGTGAATTGATGATTAATGGGCTGATAATGGTGTGCAGTTATGGAAGATAAACTGCGAGGTTTAAGGGAGGGGAGTTGAGGAGTCATGGCTGTGTGAGATTGAGATGAAGAAGAGAAGCAGAGAAGGGGTTCGGGTGTCTGGGGTTTGAGAGGAAGAATGAGAGGAGAGAGAAAAGAAATGGAAAGAAGGGGGGGCTTAACCGGGCACCGAGTCACGTGGCCAGCACATGACTGGCTGGGGTTTTATTTTTTTTTGTTTCCTTTATTTTTTTGGGTTCGGGTTTGAATCCACTTGGCGCAATTCTTCAGTTTCAGCATTCCTTCATCTTTTGCGCGTATTCTTCACGAATTATTCGATACTTACAAAATAAAATAAAATAAAATAAAAATCTAAAAATAATAATTATTCCGAGCATAAATTAGGTAGAAAGGTGCTGTAAAAATATCATATTTTCGGCGTCAACAAATGCCCCCACACCAAAGTTTTGCTCGTCCTCAAGTAAAATAAAGCTAAAAAGCCTGGAAAACAAAATAAAATCCTAACTCACTTTCATAAGAATCACGGTTGCACTTGGCACGTGCAACAAGCCCTTTAAACCCATAGGTTGTCCCTAGTGGACGAGTGAGGTCTCATAGGGTTTGCAGAAGATATACCCACAAAATTTATAAAAGAAAACAGAAAATAGAAAATTAAAAAACTCTTTTTTATCAAAAATTAATATGTACAAAGTTGGGGAAAGATATATACACATTCTGATCAACTAAATCATTCATATAATAAAGATATTGGCATGCATATAAACAAAATGCACTCATCAAGGCTCTCTATCCCATGGATAATATCAAAACACTAATTTTTCGCCCAACTGTACATCAAAACTTGGAATCCATCTCAGTGCTTGTGTGCATGTGTATCATCATCTTAGGGCTTAGGCTTACCAGAATCAAACTCAATCCCACTTGACTGACACAAACCACATCATTGATTTAATAACATAGGAAGCAAGTTTTCCCAGTAGCAATATTACCTCAAAGGGTAACACCCAGTGGCACGTGCCTCAAAGGGATACTTGCCATTCCAAATTTCATTTTTGTTTTCCTTTTTCTTTTCTTTTCATTTTCATTTTTTTTTTCATTATTTTTTTTAGTTCCTTTTTTTTGGGAACGCAAATAAAAACCAAAGTAATTATGTCAATAACAAGTGGGAGAGTTAATCATGGAAGACTAAGACCTTAAGATAATGAGAATGATATAAATAGGGATTGGATTACACAACTATAATGAACAAATGGGGTTAGAATTAGGGCTAAGAATGACACACCGAGGATGGAGACCTAATATGCACATCAGTTCATATGCAAGCTAAAAATCAAGGTACAGGGAATTTAAGCTGATCAGAATAATACAAAACTTTCCCCAAAACAAAACAAAAATCTTTTTGGGATTTTTCAAAATTTTTGAAGTTTATTTATTTATTTTTTAAAATTTTTGAAAAATGGTCACCTCACCCCCACCCCTAAACTCCACAATGTCCTCATTGTGGGAACTAAGGCGCCAAAAAGCAACACCAAAAATCGAGACAAAACACAAATATATACGAACTCATAGAACAAAACCAAAGAAAATCAAAGAAAATCAAAGAAAATCAAAAACTCACAAAACAAAGTACAAAGCAATCTTAGACATCCACAACTTACAAAGAGACACAAAACTGAATACAACCAAGAGTGATCACAGCTAACACGGCTCAACAAATCCCAAATTTCTCCTCAAGATTGATCACCCATCACAACCACAACCCTAAATATCTACAACTAAGAACACGAAAAGAAACGAGAAAAGAAGAGGGAAGAGAAGAGAATGGAATGATCATACCAGGTCAGGTGCAGAATTACACCTAAGCTAAAGCCTCCTGATATAACTAGAGGCTCATGGAGCGTCAGCTACTCCATCACAATGCATAAGCTGTTATTCAAATCAAAACCCATTAGCGCACGTAGTAGCTTATCATATAAACAAGACCAACTCTCAAGAAGATGGAAACAGAAAACAGCAACGAGTTGGAACAAGAAAGAGTACATCTACCATTGCAATTCAGCACTAGTAAGGGCCCGTTTCAACTTGTCAAATGGGTGGGCCCAATCAAAAATTAGGCAGACATACGCAAAATTAGCTAGCATATGGGTCATCAGCCTAGAAATAGGATCATCATGAATGAACTGTCTAGGCAAAGCAAAGGGTCCTAAATCCACAAGTCCTTTAAGGTCAATATGTGTATGAGTCTGGTCTAAATCAAAATTTTTAGGGGCAACATTCGCAGACTCAACAAAGTCAGACTTGCAAGATTCAAAGAGGAGGTCAGCTTGGATTGGGTCAAAAGAAAAAGATTCATATTCAACACGCAGATCCACTTCCAACCACTCATGAACATCGAAAGTGAATGAGTCATATTCAACAGAGAATGACTCATGAGGTATTAGAGGGTCAAAAGAGAATGATTCATATTCAATACAAAAATCCTCATCAAAACTTACAGTAATATCAAACCCATATGAAAAAGATTCATATTCCACAGATAGAAATTAATCATCAAAGTCCAAAATGGTGGGTTCAATGACCTTTTCACATAACTCCTGTGAAATAGCATTTGAGTCATCTAAATCATGAAGCTCAACTACAGATGGGATGCTCATATCTAACTCACCAGTATGCTCAGATTCCTGACCCTCCTCAGACTCAGAAGATTCATCAAAAATGGTGAGTGGGTCGGCATAAACTAGGACGTTTTCAATGACATACTTATGGGAGTTAGTGTGGGGTACAAGGTCGGGAGATAGAGACATAGGAAGATCATCCTGTTGTTCTAGACTAGGCAAAGATAGATCATCATTCGAGCTAGACTAGAATGATAAGAGCGCTCAAAATCCTCATAAAGACTAACTTCAGGTTTAGGAGATCGTAAACTAGAGTCAGGCTGATTACAATTCTCCCTACTCTGGGTGACACCGTGAGAATATTCAGTAATTTGCACTTTCATGGTCTCTACCATTTTAGCAGTCAATTCATTAATTCTCTTCTCAACACTAGCACATTGAGCATCAAAATAGTCACAACATGGACAAGAACAAGCATCATGAGCAGAAGATTCACAATAATCGCACCAAACAGGAGGCACAAAAGCAGAAGAGGAGTCATACGAATCTATAAAATGACCTCGGGAGTAAGGATTAGCATAAAAAGCAGACTAAGCATGAGTTGGGTATTTTAAGTTCATTTTAGCTTGTTCAAACGCATAAGTATCCCAAGATAACCTTTCAAAGAAATCCCAAACCTCATCTTGAGATCTAGACAACAACTCTATCAAACCCCCTGAGCACATGGACTCAACAATACCCCTAAATTCAGCATTTAGACCCAAGACAATGACCTCACAAATTTTCTATTTCTCAAAAGGTTGATTCAATTGAGCACGGTAATCATTAAGTCTAGACAAATAACGCCAGAAAGATTCATGCTCATATTGTAGGAATTTAAACACTGGCATTCTTGAATTCTTTTTTTTTTTTGGGTAATAGAATTTTTCACTTTTTAGGATTTTGAATTTTTTTAAGGTTTTTTTTTGATTGAAAGAAAAATGACTCTAGGACACTAATTACAAAGTAATAACTAAAACAAAAACAAGAGACTGAAATAATCAAGTTAAGCACACAAAATAAACCAACAAAAATTAAACAAGATTACCAAAAGAGAAAGACCAAAACGACAAAGCATAAACACTAAGCATGAGCATCATTTTTTCTTCTTCTTTTTTTTTTAACACAAAACAAAACAAAAGATTGAATCAAAGCTAAAAACAATATCCAAACAAAATGTAATCAATTCTAAAACAAAAACACAACCACAAACAAACTAAAAGAAAATCAGAAAATAAATAATGCCTAAACAACTCAATTCTAAAATAAACTTAAAATAGAAAATAAGACTCGTAAAAATAGAACTCGATGTACAGCAAATTCCACACAGTCACAAGGGACATAAATATATATTTTTTTCAAATTTTTTCTATCCCCGAATAGTGCAGAAAAATGCAAACAAAAAATTAAATCCAAAATTCACAGAAAAATCTAAATAGTCCCAAAAATTCCAGAAAAATTCATACACTCTCTAAAAATTATGCCGAATCTAGGAAAAATATCAAAACAAGCACAATCAAACTGGAACTATGCCAAAAAATTCGAACAGAAGCTGAAAATAATAAAAAAAACCTGCGCTGTTGTTTTTTTCCTTTTTTGTGTTTCCTACACAAACACCAAATGGATTAGTATCTATTTTTTTCCAGCGGGAAATAATAAATAGAACTCAAAATGAAACTAATCTAAACCAAAAATCAAAATACGAACCGAATTCGACAAATGAAACTAATCTAAACTAATAAAGACTCAATCGAAACCAAAAAATAAAACTCCAAAATAAAACTCAAACTTCAAAACGAAAACAAATCAAACGAACTTGACTCAAAGGACTCGAATAAAGAGCAACCTAATTCCATAAACCCATCCCCTGCAATGGTGCCAAAAACTTATTATGATTTTCCGCAAGTATATAGTTAATCGTTGTAATACTAATGGTATCGTCCTCAGGGATGGGTTGTGAGACGAGATTACTGAAATTCTAGGCTATGCTAATGTTGATGCGTCAACTAACGAAATTCTAAATCAAAAGGCAGAACCACTCACAATTGACAAACTCACTCTATTTCTAAATTAGTTGCCAAACTCCACAAACCCACCACAATAGAACTAAACCATCGGTTTTACCATTCAGTCATCACAATTCAATTGTTCATGGAATGAGCAGAGCAACAGGGAAACGAAGCAGAGTAGATTCACACAAGCCAACAGTAATAGAAGTGAAGCAAAGTAGAAATGGGCTTGAGCACATACCAAGCTGGAATCCAGATTGAATATTATCTAAATCTAAATCAACACACTCAGATTCACAAATTCAGATTCGAACTAAAAATCAACAACCCACATCAAATTTATAAACTAAAATCTAAATCTGAAAACTGAATACAATGCAATTGAAGAGAATAATGGAAAAGAAGAACCAACAAACTCTAAACCCAGATTTGCGAATCTAATGAAAACGAAAAACAGAAAGACAAATTGAAAAGAAAAATAATGTTTACCCCTGTGCGTTGCCGCGACCTGCATTTTTGTAGCCCCCATGACCGTCGCCTCTCCATCTTCCGCCATAAATGACATGAACCTTGAGTTAGTCTTGAACCCATAACTGTGAATTGATGATTAATAGGCTGATAGTGGCGTGCGGTTATGGAAGATAAACTGCGAGGTTTAAGGGAGGGGAGTTGAAGAGCCATGGCTGTGTGAGATTGAGATGAAGAAGAAAAGCAAAGGAGGGGTTTGGGTGTCTGGGGTTTGAGAGGAAGAATGAGAGGAGAGAGAAAAGAAATGGAAAGAAGGGGGGCTTAACCGGGCACCAAGTCACGTGGCCAGCACATGGCTGGTTGGGGTTTTATTTATTTTTTTTGGTTTCCCTTTTTTTTTTGATTCGGGTTTGAATCCACTTGGCCCAATTCTTCAGTTTTCAGCATTCCTTCATCTTTTGCGCGTATTCTTCCCAAATTATTCGATACCTACAAAATAAAATAAAATCAAATAAAAACCTAAAAATAATAATTATTCCAAGCATAAATTAGGCAGAAAGGTACTGTAAAAATATCATATTTTCGGCGTCAATAATTTCTAACTAAGCAAAACACACACACTCATCCATCTCTCTCCTTCCTCTCTCAAACCCATGGCCCCCCTCCCACAGCCAGCTGCAGCCACCGTCCTCCACTAGAGCAGCCGCTAGCCCCCCGCCACAACCACCACCAGCCAACCCCCACACCTCACACCACTTACACCTCTTGATTCCAAGCATCAAGTGAGTAAACCCTACCCTTGTTCTTGTTGTTTTTGATGTGTGTGTTAGTTTTGATTCTTGTTTTGTTATTTTTGATTGTTGATCATGTTGTTTGATAGAAATAGGAGTAATTTTGGTGTTTTAAATTGCTGGTGAAGGTTGGGAGTAAGTGGGAGTTGAGATGGTTTATGGTTATGCCAGTTTAAGCTTAAGTGAAGTTCATGGATTATTTTGAGTTTATTTTGGCAATATTTAGCATCATAAATGATTATGGTGGTGTTGGTGGGGTTTTGATTTAGTTAAAGGTGAACCCAAGTGGGCTAAAAGTTAGGGTTTTAATGATTATGCAAAGTTTAGCTTTCCTTTAATAGCAAGCATGTTAATTGTGTATATTTGATTAAGAAATGAATCTTTGACATTATGAAGTGAAATTGAGTATGATGGCTTTGTATGGTGATGGAAAACTTTGTGACATGATTTTAAGGAGTGATTCTAGATGAGGATTTGTGTGAAAAGAGAGAAGAAAGCAATGATAATGAGGGCTAAAAAATGACAGAAAACAGGGCAAGATTTGTCAATAAACTGGTAATGATCGGTCCTACAAAAAATTATGATTTTTTGTGCATAGATAAATCAGTGCGTTATCTTTCAAATGGCTTTTGAATTGCCTTAATCCAAGGTTTGTGGAAAAAGTTATGGCCGTTTTACTAGAACTGCATAGGTTAGATCAAAACTAGCACACTTGTGTCCTAGCCCCATTATGGGAGTCCTATTGTGGAAATCATGTTTTATGTTCTAAATGAAAGTTTTTCATGATTTCTTAATCTTTCTATATTGGGGAATTAGGTCTCAAATAGAGATCAGGAGATTAGGTTATGAGTCATTTACTTTAGCCCCTATTACCCCCTTACTTTTCTTTTGCTAAAGTATTAACTATGAAAATAAATACATTTGCTAACTATATGTTCCTATAACGATATTCTTGGATAGAGTTAGCGCCTAATCTATCATTTTCTCCCCTTTTGTGCATAATAATACTCAGTGGCATTCCATTAAAAGTCGCAGGTGCGTTCATTGTCTGTATCTTGAGAAATCAGTATGTATTTATCAAAATTATAATATTTGGTAAGTTCATCAATGAATCAGTTTAATCAGTGATTCATCATATAATTAGTGACCCCACCTGTTATCAGTTACATGGCATTGCCCTTCAGTTATCCGCGCGGCTTTAGGGCAGGTCCCCCGATCGGCTTGGCAGGTGTACACCCATCTTCAGATCGTAACAGTTACTTGAGGTTCACTATCAGATAATAATTAACAATGTAGTTTTATATTTATCTCATTCCCTGTTTTAAATTAAAATAAATTGTAATACGGGCCTAACCAATTTTTCGGTGTGCAGTTAACAATACAGAAATCTATGTACTAAGCTTCAGCTCACAGTTTGAAATATTTTCATGTTTTGTATTAGGGAAATGCTTAGTGAATCGCCCGCCGGCTGGTAGGCTGACTGGAGAAGATAAGTGAGTGGGAATGTCTAAAAGGAATAGTGGTTTTTTAGTGCTGAAATATTTTGAGGATTGTATTGTGAGATATTTTGATGTTAGAACTATATACTCTGCTAAGAGTTACTATATTTTGATGTAAACTATGAGATCGTTAGTTATCGTTGATGTTGGCTTGATGGTTTGCTTTTACAAATGTCGTGTGGTGGTAACGATGTTCAGCTTAGTTATGTTTAATTATTTTTAAGTCAAGCCTTGTCCTTTTTGGACGAGGGTAATGCCCTGAATATTTGGGATGTCACTTCTTATTGATGATGTTAATTGATGAGAAGCCAAGCAGTGAATTATGTGCATTTGGGGTGTCAAATTAATGATGCATATATGATCTTCCCATTTAAACATTGCCAACACCCTACAAATTTAGTGATCATCAATAACTAAATTAGTGATCTTTATTAGATAAATCAGTGATCACAAGATATTATAGCAAATGAACTTGTAACAAATTAGTGATCATCATTTGATGAATTATTGATCACTATTGGACAAATTAGTGATCCTAAAGTATCATAAAGACATACCTTCCCTAATATGTCTGAAATTTTTAAATAATATTGCATCGCCTTAAAATAAGGCCAAACTTATGAACAAAACCTGACAACATTCTCAATGGTGAATGTGCTTCTTTGCGTTTTTATTCTATATACCACTGGCATAAGCGAGGCTAAACATCAGTAAACTGGGCATTTGTGACCACGTAAAGGAGTAGCATTACAATGTATAGTACTTGTCCTACGGCTTTTGTTTACATGAATAATTTATAATAATATTGCTGATTAAATATTTTGTTTTATAGGCCCAATAATGGTACATTTCCAAGAAGAGAATCAGGCATCGTTCACTAAAGATCACTTCAGACTTGCGAAGCCTGATCTTCAGATTCGAGGTGTATAAGTACCAAGCAATAATGACAATAGGAAGGGTTGAGGTCCTGAAAAAGTCCAAGAATAAGGCCAGTGCATTGCAGTAGTACCCCATTGCCGAGAGCTACTTCTTCTATACTATTATCTTTTTGACTTTCCCACTTTTTGATGTTTTTCTTTTTTTTTCCTTTTTTTTAAAGAGAGGAGTCTTTATTTCTGCATGATATCGGGACCAGGTCTCGTGATGAGTCTATAGCACAATTACTGTTGCTGTTGGGAGAAGAAAATGTTAGTATTGTCGCACAAATTTGTGATCATTGTTATACACGTTAGTCATAAATATCAGAAAAAAAAAAGTGATCATTTATGGATAATATTCACATGTAAACTTCATTACTAATCTAGAAATTATGGATCATCATTTGACACATGAGTGACCTAAGAGCCCAACTTAATGATGCATTGACGATCTTTGCATTTAAACAATATCAATAACACAAATTTAGTGATCATCGTTAATTGAATTAGTGATCTTTATTAGACAAATTAGTGATCATAAAATATTACAACAATTGAGCTTGTAACAAATTGGTGATCATCATTTGCTGAATTAGTGGTCATTATTGGACATACTAGTGATCATGAAGTATCATGAAGACATGCCTTCTGGAAGCATGTCTAAAATTTTTAAATAATATCGTATCTCCTTAAAATAACATCGAACTTATCAATAAAGCCTGATAATATTCTTAAATGGTGAATGTGCTTCTTTGTGTTTTTGTTCTGCCTGTTTGAATTTTTTTTTTTCTATATACCACTTGCATAAGCTAGGCTGAGCATAAGTGAATTGGGCATTTGTGACTATGTAAATGATCAGTATTGCAATGGATAGTAGTTTTAGTGGTTTTGTTTATGTGAATAAATTATAAAGAGATTGCTAAATAATTATTGTGTTTTATAGGCCCGATAATGGTATGCTTCCAAGAAAAGAACCAGACATCTTTCACTGGAGCTCGCATCAGACTTGCGGAGCCTGATGCTTAGACATGAGAAGTATAGGTACCAACTAATAATGACAGAGGCAAAGCTATTATGGTTGAAGCCCCCAAAAAGATCAAGAACGAAGTTAATGCACTGCAGTAGGGCATCATTCCTGACATATGCTTCTTCTATAATATTATGTTTCAGCTTTCTTTTAGCGTCTTTCAGCTTTAGCTTCTTTGGCACTGATTTCCCTCTTTTAATGCTCCGCAAGCGCTTTCCTCTTTAACCCTTTTTTCTCAAAACCTTTTTCGTGGGTCTCTTGGAATCAACCTTTCTATGGGTAGGAATACCGGTAGAGGTAAGGTTGCCTACAGCTGGATCTCCCCAGACCCCGCGAAAGCGGGACCCACACTGGGAGGTGGTGGTGGTGTTGTTGTTGTTGACTTTTCTTGTTTTCACTCTTTTCCTTTCCCCCCCTTTTTTTTAAAGAGAGGATTCTTTCTGTCTGTGTGATTTTGGGACCACATCTCGTGATCAGTCCAGTAACACAATTACTGTTGCTGCTTGAGGGAAGAAAATGTTAGTATGGTTAGACAAATTTGTGATAATCATTATACAAATTAGTGATCAATATTTGAGAAAATAGCGATAATTTATTGGTAATCTTTTCATGCAGACTTTGACATTAACCTAGAAATTAGTGATCTTAACTAGACACATTAGTGATCTAAGAGCCCAACTTAATGATGCATAGATGATCCTTGCATTTAAATATTATCAATAACCTATAATTTAGTGATCATCATTAATTAAATTAGTGATCTTTATTAGGCAAATCAATGATCACAAAATATCACAACAAATGAACTTCTAACAAAGTAATGATCATCATTGGACAAATTAGTCATTATGAAGTATTATAAAGACATAACTTTTCCAACCATGTCTTATATTTTTAAATAATATGGCATCGCGTTAAAACAAGGTCAAACTTATCAACAAGGCCTGACAAGATTCTCAAATGGCGAATGGGCTTCTTTGTTTTTTTGTTCCACTTCTTTGCTTTTTTTTTGGGGGGGGGGGTTCTATATAACACGTGCATAAGTTAGGTCAAACATTAGTAAATTGGGCGTTTGTGACCACGTAAATTATCAATATTACAATGTATTGTAGTCGTTGTAGTGCTTTTTTTATGTGAACAAATTATAATAATACTTTTGATTAAATATATTATTTTATAGGCCTGATAACTGTATTCCTCCATGAAGAGAACCAGACGTCTTTCATCGGAGCTCACATCAGACTTACAAAGCCTGATCTTTGGATATGAGATGTATGAGTACCAAGTAATAATGAAAACAGGCAAACATGCTATGGTTGACGTCCCAAAAAAGACCAAGCACAAGGGCTAGTGCACTGCAGTAGCACCTCATTCCCTAGAGGTACTTCATCTATACTCCTTTTTTTCCCACTCTCCAGTTTTCACTGCTTTTCTTTTATATGCTTTTTGTAAATAAAGAAGTCATTGTCTCTATGTGATTTTAGGATCATGTCTCGTGATGAGCCTAATAGCACAATTACTATTGCTGCTTGAGGGAAGAAAATGTTAGCATTGATGGACAAACTTGTATCATGATTATACAAATTAGTCATCAGTATTAGGAAAAAAGTGATCATTTATTGGTAATCTTTACATATAAACTTTGTGCCTGACCTAGACATTACTGATCATCATTGGGCACATTATTGGTCTAAGAGCCCAACTTAATGATGCATAGATGATCTTTGCATTTAAACATTGTCAATAACCTACAAATTTAGTGGTCATCGTTAATTGAATTAGTCATCTTTATTGGGCAAATTAGTGATCACAAAATATTATAACTATTTTAACTTGTAACAAATTAGTGATCATCATTTGTTAAAGTAGTGATCATCACTGGACAAATTAGTGATGATGAAGTATCATAGAAACATCCCTTTTGCAAGCTTGTCTGAAATTTTTAAATAATATCTTGTCACCTTAAAATAAGATCAAACTTATCAACAAAGCCTGATAACGTTCTTAAAAGGTGAATGTGCTTTTTTGTGTTTTTGTTCTACCTCTTTGTTTTTTTGATCTATATACCACATGCACAAGATAGCTCAAGCATCAGCGAATTGGGCATTCATAACCGTGTAAATAATGAGTGTTACAATGTATGGTAGTAGGTGCAGTCCTTTTGTTTTTGTGAATAGATTATAATAACATTGCTAATTAAATATTGTGTTTTGTAGGCCCAATAATGGTATGCTTCAAGAAGAGAGTAAGACATCTTTCACAGGAGCTCACATCAAACTTTCAGAGCCTAAAGTTCGGATACGAGATGTACTAGGGCCAAACAATAATGACAATGACAAAGCTATTATGGTTGAAGTCCCGAAGAAGACCAGGAATAAAGTCAGTGAACTGTAAGAGGACATCATTCCCGAAAAGTGCTCCTTCTATGCTATTATGTTTTCAACTTTCCTTGTTTTTGCTCTTTTTTCTGCCCTTTTTAAATAGGGGAGTCATTGATTTTGTGTGATTTTAGGACTAGGTCTCGTGATCGATCTAATAACACAATTACTATTGCTGCTTGAGGGCAGAAAATGCTTGTATGGTTGGACAAATTTGTGATCATCGTTGTACAAATTAGTTATTAGTATTCGGAAAAATAATGATTATTTATTGATCGTCTTTGCATGCAAACTTTGTCACTAACCTAGGAATTAGTGATCGCTATTGGACATACTAGAGACCTAAGACCCCAATTAATGATGCATAGATGATCTTTGCATTTAAACAATGCAATAACCTTAAAATTTCATGATCATCATTAATTAAATTAGTGATCTTTATTAGACAAGTCAGTGATCACAAAATATTACAAGAAATGAACTTGTGATAAATTTGTGATCATCAATGGATGAATTACTGGACAAATTAGTGATCATGAAGTATCATAAAGATAAGTCTTTTCCCATCATGTTCGAAATTTTTGAATAATATTGCATCGCCTTAAAATAAGGTCAAACCTATTAACAAAACTTGACAACATTCTTAATGGGAATATGCTTCTTTGTGTTTTTGTTCTACCTCTTTGAGTTCTTGTTCTATATACCACGTGCATAAGCTATGCTGAACATTAGTAAATTAGGCATTCATGACCACATAAATGATCAGTATTACAATATACAGTAGTTGTTGTAATGATTTTGTTTATCTGAATAAATTATAATAATATTGCCAATTAAATATTATGTTTTATAGGCCCAATAATGGTATGCTTCCAAGAAGAGAACCAGACATCTTCCACTAGAGCTCACATCAGACTTACGAAGCCTCATCTTTAGATCCAAGTTGTACAAGTACCAAGCAATGACGACAACAAGAAAAGCCACTGCGGTTGAAGTCTCGAAAAAGCCTACGGACAAGGCCACTGCGGAGAGGTACTTCTTCTGTACTATTGTGTTTTCAACTTTCTTCATTTTTAGTGTTTTCCTATTTTTCCCCGTTTTGAGGGAGGAGTCCTTTTTCTGAGTGATTTAAGGACCAAATGTAGTGATGAGTCTAATAGCATAATTATTATTGCTGCTTGAGGGAAGAAAATGTCAGCATTGTTGGACAAATTTGTGATCATCATTATGCAAATTACTCATCAATATTAGAAAAAAAGTGATCATTAATTGATAATCTATGCACGTAGACTTTGTCCCTAGCTTATAAATTAGTGATCATTATTATACACATTGGTGACCTAAGAGCCCAACTTAATGGGGCATAGATGATCTTTTCATTTAAAAATTATCAATAGCCCGCAAAGTTAGTGATAATCACTAACTAAGTTAGAGATATTTATTGGACAAATCAGTGATCACAAAATATTACAACAATTGAACTTGTAACAAATTAGTGATTATCATTTATTGAATTAGTAATCATTATTGGACAAATTAGGGATGATGAAGTATCATAAAGACATCCCTGTCGCAACATGTCTTAAATTTTTAAATAATATCACATCGCCATAAAATGAGCTCAAACTTATCAGCAAAACCTAACAACATTCTGAAATGGTGAATTTACTTCGTGTTTCCATTCTACCTCTTCAATTTTTTTTTTTGCTGTATACCACGTGTATAAGCTTGGTCGAGGATCAATGAACTTTGTATTCATGATCATGGAAATGATCACTATTACTATGTACAGTAGTAGCTGTAATGGTTTTGTTTATGTAAATAAATTATAATGAGATTGCTCATTAAATATTGTGTTTTATAGGCTCGATAATCGTATGCTTCTGAGAAGAGAACTAGGCATCTTTCATTGGAGCTTACAGCAAACTTGCGGAGCCTGATGTTTAGAAGCGAGATGTATACGAACCAGGCAATATTGATAACGACAAAGCTGTTACGGTTGAAGCCCTGACACAGACCAAGAACGAAGTTAGTGCACTACTGTCGGACATCATTCCTGAGAAGTACTTCTTTATTGTTATGTTTTCAACTTTCCTTGTTTTTCTTGTTTTTCTTTTTCCCCCTTCATTCAAAGAGAAGTTTTTTTGTTTTTACGTGATTTTGGACCAAGTCTCGTGATGAGTCTAATAGCACGATTACTGTTGCTGCTTGAAGGAAGAAAATGTTAGCATTTTTGGACAAATTTAGTGATCATAATTATTAAGTTAGAGATCTTCATTAGACAAATCAGTGATCACAAAATATTACAACAATTGAACTTGTAGCAAATTAGTGATTATCATTTGTTGAGTTAGTGATCATCATTGGACAAATTAGTGATCATGAAATATAATAATATCATATGTCTAAAATTTTTAAATAATATCACATCGCCACAAAATAAGGTCAAACTTATCAACAAAGCCTGACAACATTCTCAAATGGTGAATGTGCTTCTTTGTGTCTTCATTCTTCCTCTTTGTTTTTTTGTTCCATATACCACATCCTTAAGATAGCCTGAGCATCGGTGAACTGGGCATTCATGACTATGTAAATGATGAGTATTACAATGTAAAGTCCTACGTGTTGTGGTTTTGTTTATGCGAATAAATTATAATAATATTACTGATTAAGTATTGTGTTTTATAAGCCCAATGATGGTATGCTTCCAAGAAGAGAAGTAGGAATCTTTCACTGGAGCACACATGAGACTTGCGGAGCTTGATGTTCAGATGTGAGATGTACAAGAACCAAGCAATAAAGATAACGGCGAAGCTGTTATGGTTGAAGCCCCGAAATAAACCGAGAACGAAATCAGTGCACTGCTGTGGGGCATCATTCCCAAGAGGTACTTCTTTTGCACTGTTGTGTTTTCAACTTTCCTCATTTTCATTGTTTTTCTTTTTTTCCCCTTCTTTTGAAGAGAAGAGCCTTTCTTTCTGCATGATTTTGGGACCAGGTCTGGTAATAAGTCTAATAGCACAATTACTGTTGCTGCTTGAGGGAAGAAAATGTTAGCATTATTGGACAAATTTACTGATTATCGTCATTTAAATTGCAGATCTTTATTAGACAAATTAGCTATCACAAATATATTATAACAATTGAACTTGTAAGTGCTTATCATTTGTTGAATTAGTGATCAACATTGGACATATTAGCGGTCATGAAGTGTAATAGTATTGTATGTCTAAAATTTTTAAATAATATCACATTGCCTCAAAATAAGGAGAAACTTATCAACAAGGCCTGACAACATTCTCAAATGGTGAATGTGCTTCTTTGTGTTCGCATTCTACCTCTTTGTTTTGTTGTTCTATATATCATGTGCATAAGACAATCTGAGCATCGGTGAATTGGGCATTCGTGACCATGTAAATGGTGAGTGTTACAATGTATAGTAGTAGGTGTAGTGCTTTTGTTTAGGTGAATAAATTATGATAATATTACTAATTACACATTGTATTTTACAGGCCCAATAATTGTATGCTTCTAAGAACATAACCAAACATCTTTCACTGGAGCTCAAATCAAATTTACGGAGCATGAAGTTTGGATACGAGATGTACAAGGACTAAGAAATAATGGTAATGACAAAGCTGTTATAGTTGAAGTCTCAAAAAAGACGAGGAATAAAGCCAGTGCATTGTAGTAGGACAACATTCAGGACATGTGCTTCTTCTATACTATTATGTTTTTGACATTCCTTGTTTTTGCTCTTTTTTTTCCCACTTCTTAAAGAGAGGAGTCTTTCTTTTTGTGCGATTTTAGGACCAGGTCCCTTGATCAATGTAATAGTGGAATTATTGTTGTTGCTTAAGGGAAGTAAATGTTAGTATGGTTGGCTAAATTTGTGTTCATCGTTGTACAAATTTGTGATCAGTATTCGAAAAAATAGTGATCATTTATTGATAATCTTCAGATGTAAACTTCGACACTAACCTAGAAATTAGTGTTCATCATTAGACACGTTAGTGACCCGAGAGCCCAACTTAATGAGTTATGGATGATCTTTGCATTTAAACATTGTTAGCAACCTATAAATTTAGTGATCATCAGTTATTAAATTAGTGATCTTTACTAGACAAATCAATGATCACAAAATATTGCAACAATTGAACTCGTAACAAAATTAGTGATCATCATTCGATGGATTATTTAACAATAATTGTGCTATTAGACTTCTCACAAGACTTGGTCCCGAAAATGTGTAGAAAGAAAGGGCCCTCTTTCTAAAAAAGGGAGAAAAAAGGAAAATAACAAAAATAAGGACAATAAAAAGCATAATTGTATAGAAGAAGTACATGTCGGAAATGGTGTGCTACGACAGTGCATTGACCTTATTACTAGTATTTTTGGGGCGTTAACCGTAACAGCTTTTCCTTTGTCATTATTTCTTGATCCTTGTGCATCTTATATCTTAAGATGAGGCTCTATATGTTTGATCTCTGCTCAAGTAACAGATGCTTGGTTCTCCCCTTGGACACATACCATTATTGGGCCTATAAAACACAATATTTAATCAGCAATCTCAACATAACTTATTCACATAAACAAAACCACTACAACAACTACTATACATTGTAATACTGATCATTTACATTGTCATGTTTGCCAGATCATTGATGCTCGACATAGCATGAGCACGAGGTATATAGAGCAGAAAAACAAAGTGGAAGAACAAAAACACAAAGAAGCATGTTCACCATTTGAGTATATTGTCAGGCTTTATTGATGAGTTTGACTTGATTTTAAGGTACTGCGATATTATTTAAAGATTTTAGACATGCTGGGGAAAGGTAGGTGCTTATGATACTTCATGATTACTTATTTGTCTAATAATGATCACTGATTCATCAAATTGTGATTGCCAACTTGTTATAAGTCCATTAGTTATCATATTTTGTGATAACTGAATTGTGTATTGAAGATCACTAATTTAATTGATGATGATCACTAAATTTTGTGGGTTATTTATAATGTTCAAAAGCAAAAATCATCTATGCATTATTAAGTTGGCTCTTAGGTCACTGATGTTTTTTTATGATAGTCACTAATTTCTAGGTTAGTAATAAAGTTTATATTTAAAGATTGTCAATAAATGATCACTATTTTTTCTAACATTGATCAGTAATTTGCATAATGATGATTATAAAATTTATCAAACCATGCTAACATTTTCTTACCTCAAGTGGTAACAGTAACCGTGCCATCCCACTCATCATCAGACCTGATCTTAAAATCATGCAGAAAGAAAGACACCTCTTTTTAAAAAATGGGAAAAACATTATAATAGCAAAAACAGGGAAAGTAAAAAACATAATAGTATGGAAGAAGTACCTATGGGAAATGGGGTACTCCTGTAGTGCACTGACGTTGTTCTTGATTTTTCGGGACTTCAACCGTAACAACCTTGCCTTTGTCATTATTGCTTGGTCCTTGTACATCTTGTATGTAAAGATCAGCCTACACAAGTTTGATGTCAGCTCGAGTGACCAATGCCTAGTTCCCTAGAAGCATGCAAGTATTGGGCCTGTAAAGCACAATATTTGATCAACAATCACGTCCTAATTTATACGCATGAATGAAACCCCTGTAACAACTACTATACAATATACTATTGATCATTTACGTGATCATGAATGCCCATTTCAATGATACTCAACCTAGCTTTTGCACGTTGCATATATAACAAATGCTCATGGAGGTAGAACAAAAGCACAATGAGGTTTAAGAATGTTGACAGTCTTTGTTGATAAGTTTGACCAATTTTTAAGGCGATGCAATATTATTTAATAATTTCAGACATCCTAGGAAAAGGTTTGTCTCTATGATAGTTCATGACTGCTAATTTGTCTAATATTGATCACTAATTCATTAAATGATGATCACTAACTTGTACAAGTACATTTGTCGTAATATTCTGTGCACTGATATGCCTAATAAAGATCACCAATTTAATTAATGATGATCACTAAATTTGTAGGTTATTAGCAATGTTTAAATGCAAGAATCAGCTGTGCATCGTTAAGTTGGGCTCTTAGGCCACTAATATGTTGGATGATAATCACTAATTTCTATGTTAGCCATAAAGTTTATATTTAAAGAGCATCAATAAATGAACTATTTTTTCTAATATTAATGACAGCGTTGTATAATAATGATCATAAATTTGTCTAACCACACAAACATTTTCTTCCATCAAACAGCAACAGTAAATGTGCTGTTAGACTCGTCACAAGGCCTGGTCCCAAAATAGCACAGAGAGAAAGACTCCTCTTTTTAAAAAGGGGGGAAAAAAGAAAAATAGTGAAAACAAGGAAAGTTGAAAACATTATAGTACAGAAGCTCCTATCGGGAATGGTGTGCTATTGCAGTGTGCTGACCTTGTTCTTGGACTTTTTGGGACTTCAATCATAACAACTTTACCATTGTCATTATTATTTAGTCCTTGTACATCTCATATCCAAAGATCAGGCTCTCCAAGTATGATGTCACCTCTAGTGACGCATGCCTTCCTCCCTCTTGGAAGCATACCATTGTTGGGGCTATAAAACTCTATATTTAATAAGCAATCTCATTATAATTTACTCACATAAACAAAACCACTGTAACAACTGCTGTACTTCGTAATACTGATCATTTATGTGGTTACGAATGCCCAATTCACTAATCCTCACCCTAGGTTATGCATCTGCTATACAAAACAAAAACATAAAGAGGTGGAACACAAACAGAAGTTGCACATTCACTATTTAGGAAAGTTGACTAGCTTTATTGATAGGTTTGAACCTATTTTATGGCATAGAAATGTTATTTAAAAATTTCATACATCCTTATAAAATCTTTCCCTTTATGACACTTCATGATCACTGATTTGTCCAATAATGATCGCTATTTCTTCCAATGAGTTTTAACAATTCGTTATAAGTTCGTTTACTATAATATTTTGTGATCACTGATTGTCTAATAAAGATCACTAATTTAATCAATGATGATTACAAAATTTATGGGTTATTGACGATTTTTAAATGCAAATATCATCTGTGGATCATTAAGTTGGGCTCTTAGGTCATTAAGTGTCCAATGATGATAAGTAATTTCTAGATTGGCATCCAAGATTGCAAGCAAAGACTATTAATAATGACAGCTATTTGTTCTAATCTTGATAACTAATTTGTACAACGATGACCACAAATTTGTCAAACCGTATGAACATTTTCTCTCCCCAAGTGGTAATAGTAATTGTGCTATTAGACTCGTTACAAGACCTGGTCTCAAAATCATGTGGAAGAAGTTATCTTTCTTAAAAAGAGGGGAAAAAAGAAAAATAGCAAAAACAAGGAGAATCGAAAACATACTCGCGTAGAAGAAGTACCTATCGAAATGGTTTGTTACTACAGTGTGTTGACCTTGTTCTTGGTCTTTCTAGCACTTCAACCGTAACAGCTTTGCCTTTGTCATTTGTAACACCCCCAGCCCCTAGGCCAGAAGCGTTATGCTTTCCTAACTTCTTACTTAATTCCTGGGATGAAACGGGCAGAGTTCCCCCTAAAAACTGACCGTTTCCAGGCTAAAAGCCTTACAATAAGTCCCTGTAAATCAACGGAAGCGCAAAACATTTAAAACATAGCTCAACGGCCACACGCCGGAGTTCATAACTCAACGAGCCACTCGCTCGGAGTACACCAACAAGGTTAATTCATGAATAAAGAAGAAATGGACGATACAACTCAACGGTTAACAAAACCGGAGTGTTAAGATTTACATCCCAAAACATAGCTAAATTAAACCAAGAAGACATCTAGCTTACTTGATGGTCGGCTCAGACGGCCGTACAGAGTGACCTTTATACCATATGCATTGCATGAACCAGAATAATCGTTTACAGACCTTTATAAACTAAGATTACATTACATGACTTCATTAAATACGTAAGATCCCTTCCAATGAGCACATACGACGCCTTGTAAGCAACAATAGGTTCCTTCTGAACTTATCTGACTCAACTTCTTCCTGTCAGAGAGAAAACCTGGGGAAAAGGGGAAAGAATAGTGGGATGAGCAACCACACGCTCAGTGAGTGTCCCCCAACCCCCTCAAAACCAAAACCGTTGCAGGCAATACTATCTTTACTAGTCACATATCACGTTTCCATACTTTACTATCATAATAGATATTCATAGAACCTTTATGGGAGGATCACTAAACATAAACTTCACTTCGACCACTCAGTCATATTTCTAGGTTCCTCAACGACGGAATTCTTTACTAGCAAGCAGTTAAGCACGAGAGTAAGCATCGAAGGCTAAGTATAAGGATCTTTTCTTTTCATAATATAACTTCCTAACACTCCATTTAAACTACACATAAACCCTCAATCATATGATGTGTATATAAGGTTATCCCTTTTCATAATTACACTTTTCTTGGTATTTCATTCATATAACATACATATCACACACATAAACACATATCAAGCATTTAAGTACCTTTAAACATCATATTAAGTTATATGACACCCTCGCATGCTATTCACATATCAACGTTCATGGATAAGTACCTTCATTCATGGAATTTTTAACGTGCTATAACTTTCTTTCTCATCTCATACACTTTAAATCAGACAGATTTGCTATGGATAAGAATGATGCCACATAAGATTAGAATCCATGTTCAACCATACTTAAGAATCATTCATAATGCATCCATTGAGAGCTATCCTTTAATACATAGGCCAAGAATCCACATTCAAACATGCTTGAGGATCATTTCATAACTCATTCATTGAAAGCTTTCTTTCTTTAATTGAAAACGTTTTCTTAGTCTTCAAAGGAGGTTTCATTTCATTTGATCGTGTAACGACCCTTATAGGCTCTTCATGCATCATTCCATATAGCCTTTTAGGCCCATAAAAAGAACTCTTTTTCCTTTAAAATCGTTTAAAAATGGCAAAGGGCCAATTGTTTTTCTTAACTTAGTACGAAAGTACTTCTGGTATAAGATCATTACAGGGTGCTAATTGGGTGAGAACTATTCTCGACCCCATAGTGAGACCTAACACTCAGGCTTAGGCTCTTACTCCCGGGATGACTACGTATAATATATCGGACCATTACATTAGCCCTCGTCAGGGCCTCTAGAGTTTATCCGGACTTATCCCCTAGGTTAACATTATTCACATCATATCATTTTGTCCGCAGCACATTATCTTAGCCACTTAAAGCATATAGGCCATAACGGCTAGTAATCTTGCGTTTCAAACAATAAAATCATTCAACGTATAATTCCCATCTCCCTTTTGTTAAAAACGTTTTAGGGATTCCTCCCAAACATTATTTGAATAGCTAAAATAGGCCATAGCTCGTTACTAGACATGGCTATTATTCATTTAAAACACATGAAAAGTCATTTGCTAAAACATCACCCTTCCACACACATGTTACATTTTAAACATACAAGGAAAAGGGAATACACGTATCACATTTAAACACTTCGTAATCATTTCAACACAATGAGCCACACATGGCCTCGCAATCCACACGATTGCGGTAATTTCACAACCCGAACTCCCTCCTCAGAAGCACCGTACCACAGGACCTCGAACGCTCATAATTCTTTCCTTAAACCATCCAATTACCAACTCGATTCATCGATTTGTTAATCACAACATATTATCATATTAGCTTATGAAAAAGGGAGTAAGGTTTAGGCTCTTACCTGAGCAACCAGCACCATTCAGCGGTGCGTTACAACAAGCGTACATATAGCCACATTTATCCATAAATCGACAACACTTTATTCAGTAAATCAAACGTAATGTGATTCTAAACATATACGATGCATTTCGAAGTAACTTTCCTAAGCATGAATGTGCTAAAAAGGGGTCCGAATGAAAGCTAAACATATTTCAATAGCTTCGAATTTAATTCGTTTATATGCATTAGCTAGTTTAACTCGAATCGAAGCTAAACACATTTATATAACTTCGAGATTAATTCCTTTAACATGCATTAGCTAATCTACTTGATTCGAAGCTAAACACATTTCATTAACCTCAAAATTAGCTCATTTGCACGCATTGGTTAATCAATTCGAATGGAAGCTAAACACGTTAAAAGGACTTCGATTTTAACCCTTTTTCATATATTAGCTAAATAACTTGAATAGAAGCTAAGCATGTTAACACAACTTCGATTTTAATTCTCTTTCGCACGTTATCTCATTAACTTGAGTCGACGCTAAACACGTTAATATAACTTCGTTTTTAATTCTTTTTCATGCATCAACTAATTAACTTGAATCGATGCTAAACACGTTAAATTAACTTCGAATTAGCATCTCAAGCATGAATTACATTCATTGTTTCGAATCGACGCTAAACACATTTAAATTACTTCGAATTAACATCTCAAGCATGAATTACATTCATTGTTTTGAATCGACGCTAAACACATTTAAATTACTTCAAATTAACAACTCAGGCATGATTCACGTTTATTGGTTCGAATTGAAGCTAAACGCACATAATTTGCATCAATTTACAATCTCAGGCATCCATTAACTACATGCATTCGAATTATCGCTAAAGATGTATAATTCACTTCGAATCACAATCTCAGGCATCCATTAACTACATGAATCGAACCTAAGCAGGTATAGCTCACTTCTTGACATTTCTAACGCATTTAGCAAACCCTAACTTGACATGCAACATCAATCTGCTGAAAACATTGTCGAAATTAGTAATAGCTTAGGAGGCGAGAACACCACCTGGACTCCAAGCTAGAGGACTCGTTCGAAGGCACTAGGCTCGACCTGAGGTACTTGAAAACTCCCATCTTTGACTCCTTGCTCACTGACCACACGAACAGACCCCATACCACGCCTAAACCCGCGCAATTCGAACCCTAATTTCACCCAAACACTCACTCACTGACTCAGTTGAGGAGAATGCTCGAAGCTATGAATTCACTCGCAAATTGTAGAGGAATTGACACAACTAAAAGCTAGATGACATGGCCTTGCTTCGACCTGTGTCTGGGCTTCGAACTGCCACCCAAACCGTGTTGGTTCTTCCCCGTTTCTGCTCAAATTTCACACTAGACGTTCGTTTGTTGGTGGGGACGCTTGAATTAGGGGAATTTCGAATTGGGTTGAGGCAAAATCAAGGGTTTCTTGAGCTTCCTTGGTGGCGTTCATGGTGAGGGAGGAGAGGAGGAAGAAGAGTAGGGAAGAGAGAGAGAGGCATCGGCTTCCCGGGGTTCACGACCAGGTAGAAGGGGAAAATAAAAGGGGTTAGGTGAATTTACAAAAATGCCCCTCCTTTCTTTCTTTTGTTCTAGGTTGTTCAATAAAATGGCACCGCTAGTCTGATTTCGTACTTCACCATCTGGCCCCGAATCGATAATACGACCTTCTATCGACTATTCGTTCCCAAGTACGTCAAGGTTCGATTTAAATAAACCACAAACTAATTCTAAGGTTGAAAACCTAATCGTATTCGGGAAACGACTAAATAAATCGAATAACGATTAAATTAAACTATCGATATAATTTAAAAGCATAAATGGCACGAATTGACCTTGAAATCAATAATAGCAATAATAAACCCCTTTTTAATAAAATTATAGCTCCCAAAAGCACATCGACAATAATTTAACTCATATAGTTGCTAAAAATACGAATTCAGAACGTAAAAAGGAAATTTAGTTAGCTTAACGGAAAACAAAAAAATGCGGGGTCTTACATCATTATTGCTTGGTCCTTGTGTATCTCGTATCATAAGTTCATGCTCTACAAGTTTGGTCTCAGCTCAAGTGATAGATGCCTGGTTGTCTCCATATACGCATACCATTATTGGGCCTATAGAACACAATGTTTAATCAACAATTTCAAGGTAATTTATTCACATAAATAAAACCACTACAACAGCAACTATACATTATAATACTGATCGTTTACATTGTCAAAGACGCCCAATTCACTGATACTCAGCATAGTCTATGCACGAGGCATGTAGAACAAAAAAGACAAAGTGGTAGAACAAAAATACAAAGAAGCACATTCACCATTTGATTATATTGTTAGGCTTTCTTGATAAGTTTGACCTTGTTTTAATGCGATGCGATATTATTCAGAAATTTCAGACACATGGGGAATAGATATGTCTTTATGATACTTCATGATCACTTGTTTTTCTAATAATGATCACTAATGACAAATGATGATCACTAGTTTGTTACAAGTGCATTAGTTGTCATATTTTATGATAACGGAATTGTCTATTGAAGATCACTGATTTAATTAATGATGATCAGTCAATTTGTGGGTTATTCACATACCCTGTTTGACAAACAGCTGTTAGTTGCTAACTGTTAGCTGTTTCTATTGACTGTTTACTATTAGCTGTTTGTATTAGCTGTTTCAATCAGCTGTTTTTAAAAAAGGTGTTTGGTAAAATTAGCTGTTTCTAAGAAATATATTTGATAAAATTCTATTTATGCCCATATCTCTTATTTACCACCAAAGATGAATTTTTTTAATCAGTTGGTCACTTATTTATTTTCCAATATGAATTAAATTTACGTGATATGTGCAAATTACCTTCACTTATGTAATCACATTTTATTATTAGTTGTTAAATTTTCTTATTGATTTATACCTAACTCATTTTTTTTGGTTTAATTTTCTTTTCAATCTAAATTAAAAGTTATGTGATATTTAAGGCCCATAACACAACCTTGTTTTGTTATTCCCTTTGAGAAATGTCTATTTGTTATTAGTTTAACTTTCTTTCAATATAAATTGATTTTTTTGAATCAGGTAGAAATGGAGAATTAAAATTTGCATTACATTTATTATTACTATATAATTAGCAAAAATTAGTGATTTTATGTTTTTAAAATAAATTATGAAGGTATGGTTACTTCGCATCATTATTTAGTTTGAATTTGAAGAAGCAAGTAAAAACTTAGAAGAGAGAGTGCAAGAAAAATATATGGATTTTGTTTATGATATTTAATCAAGGACAATTTAGTCTTTTATATTAAATCTCCAAATAGCCAACTTGAAAAAGCTACAAATGTTAGCTTTTTGGAAAATAGCTTTTTGGGGTGGAAAAGCTATTCCAAAAAGCCATTCACCAAGTAACCCAAATAGCTGTTTGACTTAGTCAAACAACCAAAATCACCTCAAAAAGCCATTGTTGAGCAAAAACCCATTCAAAAAGCCATCTACAAACACCCCCACAATCTTTAAAAGCAAGGATCATCTATGCATTATTAAGTTGGGCTCTTAAATGCTAATGTTTTGGATGATAGTTACCAATTTCTAGGTTAGTAACAAAATTTATATTTAAAGATTGTCAATAAATTATCACTATTTTTTCTAATATTGATCAGTAATTTGTATAATGATGATCGAAAATTTATCAAATTGTACTAGCATTTTCCTATCTTAAGCAGTAATAATGATTGTGCTATTACACTCATGATGAGACTTGGTCCCAAAATCGCATAGAAAGAAAGACACGTCTTTTTAAAAATAGGGAAAAGATAAAAAGAACAAAAACAAGGAAAGGAAAAACAAAATAGTATAGAAGAAGTACCTGTTGGGAATAGGGTGATGTTACAGTGCGCTGACCGTGTTCTTGGTCCTTTTGGGACTTCAACCATAATAGCTTTGCCTTTGTCATTATTACTTGGTCCTTATACATCTCGTACCTATGGATTGGACTCCCCAAGTCTGATGTCTTCTCGAGTGACATATGCCTAATTCTCTTCTTGGAAGCATACCATTATTGGGCCTACAAAACACATATTTGATCAACAATCGCACTATAATTTATTCATATAAACAAAATCACTGCAACAACAGCTATATAATATGCTACGGATCGTTTTTTGTGGTTACGAATGCCCAATTCGTTGATGCTTGGCCTAGCTTGTGCATATTACATATGGAACAAAAGTACTAAGAGGGAGAACAAAAACACAAAGAAGAACATTCACATTTGAGAATGTTGACGAGCTTTGTTGATAAGTTTGAAATTATTTAAGGTGATGTAAAACTATTTAAAAATTTCAGACATCCTGGAAAAAGGTATTTCTTTATGATACTTCATGATCATAAATTTGTCCAATATTGATCCCTAATTTATCAAATGATGATCACTTACTTGTTGCAAGTTCATTTGTTATAACATTTTGTGATCACTTGTTTGCCTAATCAAAATCACTAATTTAGTTAATGATGATTACTAAATTTGTAGGTTATTCAAAATTTTAAGGGCAAAGATCATCTATGCATCATTAACTTAGACTCTTAGGTCACTAATGTGGTTGATGATAATCACTAATTTCTATGTTGGTGACAAAGTTTTTATTTAAAGAGTATCAATAAATGATCACTATTTTTTCTAATATTAATAAGTACTTTGTATAATGATCATCAAAAATTTACAGACAACACAAACATTTTCTTCTATCAAGCAGCAATAGTAAATGTGCTACTAGACTCATCATGAGACCTAGTCACAAAATCGAAAATATTATAGTATAGTTGAAGTTCCAGTTAAGAATGGTGTGTTACTGCAGCCTGCTGAGCTTGTTCTTGGTCTTTTTTAGACTTTAAACATAATAGCTTTGCCTTTGTCATTAATGTTTATTCCTTGCACATCTCTTATCTAAAGATTAGGCTGTCCAAGTCTGATGTCAGCTCTAGTGAAACATGCCTTGCTTTCTTCTTGGAAGCATACCATTATTCTACCTCTTGAATACTATTATGTTTACGACTTTGATTTTTTTTTTTTTGGGTGCAGTTTTTCTTTTTTCCCCCCTTTTTTGTGCAATTTTAGGACCAAGTCGCGTGATGGGACTAATACCACCATTACTATTGCTGCCTAAGGGAAGAAAATGTTAGTATGGTTAGACAAATTTGTGATAATCATTATACAAAGTGGTGATCAATATTAGAAAAAACAGTGAGCATTTATTGATATTCTTTGCAAGTAAACTTTTGTAGTAACGTAGAAATCTTATCATCGTTGGACACATTAGTGGCCTAAAAGCCAAACTTAATAATGTATAGATGATCTTTGCATTTAAATATTTTTAGTAACCTACAAATTTAGTGATCATTATTAATTAAATTAGTGATCTTTATTAGAGAAAACCGTGATTACAAAATATTACAACTAGCGAACATGTAACAAATTATTGATCATCCTTTGATGAATAGTGATCATTGTAAGAAAAATTAGTGATCATGAAGTATCGCAAAGGCATACCATTTCCCAACATGTCTAAAATTTTTAAATAATATTGCAACACCTTAAAACAAGGTGAAACTTACCATCAAACCTTGACAACATTCCCAAATGGTGAATGGCCTTCTTCATATTTTTATTCTACTTGTTTGGTTTTTTATTCTATGTACCATGTGCATAAGCTAGGCTAGGCATCAGTGAACTGGGAATTCATGACCACGTAAATTATCAGTATTACAATGTATAGTAGTTGTTTTTATGGTTTCGTTTATGTGAATAAGTTATAATGAGATTGCGTATTAGATATTATGTTTTATAGTCCCAATAATGGTATGCTTCCAAGAAGAGAACAAGGCATCTATCACTCAAGCTAACATCAAACTTGTAAAACTTGATCTTTAGATACAAGATCTACAAGCACTATGCAAAATGATAAAGCAAAAGGTGTTATGGTTGAAGTCATGAAAAGACCAAGAATAAAGGCAGCAAGCTACAGTAGCACGCCATTCCGATAGGTACTTCTTCTATACTATTATGTTTTTGACTTTCCTTTTTTTTGCTCTTTTTTGTTTTCCCCTTTTTTTTAAAAAAGAGGAGTCTTTCTTTCTGCATAATTTTACAACCAGGTCTTGTGTTGAGTCTAATAGCACAATTACCATTGCTACTTAAGGGAAGAAAATGTTAGTGTGGTTAGGCAAATTTTTGCTCATCATTATATAAGTTAGTGACCAATATTAGAAAATACATTGATCATTATTTATGATCATTGCATGTAGTCTTTGTCAATGACCTAGAAATTAGTGATCATCATTAGACGCATTAGTGATATAAGAGCCCAAGTTAATGATGCGCGAATGATCTTTGCAATGAACCATTGTTAATGACCTACTGATTTTGTGATTGTCATTAGTTAAATTAGTGATCTTTATTAGACAAATTAGTGATCACAAAATATTATGACAAGTGAACCTGTAACAAATTAGTGACCTTCATTTGATGAATTGGGTATTATTATTAGAGAAATTAGTGACCACGAAGTATCACGAAGACATATTTCCCAGCATGTCTGAATTTTTAAATAATATCGCATCCTCTTAAAATAAGGTCAAACATTATCAATAAAGGCTTGCATAAGCTAGGCCCAGCATCAGTGAACTAGGCATTTATGACCACGTAAATGATCAATATTACATTTTATGGTAGTTTTTCAGTGGTTTTCTTTATGTGAATATTTATAATGAGATTGCGGATTAAATATTGCATTTTATAGGCCTGATAATAGGATGCTTCCAAGAAGAGGACCAGACACCTGTCACTTGAGCTGACATCAGACTTGTGGAGGCTAATCTTTAAAAACGAGATGTATAGGGACTGAATAGTAATAACAAAGACACAACTGTTACGGTTGAAGACCCAAGAAGGCTAAGAACTAGATCATTGCACTGCAGTAGCACTTTAGTCCTGAAAAGGTATATCTTCTATGATATTATGTGTTCAACTTTCCATGTTTTTGTCCTTTTTCTTTTTTCCTTTATTTAAAAGTGGAGGAGTCTTTCTTTTTAGGGGATTTCAACACCATGTCTCGTGATGTGTCTAATCGCACAATTGTTGTTGCTGCTTGAGGAAAGAAAATGTTAGTATAGTTAGACGAATTTGTGATCATCTTTATACAAGTTGGTGACCAATATTAGAAAAAATAGTTGTCACTTATTGATAATCTTTGCATGTAAACTTTTCATTAACCTAGAAATTAGTGATCATCACTGTTGTCATTTCCGTAAGTGTTCACTTCTGACATTATAATACGAACGGGTTGAGCCTCAGGGATGGATTGCAAAATTGGCAGAATTTGGAAGGATGATACCAACTAGTGCAATTCGAATCCGACATAGACAACTACAGCCTAGAATATCCACAAATGAAATTGGCAGCCTAGGAGCTCAACAGATCAGAACAAGGGACAAGACAACAGAGCAAAAGAATGGAAACAGAAACTCATATTAGATTGAAACTTTGGATGATTCCATTAGCCAAAACCGAAATCAAACACTTGAATTTAACTGCTTATAAAAACCAACCATTCTTACAAAGCTCTGGAATCTTGAAACTGAATTTGAAACAAACTCAGAATGAGGAAAAGAAACCAAATAACTAAAATCAACTAATGGCCTCCCCTCTATACATCCACTCGATCCTCCTCTTATCCTAACCAAATCGAGCCTTCACCATTATTCAGTGCCCCTTTCAAACTCCTTGTAAGTGACCATGTTTATTGCTCCCTTTAATGTCTTATTATTTGGCCCCAACTTCATTATAGTAGGATATTATGAAGTTGAGGATAATGGTTGGAAGTTATGAGTTATGGTGAACTGGAGAAGATAAAGTAGCCATTCGATTCTCTCGGTACACAAAGAGAGAGAAGAGAAAAAAAGAGAGGGAAGACTAGTGCGAACCATAGTGCTATGCACGTGTATTATTAAGTGAAAGAATAAGGGTTATCTGGGCAAGGCTAAAAGGCTCTCGGCCTGGGCGAAGGGAAGAACTCATATAAGCCCAACATGAAGAGAGACCAGGATAGGGGGAAAGTGCTGGGCACGTGCTCGACATGTGCTAGGCATGTGATGCGAAGTTGGAAGGCCATTGTTAGACTCGATAAGAGCTGGGTTGCGGCTTGCACTGGGTTGGGCCTTCTTCTCTCTTCTTTCTTTTCCTCTTCTCTTGATTCAATATCCTTTTGGTGTAATTTTTCTAACAAATGTTATTCATATCCTTAAATTCACCAAATTCCTACAAAATAAGCAAAAAGATCTTAAAATTCTAATTTAATAATTTATTTTGAGCAAAAATCGAAAAATAAAAGGGTATAAAAGAGTATAATTTTAGGTTGAACAATGATTAGGCACATTAGTGATCCAAGAGCCCAACTTAATGATGCATAGATGATCTTTGAATTTAAGCATTATCAATAACCTACAAATTTAGTGACCATCATTGTAACACCCAAAAATGAGCATGCTTCATTGTTTGCAGTTTCTTAAAAATTTCTCTTTATTAGAAGTGATAATCCCAATGACCAAGAGTTACCATTGTCCCAAAAGGACAAGGTTTAAAGCACTTACACTAGGAATATTATAACTAAACATAAATCCAGCCTATAAATGTTCAACACCATCCAAAATCATACTGTGTAGATGATAGCAAAAATAGGATTTATACAAGATAGAAAGCAATTCATTATCGTTGTTACAGCCACAAGATAACTCAAAATACATCTCCAAAAACATAAGTGCAGTACACCATTCATAATCCCACTAGGGTCCCTTCCTCACTTATCATCCTTAGCAGGTTTGCTAGCGTGGAGCTGGTTCATGAAGCACTTCTGTAAAACAAAACATAGCAAACATTTCAAAATATGAGTCGAAGCTCAGTAGATGTATTCCTGCATTGTTAAATAATCATTGAAACACTGATTGAGCCACTTTGCAATTCATTTTAATTTAAAACAGGAAATTAGATGAATGTGCAACTGCATTGCTACTTATTATTTGGTAGTGAACCGCTGAGAACTAATACGATCGATAGATAGATGTACATCCACCAAGCCGATCGGAGGGCCTGACCTGAGGCTGCGCGGGTAACTGAAGGGCATTGCCTTGTAACTGATAACTGATGGGGTCACTAATTATGTGATAAATTATTGATTAAACTGATTCATTGATGTACTTACCAAAATCTTATAATTCTGATAAATACATTCTGGTTTCTAAGGATACAGGTAATGAACGTACCTAGGATTTTTAATGCAGTCTCAATGGATAGTATTTATGCACAAGAGGGGAAAGAAATGATAGATTTGACCGTAGTTCTGTTCAAAATTGTCATTATAGGCACAAGTAGTTAGGAAATGAACTTATTCTCATAATTGAGAATTTTAATAGAACTTCTTTGCTAAACAACATTCATACTCCAATGAATAAATATAAGATAGGTTAAACTATAATGATACAAAACTAAATAACTATGGAAATTTAGTTTAAATCAATATAATATAACTTAAAGTAAAATAAACCAAGGCAAATAATTTAGGTAATAAAGCAAAGGCTTAATAGAAGTAAAGGAAAATAATTCATAACCTACACTCCCCACCTTAAATTGAGACCTAAAACCCCGATATGAATACCTTTAGAAGTCCCACAATTTACTTTCATTTACAGCGTAAAACACAACTACCACAACACTGCTCCTAAAATTTAGCTCAAACAACACTGCGCACAGCTTCGAGTTATCCTACGCAGCCTTCGTAAATCGGCCATAACTTTTTCTACAAAAGTCAAAATGACGTCATTCAAGAGCCAGTTGAAAGGTAACTCATTGATCTATCTATTCACTAGAAGTTACAATTTTGGACAATGTATCAGACAATGCTAGTTTGATCGCAAATTTTGACCCCTGTTTTAGGTTTGTTCACAATCCTAATGCCCATGTTTTCAATCTTTTCTTCACATAATTTCCCTCTAAAATCACTCCCTAAAATCACTAAACAATGGTTTATTCCTTAACATAAGCTTACATAGCCATATTATTCAAAGTTACTCCATAATCGTCTTCACCTATTCTCCAACTTTTCTTTTCAGTACAAAACACTTAAACACTTCCATAATCTCACTTGCTTACATAAATGAACAAAATGACTTCTTTTGATTATTTTATAGAATTTCCATAATCCACCTATTTTAGCAAAAGTCACACTAAAGCATAATCCAAGTCCACAACATGGAACACCCCAAATGCACATAACCCGTTGTATGTGTTCACTTCATTAATTTCACCAATTAGAAGTAATAACCCAATGATCGGGGCGTTACCGCCATCCAAGGAGGACAAGGCTTCGCTTACAAATAATAAATATAACAAAGCTGAACATCAATTCCCATCACCAGGCATTCACACAATTATAAACCATCAAAGCCATACATAAACCGTCTCTAACTATGAAGGTTTACACCAAAATATAGTAACTCTTTATAGAGTATATAGTTCTAACATCAAAATATTTCACAATACAGTACTAAAAACATTTTAGCACTAATACACCACTGCTCCTTTTAGACTTTCTCGCTCACTTATCTTCTTGGGTCGACCTGCCAGCTTAAGGGCAATTCACTGAGCATTTGCTTAAAACAAAATATGAAGATATTTCTAGTATGAGTCGAAGCTCAGTACGTGCATTCCCTTATTGTTAAATGTTCATTGAAAAGCTAGTTGGGCCTGCCTTACAATTTATTTTAATTTAAAACAGGGAAATGGGATTAGCATAAAACTGCATTGCTAATTCTTATCTGATAGTGAACCCCTAATAATTGTTATGATCTGTAGATAGGTGTACACCTACCAAGCCGATCGGGGGACCTGGCCTGAGGTTGCGTGGGAACTAAAGGGTAATATCCTATAACTGATAACTGACGGGGTCACTAATTATGTGATAAATCATTGATTAAACCGATTCCTTGATGTACTTAACAAAACATTATAATTTTGATAAATACATGCTCATTTCTAAAGATACAGGCAATGAACGTACCTGACACTTTTAATGAAATTCACTAAGTAGGGTTATGCACAAAAGGGGAGGAAACAATAGATTAGGCTCTGATTCTATGTAAAAATCTCATTTTAGGGACATATAGTTAGCAAATGTATTTATTTTCATAGTTGATAGTTTTAGTTAAAAAAAGGCAAAGGCTTAAGAGGGCTAAAATAAATGACTTGTAACTTAATCTCCCGTCCCTAATTTGAGACCTAATTTCCTAATGTAGAAACTTAAAAAGTCCTGTAAAACTTTCATTTGCAAAGGAAAACATGATTCTCACAATAGGGTTCCCAAAATAGAGCTACAATGCTAGGGTGCTAGTTTTGGTCCAACTTGCACAGTCTTAGCAAAACGGCCATAACTTTTTTACAGAACTCAGATTAAAGCGATTCAAAAGAATTTGAATGATAACTCACTGATCTATCTACCTACCAAAAATCATAATTTCTTGATGGGCCAAACAGTACCAGTTTAATTGCAAAGTATCCCTTATTTTCAGCCTGTTTACAGCCACACTCTTTTTGTTTTCCCCCTTCTTTTCACATAATTCCCCATCTAAAATCACTCCTTAAAATCATTTAACAAAGCCTTGGTCTTTTTCATCACCATACAAAGCTATATTACTCAATTTCACTACATAATCATTTACATCAAACTTTCAATTCTTCTCTTCTCAATCCCACTCAAAAGACATCCATGATCATAGCTATTTGCATAAATGAGCAAAACGACCCTTTATAATCAATTGGGGAAATTCCCATAATCCACCCATTTTTCAAGGATCACACCAAATCAGTTTTCCAGGTTAAAAGACACATCAAAGTTTTATTTTACATCCAAGTATACACAATAAACATGCTTGATGCCAAAAGAAGGCCAAACGATCACCACCATAATCATTTATGATGCTAAAGGTCACCAAAACAAATACAAAACTATCCATAAACATCACTTAAGCTTAAGCTTGCATGATCATGAACCATCTCAACTCCCACATACTCTTAAGCTTCACTAACAATTCAAATACCAAAAAAATAACTGTTATTTCTATCAAAACAACATGATCAACAATCAAAAATAACAAAATAAGAATCAAAGCTAACACACAAATCAAAATCAACTAGAACAAAGTTAGGGTTACTCACTTTGATGCCTAGAAAAGAGATGGGAGAAGTGGTTGATGAGGGTGGGGGGTGAGAGGAGATGGTGGCTGAGTTGTTGGTGGTGGACTAGTGGCAGCAAAGAGCGGCAGCAAGGGGTGCTGTCGTGGCTAGAGGAGAGGAGGGGGAGAGAGATTTGTGTGAGATTGGCTTTGCTTGGTGAGAAATGATCAAAATGTTACTTGGCTGAATTTTATCCACCATAAAGTAGCTTTTACTAATTACAATTATGCATAAATTATGGTAATTAGCTAGGTTTAACTAAGCAAAATTGTTGAGCATCAAATTAGGCCACAATGAATTGGGCTCGATAATAAAACACTCCGTAATGGTAATTTTTTTATGCATCTCGGATTTAAATTTTTGCGATGTTACGGAAAAACAAAATAAATCACTTACATTGTAATTATTAGCGCCTACTATCAATTCTCCCAAAATTTTTGTTAATAAATAAATAAATAAATAAAACCTGAATTGCAAAGTGAGGGCCCAAATGAAATTTTTTTCCCCCACCGAGATGATTAAATGCGATAAATAAATATGAGAAAACCATTAACATGAGGTAATTAAATAAATAAACATGATTTGGGATTGGGCTATTACAGTCTTCCCCCTTAAAGTGTTTCGTCCTCGAAACTTATGAACTTTACCATGTCATGCAAGATTACCTCAAATAAATGTGGATAGTTGGCTTCCATTTCCTCTTCGATCTCCCAAGTGGCTTCTTAGGGGGTATGGTTTGTCCAAAGCACCTTGACTAGAGGTATCTGCTTGTTGCGCAGCTGCTTCATCCCGTGATCTGGTATTTGGACTGGATGCTCTTCATATACTAGATCCCCTGTGATTTTAATAGGTTTAGATACGATGGCATAGTCCGGATCTAGAATATATTTCCTGAGTTGAGAGATGTGAAACACATTATGCACATGTTTAAGTTCTATTAGCAGATGTAGACGATAAGCTACGGGATTCAACTTTTCAATGATTTCATAGAACCCAATATATCTTCAACACAATTTGCCTCGTGTTCCAAAACTCTTGATACTCTTGGTTGGCAAAACTTTCAGAAAAACTTTATCGCCTACTTGAAACTCCAAAGATCTTCTTCTTTTGTCAGCATAACTCTTTTGCCGGCCCTGGGCAGCCTGAATATGTTCTCGAATTCTTCTTATTGTTTCAACAGTTTCCTGAATCATTTTGGGGCCTATGATTAATGCCTCGTCCAAGTTACTCCGGCACAGTGGGGCTTTACACTTTCTTCTGTATAAAACCTCAAACGGGGCTATTTTGATGGTGGACTGGTAGCTATTGTTATAAATAAATTTCACCAACGGTAAATCATCTTCGCATTTCCCTTGGAACTCCAATACACAAGCTCTCAAGATGACTTCTAGAATTTGATTCACTCTTTTGGTTTACCCATCTGTTTCAAGATGATAGGAGCTGCTAAAGTTCAATTTGGTCCCAAAGGCTTTTTGAAGCGCTTGTCAAAAACGGGCTTGGAATCTTTGATCCCTATCTGATAATATATCCAAGGGAATCCTGCATAGGCAGACTATCTCTTTAACATACAGTTGAGCTAGTTTTTTAACTCCCCAAGTATCCCTAACTGGCAGAAAATGGGCCAACTTGGTAAGTCAATCAACTGTGACCCAGATAGCAACCTTTTTCGAGGCAGAAAGGGGTAAACCCATAACGAAGTCCATAGAGATTGAATCCCACTTTAAAATGGGAATTTCTAGGGTCGCAGTTCACGTATAGGGCGCTAATGCTCTGCTTTAACTTTCTGACAGGTTAGACACTTGTCTACATATTCTACAATCTTGTTCTTCATATTATTCCACCAAAAGTATTGTCTTAGGTCTCTATACATCTTGGTGCCTCCGATGCATCAAGTAGCGAGTATTGTGAGCCTCCACTAGGATCTGTTTCCTTAGTTTTTCATTTTTGGGTACACATAGGCGATTTCGGAACCATAGGGTCCCATCCTCATGCACTACAAACCCAGGGGACTTCCCTTTCTTTGAATTTTGCTTTATTCTTTGGAGTTCAGAATCACTTTTCTGGTTCACCCAAATTTCCTCCATTATGAAAGGCTGTAAGATGAGTGCTGATAATTGAACATTTGCTTGCGCATGGGGCACTAGTTAAATTCTCAATTCTTCAAGCTCTCTCAAGAGACTTAACTGAGTAATCACTACAGTGTTTGAGCTATGTTGCGCTTTCCTACTCAGGGCATCCGCTATAATATTTGCTTTTCCTGAGTAATATTAAATCTGTAAATCATAATCCTTAAGAAACTCAAGCCAATGTTGTTATCTTAAATTGAGCTTCTTTTGGGTGAAGATACACTTCAGACTTTGATGGTCGTATAAATCTTACATGATACCCCATATAGGTAATGTCTCCAAATTTTCAGTGCAAAGACCATATCTGCTAACTCCAGGTCATGAGCAGGGTAATGTTTCTCATAAGGCTCGAGCTATCGAGAGGCATATGCTACTACTTTGTCTTCTTACATCAGAACACAACCCAACCCATTCTTTGAAGCATCACTATAAATAGTGTACTCCTTACCCTCTACTGGTAGTGTTAGGATTGGAGCGGTAGTTAATCGCTGTCTTAGCTCTTGAAAAGCACTCTCATATTTTTCTGTCCAATCAAATTTACTCACTTTCTTCAACAGATTAGTCAAGGGCAAAGCTATTTTTGAAAAGTCCTTAACAAACCTTCGATAATAGCCTGCGAAATGCAGAAAGCTTCTAATCTTAGTGACATTGGTAGGCCTTGACCATTCCATGGTTGCTTTCACCTTCTAGGTGTCAACTTTTATTCTTTATTTTATAACCACATGTCCTAAGAATATCGCTTCTTCTAACCAAAATTCACACTTCTTTAATTTGCCACAAAGCTGATGTTCCATCGGGGTTTGTAACACCATCCGCAAATGATCAGCATGTACCTCCCTATCCTTAGAATAGATAAGAATGTCCTCAATGAATACCACTACAAACATGTCTAAATAGGGTCTGAAGACTCTGTTCATAAGATCCATGAAGGCTACGGGCCATTGGTGAGGTCAAACGGCATCACTGTAAACTCATAGTGACCATACGAGGTCTTGAATGCAGTCTTAGGGATGTCTTAAGGTTTAATCCTAGACAGATGGTACCTTGACCTCAAATCAATCTTAGAGAAGACTCGTGCTCCTTCCAGTTGGTCAAACAAGTCATCTATTCGCAGCAAAGGGTATTTGTTTTTGATGGTGATTTTGTTCAGCTCCCTATAGTTAATACATAGCCTTAAAATTCCATCCTTTTCTTTACGAACAACACTGGGTCACCCCATGGTGATACACTTGGTCTGATAAATCCCTTCTTTAACAACTCATCTAACTAGATCTTCAGTTCTTTAAGCTCAGTTAGGGCAATACGATATGGGGTTTTGGAGATAGGTTGGGCACCAGGGATTAACTCAATTCCAAAATCAATTTCCCTCTTGGGGGTAATCCTGGTAACTCCTCTAGAAAAACATTTGCAAATTCACAAATTACAGGAATATTTTTTGCTTTCTCTTCTTTCATTTGAGTGTTAATAGCATAACACCAACATCCCATACACCCCTGATATAACAGCTTACTTGCTTTCATAGCAGAAATTAAGGGACAAGATCTTTCCTCTATCTGCCCATAGAAACATACTTCTCTCCCTTTTTCATCCTTTTTCAAAATAACCTTGAGATCTTCACAAACAATATTGGCGCCATAAGTGTGCAACCAATTCATTCCCAAAATGATGTCAAAATCGGACAGATTAAATTGAATCAAATCCCCATGGAAGGTGGTTCCGCCAATGGTGATGGGAATAAGTTTATAGGAGATGGGGCACTCAGCTACAGAATCATTAGGTAACTTGATCCTATAATTGGTTTCCGTCCTCCTATTCTCAAGGTTCAATTACATGGCAGATCGAGCAGATATAAATGAATGAGTAGAGCCGAATCAAATAATACACAAAATGATTTTGAACTTAAAAAGAGAGTTCCAGTGCCTATCATACCGGAGGTGGCAGCTTCTTTCTTGCTCATTACATATGGTCATCCTACTGTTGCAGACCTTGGAGGTGGGGCCCTTGGTGAGGTGGGGCCAAGGGTTTTGCTGCAACCTTATCCCCAGCCTTCAGTCTTCGTAGGCAGGTAGCATGTGGTGTTCTGGGCTTCCACACCACATGCACTTGTTGGTTCCTGCTCAGCATTCAGGGATGGTGTGATTTGTTCTTCCGCATTTCCCACAGAGTGCTGATGAGCCTACAAGACAGTTTTGGGAGGAGCAGGAGAAGGTCTCTTCTGGTTCACATTCTCACTCGGAGTTCCTCGCTCAATCCCTTTTGTCTTTTGGTTGATCGGGTTCATGGCCCCCAACTCCGCCTTCACTCACTTCAGTTCAGCGACTCATTCATATAGCTCTTAGTAAGCCAAATTTGGTTACCCAGCCAACTGATTTCAATCGAAGGCCAAATTCTCTTCAAACCTCCTTATCTTTAGTCTTTTAGATGACACAAATTCAGGGACAAACCTGGATAATTCTATAAACTTACTAGCATATTGCATCACAGTCATATTACCACTGATCTTCAGCCCCATAAACTCTTTCTCTTTTTGCCTTTGGACACAAATGGATAAAATTTTGCCCTTAACTCCCCCAGGAATTTACTCTAGGTGAATTCAGGCCCTACGAGCCTACCTTTAGTAGTGTTCCATCAAATATTAGCTTCATTAGTCAAATAATACGTCCCAATGTTTACTTGCTTTTCTTTTGAAACCTCTACCTATATAAAAATTTTCTGCATTCCCCTTACCCATTCCTCCAATACTACTGGATTATAATTTCCATCATAGATTTTAGGGTTACGTCGTGCTACCCTATCCGCTAATTCGTCATCTTTAGGAGGGGTTTCAGTGGGCACTTGTGGAATCCACTTCATCAGTTCAACAATTAAGGTCGAGCAATAGTTCAGGTTCCTAATGTTGTTAGCTAACTCAGGAGGAAATGGTGGCCTTTTGCCAAAATTTGGTGGCAAATGACATGAGGCTTGTTCACCTGGGGCTATGGGATTCAGACATTCTGATCATACATTAAATGAAACAATTCAATCACTGGAATATCCCAACTTATAAGATAAGCATACCCAACAAATATATTTAATACTAGGGTTATACCCTTACAATGTAAGGTTGTGAGTTAAATAATTTTTTAATATATTATTAAGAGAATAGATTTTGTTAATAAAACACAAACAATAAATTGATATATTTTATTATTTTGTTGATGGAAAAGTAAAGCGAGTCTTCTTTAGTTTGTCCCCTAATAATAACACAATTTTTTTATTCCTAATTAATATGTAACTCACATTTTTTATTGTAATTGCATAATTAAATCGATCATATATATATATATATATATATATATATGTATATATATATTATGATTAAATTTATTATTAAATAATAGGAAGGTATGTGAGAAGTTACCTTGCTAAATACAATTAGTATTGTATTAAAATTACATCCATCCTACATAACCTTTTGTTTTTGTTTTAAATCTCATAGAGCATCCTATGTTACATTAAAGTATCTCAGATGGCTATTCACTCTTATGTGGCATCCTACATGGCAAGCTTACGTGTCGCTCATACATAAGTTCAATCCAACTTTAAATATATATATATATATATATATATATATATATATATATATATATATATATATATATATATATATATATATATATATATATGATGGCTCAAATGTTATTTAAAACAAAATCCAAAGCTACATTATATCATTCCATAACTGCTTGCTTACATACATAGCTGCTTGTTTATAACATGATTAACAAAAGTATATCACAACTAACTGACTAAGTAAGCTCACTCTGACTCCTACCTTACCCCAAACACAAATTAGCCCTCCAGACACTAAGTCTGTCACATGCCCAAAAAGAGAAACAGGCCATGTCATCACAGTTGGAAGGATTTGACTGACTATATACAATGTCATATGCTACACAAAATGTGTTTTTCGAATTTGACCATGTTAGATACATATGGGGCTCAAAATGTAACCTACTCAACTGAACACCTAAAACAACTTAATAATCCCTATATGGATCATAATCTGAGTCAGACTCATCCTGTGGCTCCGCGCTTGAGTCAAAGCTGCTGTGCGATGCTCCTGACTCTACCTCGTCAATCTCCTGATCCTCTTGCTACTCTCCCACTGCTTCATCAATCTCGTGATCAATCTGCTGCTCCTCCCCTACCTCATCAATCTCCTACTCCTCTAAATCATCCTCATCCTCTAGATGGCCCTCAAGACCCTCTATGGGCTCGTCATCAGAGGGGTGCCCGGTGCAAATGGTGATGGTGGTTCCTGTGCTGGTGCGGGTGGTGCAGGTGGGGGATATGCCTGATGTAAAGGAAAAACGTACTGAAGGGTCTCCATGGCAATCCCCCTCTGCTCGAACTCCTCTCGTAGCATCAACTTCGAAGTGATTGTAGCTCAAGCCCTCTTGACCTGAAACCTAGGTCCATCCCAATTTGGGTTCCCCATCATCATAAAATGATGATAACGAAGTCTGAACTGGACCTACAAGTGAACCCTGGGTAAGGACCATAACAATCTACATGCACAGACCATGATGTCGTGGAACTCGGAGAAAGGATCCTGCACATGAGCTATCATACTGGCGTGCAACGGTGAAATGTGGGCATCCATAGATGTACTAGGCATTATATTAACTGCGTAAGGGTCCATCTAGCAAGGAAAATACAAATGAGAGGCATGTGAAAAATAAGCAATATACATTTCTAATATCAGAAGTCTCTAATAGTATACAATATCCCTTATTGGTAAACCTTCTCACCCTCCTATATCTAAGCTCCTTACTCTGTATCCCATCATGAAAATCAAAACCTGGCTCTGATACCAAATATGTAACACGCCAAATGCACATAACCCACTATCTGTGTTCTCTTCATTAATATTACCAATTAGAAGTAATAATCCAATGATCAGGGCGTTACCGCAGTCCAAAGAGGGCAAGGCTTTGCTTATAAATAATAAATATAACGAACCTAAACATTGACTCCCATCGCCTGGCATTCACACAATCACAAACCATCAAAATCATACATAAACAGTCTCCCACTATCTCAAGGTTTACACCAAAATATAGTAACTCTTTGTAGAGTATATAGTTCTAACATCAGAATATTTCATAATACAATGCTCAAAACATTTCAGCACTAACACACCACTGTTCCTTTCAAACTTTCTCGCTCACTTATCTTCTTCAATTGGCCTGCCAGCCTGAGTGCGATTCACTGAGAATTTGCCTAAAACAAAACATAAAAGCATTTCGGACTGGGACCTGAAGCTCAGCACATGCATTCTTGTATTGTTAAATGTTTATTGACAAGCTGGTTAGGCCCGCCTTATAATTCATTTTAATTTAAAATAGGGAAATGGGATGAGCATAAAACTACATTGCTAATTATTATCTGATAGTGAACCCCTGGTAATTGTTACGATCTGTAGATAGGTGTACACTCGCCAAGCCAATCAGGGGATCTGACCTGAAGCCTCGCGGGTAACTAAACGGTAATGCTTTATAACTAATAACTGATTGGGTCGCTAATTATGTGATAAATCATTGACTAAACTAATTCCTTGATGTACCCACCAAAGCATTATAATTTTGATAAATACGTGCTGATTTTTAAAGATACAGGTAATGAACGTACCTGGTACTTTTAATGAAATTCAATGAGTAGGATTATGCACAAAAAGAGGAGGAAATGATAGATTAGGCCCTGATTCTATGCAAAAATATCATTATAGGGACATATAGTTAGCAAATGTATTTGTTTTCATAGTTGATAGTTTTAGTTAAAAAAAGTACAGGCTTAATAGGGCTAAAATAAATGACTCGTGACTTAATCTCCTGACCTCAATTTGAGACCTAATTTCCTAATATAGAAAGCTTAAAAAGTCCCGTAAACCTTTCATTTACAAAGTAAAACACGATTCCCACAATAGGGTTCTACAAATTGAGGTAGAACAGTAGGGTGCCAGATTTGGTCTAATCTACACAGTCTTAGTAAAACGGTCTTAACTGTTTCTACAGAACTCAGATTAAAGTGATTCAAAAGAAATTTGAAAGATAACTCAATGATCTATCTACCACCAAAAATCACGATTTCTTGATGGGCTAAATAGTACTAGTTTAAATTCAAAGTGTCCCCTATTTTCAGCCTGTTCACGGCCACACTGCTTTTGTTTTCCCCCTTCTTTTCACATAATTCCCCATATAAAATCATCCTTAAAATCATTTAACAAAGCCTTGGTCCTTCTTATCATCATACAAAGCCATATTACTCAATTTCCCTCCATAATCATCTACATCAAATTTTCAATTCTTCTCTTTCTTAAACCCACTCAAAACACATCCATGATCATACTAATTTGTATAAATGAGCAAAATGACCCTTTATAATCAATTGGCAAAATTCCCATAATCCACCCATTTTTCAAGGATCACACCAAATCATTTTTCCAAGTTAAAAGACACATGAAAGTTTCATTTTACATCCAAGTGTAGCACAATAAACATGCTTGATACCAAAAGAAGGCCAAACCATGCATAATTAGTAAAACCCTAACTTATGGCCAACTTAGACTCACCTTTATCTCATTCAAAACCACACCAACACCACCATAATCATTTATGATGCTAAAGGTTGCCGAAACAAATACAAAACAATCCATAAACATCAGTTAAGCTTAAGCTTGCATGATCATGAACCATCTCAACTCCCACATACTCTCAAGCTTCACCAACAATTCAAACACCCAAAAATATTTCTATCAAAACAACATGATTAACAATGAAAAATAACAAAACAAGAATCAAAACTAACACACAAATCAAAATCAACAAGAACTAGAATAGGGCTACTCATTTTGATGCCTAGAAAATAGATGGGAGAAGTGTTTGATGGGGGTGGAGGGTGAGAGGAGATGGTGGCTGAGTTGTTGGTGGTGGACTGGTGGTGATGGCTGCTCCAGGGAGGGGCTAGTGATAGCAAATCGCAGCAGCAAGGGAGGGCTACTATGGCTAGGGGAGAGAAGGGGGAGAGAGATTTGTGTGAGATTGTGTTTACTTGGCTAGAAATGATCCGAAATATTACTTGGCTGATTTTTATCCCCCATAAAGTAGTTTTTACTAATTACAATTGTGCATAAATCATGGTAATTAGCTAGGTTTAACTAAGCAAAATTGCTAGGCTTCAAATTGGGCCAACATGAATTGGGCTCGGTAATAAAACGCTCCCTAACGATAATATTTTTATGTAACTCGGATATAAATTTTTGTGATGTTACGGAAAAACAAATTAAATCACTTAGATTATAATTATTTGTGCCTACTATCAATTCTCCCAAAATTTTCGTTAATAAATAAATAAATAAATAAAACCGGAATTGCAAATTGAGGCTCCAAATGAATTTGTTTTTCCCATCGAGATGATTAAATGCGATAAATAAATATGAGAAAATTATTAACATGAGGTAATTAGATAAATAACCATAATTTAGGGTTGGGCTATTACACAATACATCCAAACTTAATTTTCCATCCAATCATGTACAAATAACATACTTGATGCTAAGGATAAACTAAACCATTCATGGTGACCAAAACCCTAGCTTATAACCAACTTATATTTGCATTTAAACTCATCCAAAATCACCACAAACAACATTATAATCATTATTAATGCTACAAATTACAAGACTAAGTACAAAACAATCCAAATCCATCATTTCAAGCTAAAGCTTAGATGCTCATGTATAATCTCAACCCTAGCATGCTTTCAAACTTAACCTACAAATTAAAATATGAAAATAGCTCTTATTTTTATCAAAATAAAATTATCCATAATTAAAACAAACAAAAATAAGAATCAAAACTAGAAATCAATAAGATAGGTGATAGGGTTTACTCACTTTAAGCTTGAATAAGGAGGCATAAGTGATGTATGAAGGGTTTGAGGAGCCACAGGGTAGTGTCTGGTGGCTGTTGGGCAGCCAAAGGGTGGTGCAGCTAGTGCAAGAACCAGCAAAACAGTAGCGATTAAGGGCTGGTGGCTGTGGGAGGAGGAGGAGAGAGAGAGAGATCTTGATAATTTGTGGTTTTTTTTTAATTTGGATGAAATTGATATAAAAAAATTACTTGGCTAAGTTTTTAACTTACTAAAAGTATTTTTTTACTAATAATAACTAGGCATAATTGATGATAATTAGTTACGCAAATCAAGTAGTAACTTGTTGGGCCAAAATGAGGCCTAAATGAATTCGGGCCCGGAAGAAATTACACTTTATGCGATTAATTAAATTTGGTTTTTTTAGCTCGCAATTAAATTTTTAGGACGTTATGAAAAAAATTTAATCTTTTAAAAACATATTTATCAGGGCATACTATAGATTAACGTGAAATTTTATGATAATAATAACCTGAATTGCAAAGTGAGGCCCAAATGAAAATTTTCCCAACATGGATGACAAAATGCGATAATTAAATGCGGGGAAAGTAGCAACATGACTTAATTAAATAAATAAATACAATTTAGTGCCTGGCTATTACAATCAGTAATTAAACTAGTAATCCTTATTACACGAATTAGTGATCACAAACTATTACGGCAAATAAACTTATAATAACTTAGTGATCATCATTTGAAGTCTTAGTGATCATTATTAGGGAAATTAGTGATCATGAAGTGTCATAAAGACATACCTCTTCCCTGTGTGCCTAAAAATTTTAAAAAATATTACATTGGCTTAAAATAGGTCGAACTTATCAACAAAGCCTGAAAACAATCTCAAATGGTGAATGTGCTTCTTTGTGTTTTTATTCTACTATTTTTTTTTAACTATTCTGTAAACCACATGCATAAGCTAGGCTGAGCGTCAGTGAGCTGAACGTTTATGACCATTTGAATGATCCCTATTACAATCTATAGCAGTCGTTGTAGTGGTTTTCTTTACGTGAATAAATTATAATGAGATTATTGATTAAATATTTTGTTTTATAGGCCTAATAATTGTATGCTTTCCAGAAGAGAACAAGTCATCTAGCACTTGAGCTTACACTAGACTTGCACAGCCTAATGTTTAGAAACGAGATGCACAAGAACGAAGCAAGAAAAACAAGGGCAAAGCTGTTAAGATTGAAGTCTCGAAAAACCAAGAACAAGGATAGCACACGACAGTACCACACCATCCCTGATAGGTACTTCTTCCATACTATTATGTTTTTGACTTTCCTTGTTTTTGCTCTTCTTTCCCTCTTTTTTAACTACCAAAGTCTCACGATGAGTCCAATAGCACAGTTAATATTGCTGCTTGATGGAAGAAAATGTTAGTATCATCAGACAAATTTGTGTTCATCATTATACAAATTAGTGATGAATCTTAGAAAAAATAGTGATCACTTATTGATAATCATCGCATGTAAACTTTCTCACTAACCAACAAATTAGTGACCATCAATAGACATATTAGTGATCTATGAGCCCAACATAATGATGCGTAGGTGATCTTTGCATTTAAACATTATCAATAACCTAAAAATTTAGTGATCATGATTAATTAAACTAGTGATCCTTATTAGACAAATTAGTGATCACAAAATATTATGACAAATGATATTGTAACAAATGAGTGATCATCGTTTGATCAATTAGCAATCATAATTAGGCAAATTAGTGATCATGAACTATTATAAAGGCATACCTCTTCCTAGCATGTCTGAAAATTTAAACAATATTGCGTCGGTGTAAAATAAGGTAGAACTTATGAACAAAGCTTGAAAACATTCTAAAAGGGTGAATGTTCTTCTTTGTGTTTTTATTCTACTCCTTTTTTTTTGGTTAACTATTCTATATACCACATGCATAAGCTAGGCTGAGCATCAGTGAACTAAATGTTTTATGACCATTTAAATGATCACTATTACAATGTATACTAGTTGTATTAGAGGTTTTCTTTACCTGAATAAATTATAATGAGATTATTGATTAAATATTATGTTTTATAGTCCCAATAATGGTATCATTTGAGAAGAGAACCAGACTTCTGTCACTTGAGCTAACATTAGAGTTGCTGAGCCTGATGTTCAGACACGAGATTTATAAGAACAAAGCAAGAACAATAAGGGCAAAGCTGTTAAGGTTGAAGTCTTGAAAAAAAACCAAGAACAAGATCTACACACAATGGCAGCACACCGCCCCTGACAGGTACTTCTTCTATGCTATTATGTTTTCGACTTTCCTTGTTTTTGCTCTTTTTTTCCCCCTTTTTTCCAGGAAGATGATCTTTCTTTCTACAAAATTTTTACCCCAAGTATCGTGAACGAGTCCAATAGCACAATTAATATTGCTACTTGATGGAAGAAAGTGTTAATATCTCTAGACAAATTTTTGTTCATCATTATACAAATTAGCAACCAACATTAGGAAAAACAGTGATCATTTACTGATAATCATCACATGTAAACTTTCTCACTAACCTAGAAATTAGTGATCATCATTAGACACACTAGTGATCTATGAGCCTAACTTAATGATGCATAGATGATCTTTCCATTTAAACATTGTCAACAACTTAAAAATTTAGTGATCATCATCAATTAAACTAGCAATATTTACTAGATAATTTTGTGATCACAAAATATTATGACAAATGATGTAGTAACAAATTAGTGATCATCATTTCATGGGTCACTAATCATTATTAGACAAATAGGTGATGATGAAGTATCATAAAGGAATACCTTTTCCTTACATATCTGAAAGTTTTAAATAATATCACATCGCCTTATAATAAGGTCAAACTTATCAACAAAGCCTAACAACATTCTCAAATGGTGAATGTGCTTCTTTGTGTTTTTGTTTTACTTGTTTGGTTTTTGTTTTATATACAACACGCAAAACCTATGTCTAGCATCAGTGAATGAACATTCGTGGCCACGTAATTGATCATTATCACAATGTCTAGTAGTTGTTATAGCGTACATTTATGTCAATAAATTATAATGAGATTGTTGGTTAAATATTAAGTTTTATAAGTAATAATGGTATCCTTCCCAGAAGAGATCCAAACATCTGTCACTCGAGGTGACATTAGACTTGTAGAGCCAGATGTTTAGATACGAGATGTACAAGAACAAAGCAAGAACGATAAGAACAAAGCAAGAACGATAAGGGCAAAGCTGTTAAGGTTGAAGTCTCGAAAAAACTAAGAACAAGGTCAGCACACAGCATAGCGCGCCATCCTTGACAGGCACTTCATCTATGCTATTATGTTTTCAACTTTCTTCATTTTTGCTCTTTTTTCCCTTTTTTCAAAAAGATGAGTCTTTCTTTCTACAAAATTTTTTCACCAAGTCTTGTGATGAGTCCAACAGCATAATTAATATTGCTACTTGATGGAAGAAAATGTTAGTATCGTTACACAAATTTTTGTTCATCATTGTACAAATTAGTGACCAATATTTAAAAAACAGTGATCATTTACTGATAATCATTGCATGCAAACTTTCTAAGTAACATAGAAATTAGTGATCATCATGAGACACATTAGTGATTTGCGAGTTGAACTTAATGTCACGTTGATGATCCTTGCATTTAGACATTATCAATAACCTAAAAATTTAGGGATCATCGTTAATTAAACTATTGATACTTGTTAGACAAATTGGTGGTGACAAATGAAGCTGTAAGAAATTAGTGAACATCATTTGATCAATTAGTGATCATTATTGGGCGAATTAGTGATCATGAGGTATCATAAAGTCATACCTCTTTGCAGCATGTTCGAAAACTTTAAACAATATTGAATTGGCTTAATGTCGAACTTATCCACAAAGCCTGAAAACATTCTTAAATGGTGAATGTGCTTCTTTATGTTTTTATTCTACTTCTCTTTTTTTTCTATTTTATATGCCACATGCATAAGCCAGGCTGAGCATCAGTGAACTAAATGTTTATGACCATTTAAATGATCACTATTACAATGTAAACTAGTTGTTGTAGCAGTTTTCTTTACCTGAACAAATTATAATGAGATTATTGATTAAATATTGTGTTTATAGGCCCAATAATGGTACGCTTTCCAAAGGAGAACCAGTCATCTATCACTTGAGCTTGCATTAGATTTGGAGAGCCTAATGTTGAGACATGAATGTACAAGAACAACGCAAGAACAATAAGGACAAAGCTATTGAGGTTGAAGTTCAGAAAAGACCAAGAACAAGATCAGCACACGGCAGTAGCACACCATCCCTAACAGGTACTTCTTCTATACTATTATGTTTTTGACTTGTTTTCGCTCTTTTCCCCCCCTTTTTTGGAAAAAGACGAGTCTTTATTTCTGTGAACTTTTCTCCCCAAGTCTCATGATGAGTCCAATAGTGCACTTAATGTTACTGCTTGATGGAAGAAAATGTTAGTATCATCAAACAAAGTTTTGTTCATTATTATACAAATTAGTGACTAATATTATAAAAAATAGAGATCATTTACTGATAATCATCACATGTAAACTTTCTCACTAACCTAGAAATTAGTGATCATCATTAGACACATTAGTGATCTGTATGCCCAACTTAATGACGCGTAGATGATCTTTGCGTTTAAACATTGTCAATAACTTAAAATTTAGTGATCATCATTAATTAAACAAGTGATATTTACTAGACAATTTTGTGATCGCAAAATATTACGGAAAATGAAGTTGTAACAAATTAGTGATCATTTTTGATGGGTTACTGATCATTATTAGACAAGTTATTGATGATGGAGTATCATAAAGGCATACCTTTTCACTACATGTGTAAAAATATTAAATAAAATCACATTGCCTTACAATAAGGTCGAACTTACCAACAAATCCTGACAACATTCTCAAATAGTGAATGTGCTTCCTTGTATTTTTGTTTTACTTGTTTGGTTTTTGTTTTATATACAACATGCGAAACCTATGTCGAATGTCTGTGAATGAACATTCGTGGACATGTAAATGATCATTATCACACTATATAGCAGCTGTTGTAGTGTTTGTTTATGTCAACAAAGTACAATGAGATTGTCGATTAAATATTATGTTTTACAGGCAATAATGGCATCTTTCCCAGAAGCAAACCAAACATCTATCACTCAAGTTGATGTTGGACTTGCAAAGCTAGATGTTTAGATGCGAGATGTATAAGAACAGAGCAAGAATGATAAGGGCAAAGCTATTAAGGTTTAAGTTCCGAAAAAACCAAGAACACGTTCAGCACACAACAGTAGCACACCATCCCTGACAGGTACTTCTTCTATGCTATTATGTTTTTGACTTTGCTTGTTTTTGCTCTTTTTTTCCCTTTTGTCAAAAAGATGAGTCTTTCTTTCGACAAAATTTTTGCCCCAAGTCTTGTGATGACTCCAAAGCGCAATTAATATTACTACTTGATGGAAGAAAATGTTAGCATCGTTATACAAATTTTTTTTTGGTCAATTTACAGATTAACAACCAATATTAGAAAAATAGTGGTCGTTTATTGATAATCATTGCATGTAAACTTTCTCTCTAACCTATAAATTAGTGATCATCATTAGGCACATTAGTGATCTATGAGCCCAAATTAATGTCGTGTAGGTGATCTTTGCATTTAAACATTGCCAATAACTTAACAATCTAGCAATCATCATTAATTAAACTATTGACCCTTATTAGACAAATTAGTTGTCACAAAATATTATGACAAATGAAGTTGTAACAAATTAGTGAACATCATTTGATCAATTACTGATCATTATTGGGCAAGTTAGTGATCATGAAGTATCATAAAGTCATACCTCTTCCCAGCATGTCTAAAAATTTTAGACAATATTGAATTGGCTTGAAATAAGGTCAAACTTATCAACAAAGCTTGAAAACATTCTCAAATGGTGAATGTGCTTCTTCGTGTTTTATTCTACTTTTTTTGTTTTAAAATTCTATGTACCACTTGCATAGGCTAGGCTGAGCATCAGTGAACTGAACGTTTTATGACCATTTAAATGATCATTATTACAATGTATAGAAGTTGTTGTAGTAGTTTTCTTTACATGAATAAATTATCATGAGATTATTGATTAAATATTGTGTTTTATAGGCCAATTACGGCTCACTTTGTAGAAGAGAACCAGTCATCGGTCACTCGATCCTACATTGGACTCATGGAGCCCAATGTTTAGACACATGATGTATAAGAACAAAGCAAGAACAAGAAGGACAAAGATGTTAGGTTGAAGTCCTAAAAAGACCAAGAATAAGATCAGCACACGACAGTAGCACACCATCACCGACGGATACTTCTTCTATACTATTATGTTTTTAACTTTCCTTGTTTGTGCTCTTTTTTTCCCTTTTTTTTTTGAAAAACACAAGTTTTTATTTCCACAAACTTTTGGCCCCAAGTCTCATGATAAGTACGATAGTACAGCTAATATTGCTGCTTGATGGAAGAAAATGTTAGTATTATTAGACAAATTTTTGTTTAGCATTATATAAATTAGTGACCAATATTAGAAAAAATAGTGGTCATTTACTGATAATCATCACATGTGAGCTTTCTTAATAACCTGAAAATTAGTGATCATTATTAAACATATTAGTGGTCTATGAACCCAACTTAATGATGCATAGATGATCTGTACATCTAAACATTGTGAATAATTTAAAAATTTAGTGATCATAATTAATTAAACTAGTGATATTTACTAGACAAATTGGTGATCATAAAACATTATAACAAATGAAGTTATAACAAATTAGCAATCATCATTTGATCAATTAGTGCTCATTATTAGGCAAATTAGTGATAATGAAGTATCATAAAGCCATACCTCTTTCCAGCATGTTTGAAAATTTTAAACAATATTGCAACGGCTTAAAATAGGGTCGAACTTATCAACAAAGCTTGAAAACATTCTCAAATGGTGAATGTGCTTCTTTATGTTTTTATTCTACTTTTTTTTTCTATTCTATATATTGCATGCATAAGCTAGGCTGAGCATAAGTGAACTGAATGTTTATGATCATTTAAATGATCACTATTGCAATGTATAGCAATTGTTGTAGTGGTTTTCTTTACGTGAATAAATTATAATGAGGTAACTGATTAAATATAGTGTTTTATAGGCCCAATAACAGTACGCTTTCCAGAAGATTTGTCACTCAAGATAACATTAGACTTGCAGAGTATAATGTTTAGACATGAGACGTACAAGAAGAAAGCAAGAACAACATGAACAAAGTTGTTAACCTTTAAGTCCCGAAAAGACCAAGAACAAGGTCAAAACACAGTAGTAGCACACCATCGGCTAGCATATGGTAGTGGCACACCATCCCTGACATGTACTTCTTCTAACATTATTATGTTTTTCACTTTCCTTGTTTTCGCTCTTTTCTTCCCTGTTTTGAAGAAGACGAGTCTTTGTTTCTACAAAGTTATTGCCCTCAGTCACGTGATGAGTCTAATAGCGTAGTTAATATTAATGCTTGATGCAAGAAAATGTAAGTATCGTTAAACAAATTTGTGTTCATCATTATACAAATTAGTGTTTTGTGGGTCTCTTGGAATCAGCCTCTCAACGGGCAGTTATGCCGATTGAGGTAAGATTACGTACATCTGGATCTCTTCAGACCCAGCGAAAGCGGGATCCATACTGGGAGGTGTTGTTGTCGTTGTATTATACAAATTAGTGAACAATATTAGAGAAACACTGATCATTTACTGCTAATCACCGCATGTGAACTTTCTCACTAACCGAGAAATTAGTGATCATCATTAAACACATTAGTGATCTATGAGCCCAACTTAATGATGCACAGATGATCTTCATGTTTAAACATTATTAATAACTTAAAATTTTAGTGATTATCATTAATTAAACTAGTCGTACTTACTAGACAAATTGGTCATCACAAAATATTACGACAAATGAAGTTATAACAAATTAGTAATCGTCATTTGATCAATGAGTGCTCATTATTAGGCAAATTAGTGATCATGAAGTATCATAAAGACATACCTCTTCCCAGCATACCTGAAAATTTTAAACAATATTGCATCGGCTTTAAATAAGGTCGAACTTATCAACAAAGCCTGAAAACATACTCAAATGGTGAATGTGCTTCTTTGTGTTTTTATTCTACTTTTTTTTTCTTTTTAATTATGTGTACCACATGCATAAGCTAGGCTGAGCATCAGTGAGCTAAACATTTTATGGCCATTTAAATGATCACATCAAAATGTATATCAGCTATTGTAGTGGTTTTCTTTATACGAATAAATTATAATGAGATTATTAATTAAATATTATGTTTATAGGCCCAATAATGGTACGCTTCCTAGAAGAGAACCAATCATCTATCACTCAAGCTTGCATTAGACTTGCAGAGCCTGATGTTAGATACGAGATGTACAAGAACAAAGCAAGAACAACAAGGGCAAAATGGTTAAGGTTGAAGTCCCGAAAAGACCAAGAACAGGGTCAGCAGATGGCAGTAGCACACTATCCCTAACAGGTACTTCTTCTATACTATTACATTTTTGACTTTCCTTGTGTTCGCTCTTTTTTTCCCTTTTTTTGGGGAAAAGACGGGCATTTATTTCTACAAAATTTTTGCCCCAAGTCTCGTGATGAGTTCAATAGCGCTGTTAATATTGTTGCTTGATGCAAGAAAATTTTAGTATCATTAGACAAATTTGTGTTCATCATTATACAAATTAGTGACCACTATTCGAAAAAACACCGATCATTTACTGATAATCATTGCATGTAAACTTTCTCAGTAACCTAGAAATTTGTGATCATCGTTAGACACATTAGTAATCTATGAGCCTAACTTAATGATGCATTGTCAATAACTTAAAAATTTAGTGATCATCATTAATTAAATTGGTGGTTTTTACTAGAAAAATTAGTGATTACAAAATATTACAACAAATGAAGTTTGTTAATAACTTAAAAATCAATGATCTTTGCATTTAAACATTGTCAATAACACAAAAATTTAGCGATCGTCATTAATTAAACTAGTGGTATTTACTAGACAAATTAGTGATCACAAAATATTACGACAAATGAAGTTGTAACAAATTAGTGATCATCATTTGATGGATTACTAATCATTATTAACAAATTAGTGATGATGAAGTATCCTAAAGGCATACCTTTTCCCAACATGTCTGAAAATTTTAAATAATATCACCTCGCCTTATAGTAAGTTCGAACTTATCAATAAATCCTGACAAGATTCTCAAATGGTGAATGTGCTTCTTTGTGTTTTTGTTTTACTTCTTTGGTTTTTGTTTTATGTACAACGTGTAAAAGCTATATCGAGCATTAGTGAATGAACATTTGTGGCCATGTGAATGATCATTAGCGCAGTGTATAGCAGTTGTTGTGGTGGTTGTTTATGTCAATAAATTATAATGAGATTGCGATTAAATATTGCGCTTCACATGCCCAATAATGGTATGCTTTCAAGAGCAGAAATAGGCATCTATCATTGGAGCCAAGATCAGACTTGTGGGGCCTGATCTTTAGATACAAGAAGTACAAGGACCAAGCAAGATTGACAATGGCAGAGTTGTAATGGTTGAACTCCCGAAAAGATCAAGAACAAGGTCACTGCACAACATTAGCACATCATTCCCTATTGGTGCTTCTCCTATACTATTATGTTTTCAACTTTCCTTATTTTCACTATTTTCCCCCTTTTTCCAAAAAAAGGAATCTTTCTTTCAACACTATTTGGGAGCAGGTCTCGTGATCAGCATAATTGCATAGTTACTATTGTTGCTTGAGGGAAGAAAATATTGGTATGGTTAGACAAATTTGCGACCGTCAATATACAAATTAGTGATCAATATTAGAAAAAATAGCAATCATTTATTGATAATCTTTGCATGTAAACTTTGTCACTAACTTGGAAGTTAGTGATCATCATTAGACACGTCTATGATGTAAGAGCCTAAGTTAATAATGCATAGGTGATCTTTGTGTTTAAACATTATCAATAATCTATGAATTTAGGGATCGCCATTAATTAAATTACTAATATTTGGTAGACAAATTGGTGATCACAAAATACTACAACAAATGTTGTTGTTATTATAATTATTATTATTATTGTTGTTGTTGTTGTTGTTGTTGTTGTTATTGCTGTTGTTGTTATTATTATTATTATTGTATTTCGTGCGCTATATTGTGTTGTTGCTTGGTTGTGGGTGTTGTTAGCATAAGTTAGTCACAAGCAATATACTAGCTCAAGTCAGTCCTCCTACGGGGAATGGGGTTAGGATGTGAGTAGGGTTTTCAGGTTATGGAGTCTTGGAATAGTGGGTCACTTATTGGCAAGTCGATAGAATTAGTTAAAACTTTGCATAGGCATAAGTTTCATTGCTTGTGTTCAAGAGACAAGAGGGGGAGCTAAAGCTAGGGAAATTAATGGGTATAAGCTTTGGTATTCAGGGTCAAACAAGGCTAGGAATGGAGTTAGTGTTTTCATTGTTAAGGAGTTGGGAGACCTAACTGTTGAACTGAGGTGTAAGAGTGATCGCATTATGGCTATTAATGTAGTGGTGAAATTATAAATCCTAAATGTGGTTAGCATTTATACCCCTCAAATAGGTTTAGCGAAGGATATTAATAAGCAATTTTGGGAGCATTTGGATCTGGTTATTGAAGATACACCTATTTGAGGAAGGGAATTGGATGCAAGTAGAGGATGTAAATAAAATGTGGGAAACCTTGGCATAATGTCTTAGGAGGTTGGCTGAGGAAATCTTAGATATATCCATGAGAGGTGGTAGCAAAATGAAAGGATCCTAGTGGTGGAGCAAGGTGGTAAAAGAGAAAGCCAAGGAGAAAAAAGAGGTGTATGCTGCTGTCATAATAATAAAATAGATCAAGAAAAGCAGGTTAGTAGAGTTAGATATAAGTTAGCAAAAAAGGTATCTAAGAAAGCCATTGTTGTAGCTAAAAGCATGGCATATGATAGGTTGTATCAAAAATCGGAGACCGAAGAAGGTGAGAAGGAGGTTTTTAAGTTGGTAAGAGCTTGGGAAAGAGTAACTACATATTTAAGTGACGTGAGGTGCATCAAAGAGGAAGATGGCAATGTTCTGGCTAAGGAGGCAAAAATTAAGGAAAGGTGGCAAAAGCTCCTCAACGAGGAAGTGCTGGAGGATTTCTAGAGTAGGGAAGGAGAGGGTAGTGATAGATAAGATGACTCTTGATTTTGCAAATGTATCAACAAGGAGGAGATTGAAGAGGCCCTAAAGAAGATGTCCATTGGAAAGCCGATTGACCAGCCCAAATACCAGTGGAAGTGCGGAAGTGTTTAGGTGAAAAGGGATTAAAGTGGCTAACAGAGCTTTTCAATGTTATTTTCAGGACTTCTAAGATGCCCAAAGAATGGAGGTTTAGTATTGTCATCCCACTATATAAGAACAAAAGGGATATTCAGGATTGCAATAATTGTAGAGGTATAAAGCTATTGAGTCACACTATGAAGTTATGGGAAATGGTGATTAAAAGAAGGTTCCAGAAGGGCATTTTGATATTAGAGAAGCAATTTTGTTTTATACCTGTTAGGCTAACCACATAGGCAATTTGTCTCCTTAGAAGGCTCATGAAATTTTACAGAGATAGAAAGAAGGTTCTTTACATGGTGTTATAGACCTGCAAAAAGCATATGATCGAGTTTTATGAGAAGTGTTATAGAGATGCTGGGACAAGAAAAGAGTGTTGCTTGCATATATTCTAATTCTTAAGGATATGTACAAGGGAGGTAGGACAAGAATTAGGAAGCAATGAAGGGTTACCAATGACTTTTCGGTTGTTATGGGCCTTCATCAAGGTTCTGCTTTAAGTTCTTTTCTTTTCACTTTGGTTATGGATGAACTCACGAAAGGGATTCAAGATGGGTTACCATGGTGTGCGTTATTTGTGAAAGACACTTGAGTCTATAGGTTTTAGATTAACCAGATCAAAAATTGAATATCCACATTGTTGTTTCAATGGAAGAGAAAAGGAGGTGGGAGCAGTCACCATTGATAAGAGGACAATACCAAAAATCAAGAAGTTTAAATAGCTAGGCTTGATCATTCAATATAGGGAGCATTAATAAGGACATTAACCATCGCACAAAAGTGGGTTGGCAAAAATGGAAGAATGCTTTACGTGTGCCATGTGATAAGAGGATGCTTGTAAGAATAAAAAGCAAATTTAATTGTATGGTATTTAGACTTGCTGTGTTGTATAGCTTAGAGTGTTGGCTAATAAAAAAGATGCAAGTTCAATAGTTGATGGTGGCATAGATGAGGATGATTTGATGGATATGTGGCTATACGAGGGTGGATAGATTTAGGAATGAAGTAATTAGAAACATAGTTAAAGTGGCTTCCATCAAGGATAAGATAAGAGAGACTAGACTCAAATGGTTTGGTCATGTAAAGAGAATGAGTATGGATGCCCCTGTAAGGAAATGCGAGAGGATTAACATCCTTCAAGATATAAGAGGTAGCAGGCGACCAAAGAAGATCATGAATAAGGTGATTAGATAGAACTTGAAAGTTTTACGATTAATAGAGTACATAGCTCGGAATAGGAGACTGTGACGGGATAGAACTACGGTCTTAGATCCTAGAGAGATGGCCTCGTGGTTGTCCTTTAGTTACCTTTGAATAAGATTTGTTGTCGTGTGTTTTTTTTCCGTATATTGCATTTATATTCAGGTAGCATCCTAATTCTGGGAAGAGATTATATCAACCTACCTCTATTTATTAAGGTATAATCTTCCCTCTGCTATGTTGTACTTATATTATGCATAGTTACTATCACCTATTTTATTAATATTTATTAGTTCATTCCCTGCTGCTTATCTTTATTTCTTACATAAAATAATTTCACAAATCCTTTTTTGTGAGTCTCTTGGAATCAGCCTCTCCACGGCCAAAGATGCTTGTGGAGGTAAGGTTGCCTATATCTGGATCTCCTCAGACCTTGTAAAAGCGGGACCCATACTAGAAGGAGGTGGTGGCGTTGTTGTAAAATATTATAACAAATGAACTTATAACAATTAGTGACCTTCATTTGATGAAATAGTGATCACTATTAAACAAATTAATGATCATCAAGTATCTTAAATATATGTCTTTTTTTAGCTTGTTTGAAATTTTTAAATCACATTGCATCATCTTAAAATAAGGTCAAATGTATGAACGAAGCCTAGCAACATTCTCAAATGGTGACTGTGCGTCTTTATGTTTTTGTTCTACCTCTTTTTTTCCATTCTACATACCATGTGCATAAGCTAAGCTAAGCATAAGTGAACTAGGCTTCTAGACTATGTAAATGATCAGTATTACAATCTATATTAGTTGTGGCAGTCATTTTGTTTATGTGAATAAATTATAATGAGATTGCTAATTAAATATTGTCTTTTGTAGGGCTAATAATGGTATATTTTCTTAAAAAAAGAAACTAAGCATTTGTTAGTTGAACTGACATCAGACTTGTAGAGCCTGATCTTTACATAAGCAATTTACAAGAACCAAGCACTAATGACAAAGGCAAAGCTGTTACGATTGAAGTACCAAAAAGACCTAAAATAAGATCAACACACTGGAGTAGCTCACAATTCTCAATAGGTACTTCTTCTATACTATTATGTTTTTACCTTCCTCATTCTCTCTCTCTCTCTCTCTCTCTCTCTCTCTCTCTCTCTCTCTCTTCCCTTTATTTAAAAAGAGGATTCTTTCTTTCTTCGTGATTTTGGGACCATGTATCATGATGAGTTTAATAGCACAATTACTATTGCTACTTGAGGGAAGAAAATGTTAGTATGGTTAGACAAATTTGTGATCATCATTATATAAATTAATGATTCATATTACAAAAAAACTGTGGTAAGTCTTTTCATTGACTTACAAATTAGTGATCATTATTCGACACATTAGTGGCCTAAAAGCCTAACTTTTTGATGCGTAGATGCTCTTTTTGTCTAAAAATAGTCAGTAACCTACAAATTTAGCGATCCTCATTAATTAGATTAGTTACCTTTTCTAGAGAAATCAGTAATAACAAAATACTAAAACACTGACACTGCAACAAATGAGTCATCATCATCTGATGAATTAGTGACCATTATTAGCCAAATTTGTATTCATGAAGCAATCGTAAAGACATATCTTTTCCCAACATGTCTAAAATTTTTAAACAATATCGTACTTCCTTAAAAAAAAGGTTAAATTATTAATAACGCTTGATAATATTCTCAAATGGCAAAAGTACTTTTTTGTGTCTTTTTTTCTACCTTTTTTTTGGGTGCTATATACCACGTGCATAAGCTATACCGAGCATTAGTGAACTTGGCATCCATGACAATGTACATGATCAGTATTACAATGTATAGTAGCTATTGTAGTGGTTTTGTTTATTTAAACAAATTATAATGAGATTGCTGATTAAATGTTCTGTTTTATAGGCCCAATAATGGTATGCTTCTAATAAGAGATCTCGACATCTATCACTCAAGCTGATATCAGACTTGTAGAGCCTGATTTTCATGTACGATATGGACATGGACCAAGCAATAATAACAAAGGAAAAGTTGTTATGTTTAAGGTCCTAAAAAGACCAAGAATAAGGTTATCCCACTACAGTAGCACACCGTTCCCACCAAGTACTTCTTCTATGCTGTAATGTTTTCGATCTTCCTAGTTTTTGCCCTTTTTCTTTTTCTTTCCCTTTTTTAAAAGGAGGAGCCTTTCTTTATGTGAATTTTGGGACCAGCTATAGTGATGACTCTAAACCATCATGACTATTGTTGCTTGAGGGTAGAAAATGTTAGTACAGTAAGACAAATCTGTGGCCATTATTATACAAATTAGTCATCAGTGTTAGAAGAAACAGTGATCATTTATTGATAGTTTTTACATCTAAACTTTGTCATTAACCTACAAATTAGTGATCATCATTAGACATGTTAGTGATCTAAGAGCCGAGCTTAGTGATCCATAGATGATCTTTGCATTTAAACATTGTCAATAACCTACAAATTTATCAACAGCTGGAAGATATTCTCAAATAGTAAATGTGTTCCTTTGTGTCTTTTTTCTACTTTATTGTGTTGTTGTCCAATATACCTCATGCGTAAGCTATGCCGAGCATCACTGAATTGGGCTACCGTGGCTATGTAAATGATCCGTATTATAATTTATAATTGTTGTTGTGGTTTTGTTTATGTGAATAAATTACAATGAGATTGTTGATCAAATATTATATTTCATACGCCCGATGATGGTATGCTCCTAAAAAGAGAACCAGACATCTGTCACTCGAGTTGATATCAAATTTACTGGACCTCATCTTTAGATACAAGATGTACAAGGACTAGGTAACAATGTCAAAGGCGTAGCTGCTTCGGTTGATGTCCCAAAAAGGCTAAGAACAAGGCCAGTGCATTGTAGACTACATCGTTCCTGACATGTACTCCTTCGATATTGTTATGTTTTTTATTTTCCGTATTTTTGCATTTTTTTTCTTTGGCTTTCCCTTCTTTAGAAAGAGGACTCTTTCTTTCTGTGGGATTTTGGGACCAGCTCCCAAGATAAATCTAATAGCATCATAACTGTTGCTTCTTGAGGGAAGAAAATGCTAGTGCGATTACCCAAAGTTGTGGTCGTTATTATACAAATCAGGGACTAGCGTTAGAAAAAACAGTAACCATTTATTGATAATCTTCGTATCTAGACTTTATCACCAACTTAGAAATTAGTGATAATCGTTAGACACACTAGTAATCCAAGAGCCCAACTTAATAGTGCATAGATGATCTTCTCATTTAAACATTGTCAATAACATATAAAATTAGTTATCATCATCAATTAAATTAGTGATATTTATTGAACAAATCAGTGATCACAAAATATTACAACAAATGAACTTGTGGCAAATTAGTGATCATCATTGGATCGATTAGCGATCATTATTAGACAAATTAGCAATCATAAGGTATCATAAAGACATTCCTTTTCCCAGCATGTCAAAAAATTTTAAAAATATATTGCATTGCGCTAAAAAAGGTAAAACTTATCAATAAAGCCTGACATCATTCTCAAATGGTGAATGTGATTTGTTATCTTTTTGTTATATATATCACGCGTATAAGCTCGGTCGAGCCTCAGTGAACTGGGCATTCATGACCACGTAAAATATCAACATTACAATTTATCATAGTTGTCATAGTGGTTTTATTTTATGTGAATAAATTATAAAGAGATAGCTGATTAAATATTGTGTTTCATAGGCTATTATTAGTATGCTCCCAAGAAAAGAACCAGATATCTGTCACTCAAGCTGACATCATACTTACAGAGCCTGATCTTCATATATGTGATGTACAAGGACAAAGCAATAATGAAAAAGACAAAGCTATTATGGTTGAAGTCCAGAAAAGACTAAGAATAAGGTCAGTGCATTGTAGCAGAACACAATTGCCAACATGTACTTCTATACTAGTTTTCTTAGGAATAATATTAGTGTCATATTTTTATTTTTTCTGGTTGGTTTCCCCTTGCCTTTCTTTTCCCTTTTCAAAGACTCTTTCTTTCTATGGAATTAGGAGTATGTTGTGGGATGTGGGTGTCCTAGAGCTCCAAAAATTAGACTCATAGACATAGCCTTCATTGACTGTAGTTCATTTACCGCACACTTACTATTGTTGCTTTGGACTACCCTTGATGCTAGAAAGCTGCAGCTACCCTTAGGAAGAGAAGGAAGAGTTTGAGCCTTCTTTGTGTTCTACTTACATGCAATGGAATGTGACTATCTTTGGGGTAATATTTATGAAGTAAAGTTATATGCTAGCTTTATCTTCCACTCATTAAAAGACTAGAGGTAAACAACACAACAAAAGAAAAACATAAGGGCCATAAAGATACACATTTCATTACTCACCAAAAAGAACAAAACTACAAACTCTTCTTTGACTTGCTCATATACGTTTCCCTTCTTCCTCTTAAATGATTGCATACATTTTTAAAGGTGATTGATAGCCAACTATTTCACCGATACATTCAATGTTGAAATTGTTTGTTTATTTTCTAGCCAAGTGTCATAAGATGACTCACACTACTTCGCTAACCGAGACCTGCTTTGAAATCTTGCTTGCGACAACATTTACCAAAACCAACGTGAACATTTGGGTGCATATATTGAATGTAAGTAAACTGCATATATATTAATCCAATGTTCATAGGGTTCTTTTTTAACAAAAGACCCATTTGTATGTTAATTTTAAAGATTTTTAACAACATTTTCACATGTGTATATGTTTTCACAAATAGAGTGGTTACTAGACTAAATTCTCTTTTTGATTTTGAAGTGTTCATACATAAAAACAGAACATGAAACCAAGCAGAAGCTGAGTTCTTTCGTAAGCTGAATGACAAGCTATCGTTTAGTCTTCATATCAACTTGAAGCAAGTTAACTTGATAAAAATTAATCCACACAGGTTAATTTTAATAATTTTTCTAAATATTTTTTGGTGGCTATTCTCAAGGCATTAGGTCTTGATAATCTTAGGTAGGTTATTGTACGAATATTTACAACAAAAAGACTGATTTTTAGTTTTTTAGGTTTCTTTATTAATTTGACAAGGGACGACAATTTGTTATTTGCTTCAATCTCAAGGAAAAAGGCATGGATATGATTAACCATCTAAAAAGAAAGTTTAGTAAACACTACCTATATGAGTGCTTCACGGATAATTTGGTAAAGCTTTATTTTTTTTTCAGTACACAACGATATTAATTTTTCACACCATATGAAAAAGGCTATTCCAATTTGTAAAAACAAACTTAAGCATATACTAGTACTATTTTTTTTTTTTTTGGTTTTGTATGAGGCGAACTGCAGAGTAGACTCTTTCAAAAATATATCGTTGATGAAGGGAGCGATGACAGGGGAGAAAGTGTTGTTTAAGAGTTTGATGAAAGAAACACATGGACATGCCTTGAAGGGCAAAGGCTTTGAGAAAATATCATAATAAAAGTATATATGTTATGAGACATATATAGGAATACAAAGAAGTGTTGGTTCTTAGGATGTAGGATTAAGGAAAAAAAAGAGGTAAACATGCTGCTCAAGCTTGTGGAAAAGGAAAATTTTCTACTACAAACTCATTTTGTTAGTTAACATATTAAAGTGTAAGATAGGGTGACATTCGCCCCTATATAATTGAACATAAATATTATATTTTTTCATTTGTAAATATTCATTTACTTTCATTGTTTAAATTCACTTTCCAAAATAATTCATTTTCTAAAAGATAGAAATTCATTTGTGATTACTAAATGTTAACTACTTAAGTCTAGAGGTTTTAGATTAAGCAGATCAAAAATAAACCAAATACCTACGTTGTGGTTTCAGTGGAAGAGAAGAGGATAGGAGAAAAGTCACCATTGATGGGAAGGCAATATCAAATCTTGAGAGCTTTAAATATCTAGGCTCGATTATTCAACGGAAAAGGGATGTTGACAAGGACATTAACCATCGCCTAAAAGTGGGTTGACAAAGATAGAAGAATGCTTCAGGTGTGCTGTGTGATGAGAGGATACGTGTTGGATTAAAAGGCATAGTTTATTATATGGTAGTTAGACCTTCTCTGTTGTATGGCTCAGAGTGTTGGCCAATTAAAAAGATACAATTTCAAAGGTTAATGGTAACAGAGATAAGAATGATTAGATGTATGTGTGTTGCTATACGAGGGTGGATAAAAATAGTAGTGAAGTAATTAGAGACATAGTTAAAGTGGCTCCCATCTTGGATAAGATAAGAGAGACTAGACTCATATTGTTTGGTCATGTGAAAAGGAGTGAGATGGCCCTGTGAGGAGACGCAAGAGGATTAACGTCCCTAAAGGTAGAAGGGTTGGGGGGTGATCGAAGAAGAGCTTGAATGAGGTGATTAGATAGGACTTAAAAGTTTAAGGGTTGATGGAGAACATGGCTTAGGATAGGAGATTGTGGCTAGATAGGGTTAAGGTCTTTGAGCATAGAGAGGCAACTTCATAGTTGTCCTTTAGGTGCAGTAGGGCAGAATATGTTGGGGTGTGTTACTAGATATTTTTCCTGTTTTTCATGTGTTTTTTTTGTTTGCAAGTAGTACTTTTATCTAAGAAGAAATAATATTCATTTATCTTTGTTTGTGAAGGTATAATACTTTCCTATGTGATGTTGTACGTATATTTTATATAATTACTATTACTTGGTTTATTACTATTTCTTAGTTCATTTTTGCTACTTGTCTTTAGTTTCTTCTTTAAAATGTTTTCATGAAATCTTTTTCTTGTGAATCTCTTGGAATCAGCATCTCTACAGGCAGAGATGTCTGTAGAGGTAAGGTTGTCTACATCTGGATCTCACCACACCCTACGGAAGTGGGACTAATAATGGGAGGTATTGTATATCTATAGGGGTGTGTTTGCGTGTATCTATGTGTATATATACATTTATACATCTATGTAATTTATGAAATAACTTAAGTTTGATCCCTAAAGTAATATAATATTAGCAAGAATATAATTTGTTTCCCCTCATAATGACCCATGGCCATCCCTAGTCCATCACACATATCTTTAATGATTTAAAAAACAGCAACCAGTATATATGTCCTTTTTCTATGTTCTAGTCCTTACCATCTCCATTGATACCCTAGCCTTATTAAGGTTACAAAATACATGTATGTGTCATTTTTCCTATTCTTATTACACTCTATAGGCTTGCTTCTACGCAGCAAATCTGCCAAATGTACAACAAAATTGGTTTCTGATGTAGTAATGTCCCTCTTTAACCTCTTTTTTATCACTAGAACAAAAAATTTCATAGAGAGATTAAATAACTATGCCTCTACATTTGTAATAGTCCGATCTTAAATCACGATTGTTTATTTAATTAAGTCACGTTATCAATTTCCTTGCATTTATTTATCACATTTGATCATCCCGATTGGAAAAAATTCATTTCGGCCATCACTTTGCAATTCGGGCTTTAATTGTTGTAAAAGTTTGGATGAATCAACAGTAGGCCGTGACAAATATGGTTTAAGAGGTTAAATTATTTTTGATAGCATCACAAAAATTTAATTTCGAGCTAAGAAAAATTTCAATTGCATAAAGTGTATTTTTCGGGCCCAAACTCATATAGGCCCAATTTCGGCCCAACAAGCTATTACTTTATTTTACTTGAGTAAGCACCGTTGAATGTGTTTAATTTCCATTAGCTTAAGCTACTTTTGCTATATATAAACTCAACCAAGTAAAACTTAGATAATTTTCATCCAGGTAAAAACATCTCAAAATATCAAGCATCTCTTTCTCCTCCTCCTCCGCCCCTCACATGGTAGCCCCTTCTTCTTCCCCTTGCTACTGAATTTGCTATTGCCACCACCATTTTCAGCCACCAAACAACCACCACCACAACCACTGTGCACATTCCCACAAGCATCAAGCATCACTTACATTTTTCTTCCTTCAAGCACAAAGTGAGTAAACCCTAACCCTATCTTGTTGATTCTTGGTTTTGATTTTTGATATTGTTGATTTTGTTTGTTGATCACGCTATATTGATAGAAATAAGAGTTATTTTGTTGTTTAAATTGTTGGTGAAGCTTGAACGTATGTGGGAGTTGAGGTTGCCCATGATCATGCAAGCTTAAGTTAAAATGATGGATTTGGATTGTTTTTGTATTTGATTTTGTAGTCTTTAATCTTGTTGACAATTATGATGGTGTTTTTGCTGATTTTGGAAGAGAAAAAGAAGAATTAAGTTGGTCATAGCTAGGGTTTTGATGATTATGTATGGTTAGGATTATTCTTGGCATCAAGCATGTTATTTGTATATATTTTAATGTAAAATGGATCTTAGATGTGCTGTTTAACTTGAAAAATGACTTGGGCAAGTTTGCTTGAAGTGTTGATTTATAACAAATTTCTCCAATTGATTAAAATAGGTTATTTAGCTCATATATGCAAAAAAAAAGTGTGATTATGGATGTATTTTGAGTGTTTTTTTAGAGAGAAAAAAATTGAAGAATATAGAAAGACAATTATGGAGTATGTTAAGGTAATATGGTTGTGTAAGATGATAAGAAGAGCAAAGTATTGTTTTCTAATTTTGAGGAGTATTTTTAGAGGCAGATTATGTGGATAGAAGGTGGAAAACAAGAACAGTAGGGCTATAAACAGACCCAAAATAGGGGTCTCTTTGAAATTAAACTAGTACTATTTGGCCCATTATAAAACTGTCATTTTTGGTGAGTAGATATACTAGTGAGTTATCTTTGGAATGCCTTTTGAATCACTTCCTTCGAAGGTGTGTGAAAAACGTTATGGCCATTTTTCTAGGACTGCACAGGATAAACTGAAGCTTTGCACAGTTGTGTTCTAGCCCAATTTTAGGAACCCTATTGTTTGAATTATGTTTTGCACTGTGAACGAAAATGTTACGGGACTTCTTAAACTTTTCATATTGTGGTTGTATAGCTTAATTTGAGGTCAGGGGTGAACGATATGGATTTTCTAAAGTAGACCTTCAAAGGGTAATATGAGGGAAGAAAGAAATTGTGATATTTGGAAATATTATTAGGAGTTTCTAAATAATTATGGATACTACAAAGAAATTACAAAGTTTAGTGCGTTCAATAACATTGATTATGTATAGAAGCTTGCTTGGGTTGGAAAATTGAGTTAAATGCGCATGAGAATAAAATTTGGGAAGTGGGGAGAGTAATGACAAAAGATCAATGTCTATCGGGCCAGGCTAAAGTTATATGAGTTTTCTTGAACCTCACAACACCCCTCTTGGCATAAAACCTTTTATCATTCATTTCAAAAATATCAAAAACTCATATTTTATTTATATCCATTAAAGTCTTTTCATTATCATCTCAATTATTTCATTTTGTTCTATTTTACTCTAATTTATTTCACTTTGAGTTCAATGATCCTAACTTATTTGGTTTTCAAATCACATTGAATTGTTTGAATCGTAGATGCCCTTTTAATTAATCAATTTCCATAAAGTTACAAATTATGGGAGTGAATGTTGTTTACTAACTGCATTTACCTATAATTATATTTCTTAAGCAGAAACGGGGCCTAGTCTATCATTTCCCATTGTGTGTAAGTATTATCAAGTGAAATTGCATTTTAAAGACTTCAGGTACATTCATTAGCTATATCTTTAGAAATCAGTCGGTATTCATCAAAATTATAATGCTTTGGTAAGTACATCAATGAATTAGTTTAATCAGTGATTTATCACATAATTCGTGACCCCATCAGTTACCAGTTACAGGGTATTGCCCTTCAGTTACCTATGCGGCTTCATGCTAGGTTCCCCAATTGCCTTGGTAGGTGTACACCTATCCATAGATCATAATAGTATCAATGGGTTCACTATTAGATAATAACTAGTAATGTAGTTTTACATTCATCTCTTTCACTAATTTAACTTAAAATGAATGGCAAAGTAGGTGCCCAACCAATTTATGTAGAGATCATTTAACAATATCGGAATGCATGTACAGAGCTTCAACTCACAGTTTGAAATATTTTTCATGTTTTATTTTAGGGAAATGCTCAGTGAATCGCCCTCACACTAGCAAACCAGCTGAACAGAATAAGTTAAGTAGGGAAACCTAGAGGGATCAACAATGATATAGTACATACATATTTTGGAGATGTATTTTGAAATCTTCAGTGGATGGAGGTGTAGATTATGGGATGAGTTACTTTACTTTGGTGCATAGACCATATGTGGGTTAACAATTGACTGTATATGGTTTGATAATGTGTGAATATATATGGTTAAAGCCATGCTAAGTACACATACTTCAAGTCTTGTCCTTTTGGATGGTGGTAACGCCCTTATCATCAAGTTTATTTGTCCTAATTAAGGGATTATTAAGGAGAATACAAATAGTAAGACTTGTACATTTTGGGGTGTTACAGTTTTAGTATCAGAGCTAGGTTTGATCTTCTTTAATAGGATGTGGAGTATGGAGAGCAAAGTTAGGAGAGGGAGAAAGTTGGTAGTGAGGGTTTTAGGATATCATTGCAGAATTGTGACAATAGTAATGTATGCTTATCTCTCATATGTTCTTCTCTTATGTTCTGCTTATTAGATGGATCCATATGTAGTGAGGATCTTGTCGGTTGCTTTTGTGGCCACTCACATCTCTTCACTACATGCTCATATGGTCGTCCACATGTAGAATCCATTTCTTGATTTTCATAGTGTTATAGTTCATGCACATAGGTTATTGTGTATGCTTATCTTATATGATGGTGGTAATGAATTGATTGAATTACCCCGTTTATTGAATAGCCAGAATATCTGAATCTGTGTAAGATAATGTGAAGGCTCACATAGGAGATAACTCGGACCATGGTACGGGGTAAGGTGATCAAGCTTCGCATAATGTGCCACCAAGCCTTAGTGGAATGCCCCCTACGCCCCTTAGAAGATTGAACGCTGTAGACAAGGGCTACCACCTCTAAGGCCCACAGCTGTAGGAAGGGCATATGTGTTAAGCAAGAAGGAAGCTGCTACTTTAGTACGGTAGTTATTGGAACTCTCTTTTAATTTCAAAGCAATTTTGTGTATTGATGGATTCAGTTGCCACTCATACATTTATATCCAATCGATATGCCATGCAACTCAACCTTAAAAATAAGGAGACAGAAACCAATTATAGAATTAATTTACCTAATGCCTCTAGAGTTGAGTGTACTATCTCTTATAAAATTGTCCCAATTACTATTGGTTAGATATTATTATAGTATTCCCTAGAGTCTTGATTCAATTTGACTCATTAAACCTTGATATAATTTTGGGAATAAGCTGGCTGTGTACTTATGGGGTCAAAATAGATTGGGAGGACCTTAAGGTTATTTCGAGGGATGAACGACGGAGAAAAATATGCTTTGTGGGGAAAGATAGGAGAAACCTTGTCCTTTAAATTCGGCTATACAAGCATGTGAGCTGTTATGTGAAGGATTTATTGGGTATTGGCATTATGCTATTGACCGTCAACCAAAGGACGAAAAAGCAGAAGATATCCCTAAAGTTATGGATTTAGTGATGTTTTTCTAAAGAGTTACCGGGACTGCCATGTAAAGAGAAATTGATTTTGAGAATGAATTAATCCTTGGTGCACCACCTATCTCTAAAGCCCTATATTGTATGGCCTTAACAGAACTTAGAAAATTGAAGATCCAGTTAGATAAGCTATTACAGAAGGGATTTATCAGACCAAGTGTGTCACCATGGAGTGCCCCAGTTTTATTTGTAAAGAAAAAGGATGAAATCTTGAGGTTATGTGTCGATTACAGGGAGCTGAAGAAGATCACTATCAAGAACAAATAGCCATTGCCACGAATAGATGGTTTATTTGATTGATTGTAAGGAGCACGAGTCTTTTCTATAATTTATTTGAGATCAGGATACCGACAACTTAAGATTTTACCTAAAGACATTCCTAAACTGAATTTAGGACCAGGTTTAGGTCACTATAAATTCACTGTGATGTTTTTTTACCAGACCAATGCCTCTGTGGCCTTTATGGATCTTAGAAATAGAGTTTCAGACCCTATTTAGACAAGTTTGTGGTGGGGTTTATAAAGGATATCTTGATATACTCTAAGGATAGAGATGAGCATATTGTTGATTTGAGGACATTGTTGTAGACGTTGAGGGAACATCAATTACATAGCAAAAACAAGAAGCATGAGTTTTGATTAGAAGATGTGGTATTTTTGGGACATGTGGTTTCAAAGGAAAGGATTAAAATTGATTTGCAACAGGTAAAAGTAGTTACAAGGTGCCCAAGCTCACCAATGTCATTGAGACTAGAAACTTTTTGGGTTTAGGAGGGTATTATCGAGTTTTGTGAAGGATTTGTCAAAGTTCATCTTCCCTAATCAATTTGTTAAAGGAAACTACAAAGATAGTAAGAAGATAAACTGGTAGTAGCTTATGCCTTTCAACAATTCAAGCTTTATGAGAGGAAAACACCCTACCTATAACCCAGGACTTGCGGTTATGGTTTCTGCACTGAGAATTTGATGACATTACTTATGAGGAGTACCTTATAATACCTATATTGATCATCAAAGCTTAAAGTATGTCTTCACTCAAAAGAGAGCTCAATTTGAGAAAAAGGCATTATCAAGAGTTACTTAAAGATTATGACTAACAGATCCAATATCACCCAGAAAAGGCATATGTTAAGGGAGATGCCCTGACTAGAAATGCACAATATACCCTGAACTCTGTAATGATTACTTAGTTAAACCTCTTAGGAGGGCTTGAGAACTTGGATGTTCAATTGGTGTCACATAGGCAAGCATCTAAAATATCGATGGGTCCAACTCTTTAAGTTGGAGCCTGTAGTACTTCGTGACCTAGGACCAACATTTGCATTTGAAGAAAGCATAGAACTCCCAGCGATCGACGTTGTGCAAATATTAGCAAAGAAATTTACATGAAACATCAAAGTAAAATGATGTAAACATTGATGACAAAATCATCTTGTGGGTCACGAAGATCTTCTTTAACCTTCAATGAGGTGACATCCATCAGAAGACTCTTGAAAATGGACTGTTGGAACTGATAGAAAAGTTATGCTGATAAAAGAAGGAGATCCCTAGAGTTTCAAGTAGATGATAAGGTTTTTCAAAAAGTTTCACCAACCTAGGGGTTTAAGGAGGTTGAACTGCGAGCTACATTGAGGCCAAGATCTATTGGACCACATAGGTTTATTGGAGGATTTAATCCCATGGCTTGTCGACTAGATCTGCTTATATATCTCAAACACGTGCATAATGTGCTCCTTACCTCACAACACAGGCAGTACATTTCAGATCCTAACCACGCTCTTTTAACCAAACCCATTGTGGTCAATGAGGGTTTAGTGTTTGAAGATCACCCAGTCTAGATACTAGATTGCAGGATTAAGCAGCTACGCATCAAGCAGATATCTATAATCAAAGTACATTGAGAAAATCATACCTCCTCAAAAGCCACTTGGGGAAACCAAAGATGAGATGTAAGCCAAGTACCCACATCTATTTAGATGAACTTGTATGTTTTGTCAAAGCTCATAAGTTTCGAGGACAAAACTCTTTAAGGGAGAAAGGCTGTAATAGCCCGACCCTAAATCATGAATATTTATTTAACTAAGTCACGTTATTAATTTCCTTGCATTTGATTATCGCATTTAATCATCCCGATTGCGAAAAATTCATTTGGGCCCTCATTTTGCAATTCACGTTTTAATTATCATAAAACTTCAGGTGAATCAATGGTGGGCCCTGATAAATATGGTATAAGAGGTCAAATTTTTTTTCATGGCATCACAAAAATTGAATTTCGAGCTATGAAAATTTCAATCGCATATAGTGTATTTTTCGGGCCCAAACTTGCTTAGGCCTAATTTCAGCCCGACAAGCTATTACTTTATTTTACTTGACTAAGCACCATTGAATGTGTTTAATTTCCATTGCCTTAAGCTATGTTTGCTAGATATAAACTTAAGTAAAACTTACATCATTTTCATCCAAGTAAAAACATCACAAAATATCAAGCCTCTCTTTCTCTTCCTCCTCCACCCCCGACTCGGTAGCCCCTCCTTCTTCCTCCAGCTACTGAATTTGCTGCTACCACCACCATTTTCAGCCATGAAACAGCACCAACCACCACCACCACCATTCACACTCCCACAAGCATCAAGCATCACTTACATTTCTTCCTTCAAGCACAATGTAAGTAAACCCTAACCCTATCTTGTTGATTCTTGGTTTTGATTTTTGATTGTGTTGATTTTGTTTGTTGATCATGCTATATTGATAGAAATTAGAGTTATTTTGGTGTTTAAATGGTTGTGAAGCTTGAAATTTTATGGGAGTTGAGGTTGCCCATGATCATACAAGCTTAAGTTAAAAGGATGGATTTTAAATGTTTTGGTATTTGATTTTGTAGTCTTTAATCCTGTTGATGATTATGATGGTGTTTTGATGATTATGATGGTGTTTTTGCTAATTTTGGATGAGATGAAGATGAATTAAGTTGGTGATAAGCTAGGGTTTTGATGATTATGCATGATTTAGATTATTCGTGGCATCAAGCATGTTATTTGTATGTATTTTGATGTAAAATGAATCTTGTATGTGTTGTTTGACTTGAAAAATGACTTGGGGTGAGTTTGCATAGAGTATTGAATTATAGCAAATTTCTTCAATTGATTAAAATAGGTTATTTCATTCATATATGCAAAAAAAAAAAAGTGTGATTATTGATGTATTTTGGGTGTTTTTGTGAAGAGAAAAAAATTAAAGAATATATAAAGATAATTATGGTGTATGTTGAGGTAATATGGTTATATAATGTGATGAGAAGAACAAGGTATTGTTTACTAATTTTAAGGAGTGTTTTGAGAGGCGGATTATGTGGAGAGAAGGGGGAAAACAAGAACAGTAGGGCAGTGAACAGACCCGGAACAGGGGTCTCTTTGCGATTAAACTAGTACTGTTTGGCCCATCGAAAAATTGTCATTTTTTGTGGGTAATCAACTAGTGAGTTTTCTTTCGAATGCCTTTCAAATCACTTCCTTCCGAGGTGTGTGAAAAACATTATGGCCATTTTTCTAGACTGCACAGGATAAATTGAAGTTGTGCATAGTTGCATTCCAGCCCAATTTTGGGAACCCTATTGTAGAAATTATGTTTTGCATTGTGAATAAAAATGTTGGGGGACTTCTTAAACTTTTCATATTACCGTTTTATAGCTCAATTTGAGGAAAAAAACATGACATTTGGAAATATTATCAGGAGTTTCTAAATGATTATGGATGCTGCAAAGAAATTACAAAATTTAGTGAGTTCAATAACTTTGATTGTGTATAGAAGCTGACTTGGGCTGTAAAATTGATTTAAATGTGCATGAGAGTGAAATTTGAGAAGTGGGGAGAGAAATGACACAAGATCGGTGTCTAATGGGCCAAGCTAAGGTTATATGAGTTTTCTTGAACCTAACAACACCCCTCTTGGCATCAAACCTTTTATTATCAATTTCAAAAATATCAAAAACTCATATTCCTTTTATATCCATTAGTCTTTTCATTATCATCTCAATTATTTCATTTTGTTCTATTTTGCTCTAATTTGTTTTACTTCGAGTTTAATGATCCTAACTTACTTGGTTTTCAAATTATTTTGGAGTAACTTATCTTATATTGAATTGTTTGAATCATTCATGCCCTTTAATTTATTAATTTCTATTAAAGTTACAAATTATGGAAGCGAATGTTGTTTACTAACTGTATTTACCTATAATTACATTTTTTAAGCAGAAACGGGGCCTGGTCTATCATTTCCCATTGTATATAAGTATTATCAAGTGAGATTGCATTTTAAAGATCTAAGGTACGTTCATTGGCTGTATCTTTACAAATCAGTAGGTATTTATCAAAATTATAATGTTTTGATAAGTACATCAATGAATTAATTTAATCAGTAATTTATCAAATAATTAGTGACCCATCAGTTATCAGTTATAGGATATTGCTCTTCTGTTACATGCACAGCTTCATGCTAGGTCCCCTGATCGGCTTGGCAGGTGCACACCTATCCATAGATCATAACAGTATCAAGCAGTTTACTATCAGATAATAACTAGTAATGCAGTTTTACATTCATCTCTTTCATTGTGTTAACTTAAAATGAATGGCAAAGTGGGCACCCAACCAATTTATGTAAAGATCATTTAACAACATAGGAATTCATGTATCGAGCTTTGGCTCATAGTTTAAGTTGTGTTTCATGTTTTGTTTTAGGAAAATGCTCAATAAATCACCCTCATGCTAGCAAGCCAGCTGAAGAGAATAAGTTAAGCAAGGGAACCTGGAGGAATCAACAATGATATAGTACATGCATATTTTGGAGCTGCATTTTGAAATATTCAGTGGATGGAGGTGTAGATTATAGGGTGAATTAGTTTATTGTGGTGTATAAACTATATGTGCGTTACTAGTTGATTGTATATGGTTTGATAATATGCGAATGTGTATGGTTGAAGATATGCCTAACTATGTTATTTCTAGTACACATACTTCAAGCCTTCTCCTTTTGGATGGCGGTAACGCCCCTATCATCAAGTTTATTAGTCCTAATTAAGGGATTATTAAGGAGAATACAAACAGTAAGACATGGACATTTTGGGGCATTACAACATTTGTTACAACTTTATATACCATCCTATTATTGTATAATGAAGCAACTGTATCTAGGACCTTCTTAGTCCTGAAAATGATAATAAAGTACTGAACTAACTAGTTAAACTGCTCTTTCTTCAAGCATTTCGTTTTTTCACATATCGAATAATCAAAAATTGAAACTTTCTCCAAACTTCAGCACCTTTTCCTAACACTCTAGGACCAGAGAACCAAAAAAATTCCTTACCAAATATCTTAATAATCCATATCGAATTTCATTTGACCAAATAAAGGTAAGAAATGTTTATAGATGAGCCCAATGGATATTGAAGACCAGTCTTTCAAAAGATGAACCAAGAGAGAAAGAGAACTCTCAAATAAAGAAGAGTCTCTAATAGAGAAGATTCAATGCTCGAAATAAGTAGCAAGAAAATAATTCAACCCACCCTCTAGGCCTCTAAAGCCTTAGCACTGAGGATTAGATCAAAGGGACGACTCAAATCACCACCCTCCTAAGAGAGGTAAAGATTTTGAGATGTGAGGAAAACCAAGCTTCAAGCTTTCATATCATTCATGAACTCTAAATTTTCGTGGAGGTAATTAGGTTTATAAATACCCAATTAGAGGGGAAATTAAGTTATGCATTAGTGGGCAAGTGGTCTAATAACATACTTGCCAAATATCCTAGAAAAATAAATCAAGATACTTAAGACAATTATAATCACTATGAGCTATATTTTCTAGGATTCATCATCCATCTTCTAGAGGGCCTTGAGTAGGCACTACTCCACTAATGGAGGTGCCGCAACTTGTTGATTCTTTCTTTGTGTGTAAAGAATCATGTCACGCTAATTAATCTTCAAATTACTATTATAACCTCTTTAGTTAAGCCATAGTTAGAACATGCATTTTTCAGTCTTGGAATGCCCCTTCCTCTACATTTAGCCCATAACTTCCTCAATACTTAGAATTTGAGAGCAATTCAAGATTCATTGATACAGACATTCAAGGCTTTCCATCCATGTATAATTCGCAGATTAGAGCTTATTTATTTGGTTAAATTTGAGTTAGAAATGAAGTAAAGTATTCTTGCCAGAAACTGTAAATGAGCTAATGAGGTGGTTTTGGGAAGATTAAGCAGTTAAATCCTTATTTAGGGCCATTAAAAGGCCAAACACCCCCTCTAATCCTACTTAGACCTTTCTTAAGGGTCTTAAATCAATATTGACCTGGGGGACCTAGTCTTTGACCTAGGGTCAATATTGAACTAACTTAGTTCAAGACCCTCACTAGTGAGAGTAAGCCCAAGTTCGGAACTTGATCTTCATCCTTTACTCCCTCTTCACTAGTAGGTTATTCAATATCTTGAATTTCTTCCACCTTTCTAATGGCGGGAGTCCTTCAATTAGGACAATCTACCTGAAAGTGCCCATAGACATGGCATTCGAGACATTTTTTATCCTCCAATCTCTTTAGTGGTTCGCTAGCAATCCCTTTACCATTGTCCAGAGTTTTGATAGGTGTAGGGGTAGTGATAGCTTTGTTGGGGGTGAAGTAGCCCTTAGGGGTGCTTAAAGGGTGAATAACGGAAGTGGTTTGAAAGGGTTTTGAACCCTTAAGTTGCTTCTCCACCTTGATAGCTAGGTGGCATGGATTCTCAAAGGGTAAGCAAGGCTGTAAATCTACCTTGTTAGCAATACTAGGAGACAATCCTTTAATGAACCTAGGAATCTTGAGTTCGAGTGCTTCATCGAAGCCAACCCTTATTTGGAGTTGTTGAAACTCCCTAATGTACTCTTATACCTTTAGATTCTCTTGGTTATGAGAGGTGATCTTGAGGTAGAGTTCTTGTTTGCAAGAAAAGGATAGAAATCTCTTGTCCATATGCTTTTTAACCATGGACTAAGTCATGATTTTGGATTTAGCTTCTTTAGCCCTACTCTTCTTTAAGTGTTCATACCATAATAAAGCATAGCCCTTCAACTTAAGAATGGCCAATTGGAAGGCCTTCTCATCATTGTAATCTTTTAGTTCAAAGATCCTCTCAACGGCTTGAACCCATCAAGATAGGTCTCCAGGTGGGGATTGTTATCAAATTTAGAAGCCTCAACTTTGAGATTCCAAAGGCCAACCTTTGGATGTCTTCTTCTTCTTGGTCTTCCTTCTTCATCAAGTTCTTCATGAGAGCAAGAGTATTCGATGTTACGAGGATAAGCATCATAGCCTTGTTGGTAAGGGTTTCGTGGTGTGGTTTCCCTTACTTATGCAACCTTTGAGTGAAATTTCTCATTTTCTCTTGAAGCTCTATAAGGGCTCTATCCCTTGCTAGCCATGGTAGTAATTTTTGAGGTGAAAGAGGGAAAAGGATGGAAAGAAGTGAACAAGTTGAACACGAACAAGGATCATAGGGTGTGGGGATCACCACGGGGAGGTCGTGATGGCCTCTGGAATGAAAAAAAAATGTCAAAGGCACTGCCACGGTCCGTGTGAGTCACCACACGCTGTCCGTGGAGGTGACTATTATGGGTATTTTATTCGATTTTTATGATAGCTTTTTTGTGGAGTTTTTGAGTTGTGTTTGGGTTTGAGTTGTATTTTGGTTATTTGAGGCCTTTTCATGGGCTAGATATGCGATTTAGAGAGGGATAGCTAAAGGGAAAGGTGAAGGTTGGACATTTATGCAAATCAAAACACAAGATTGATGGATTTGTTTCTCACCCAATTGAATGAACTTTTTGCTCTGATACCAACTGATCCATATTGAATTTCATCTGACCCAATAAAGGTAAGAAATATATGTAGATGATCCCATTGGATGTTGAAGACCAATCTTTCCAAAGAAGAACCAAAAGAGAAAGACAATTTCTAAACAAAGAAAAGCCTCTAATGGAGAATATTCAATGCTTAAAATAAGTAGCAAGAAAATAATCCAACCCACCTACTAACCCTTTAAAGCCTTAGCAGCAAGGGTTAGATTAAAGGGAAGACTCAAATCACCACCCTTCTAAGACACAAAAATTATGAGATTTTGAGGAAAACCAAGCTTCAAGCTCTCTTATCATTCATCAAGTCTGAATTTTTATGGAGGTAATTTGGTCTATAACTACCCAATTAGATGAGAAATTAGTTGTACATTAGTGGGGTAAGTGGTCTAATAAGAGGCTTATAAAATATCCTCTCAAAATAAGTCAAGATGCTTACAATAATTACAATCACTATGAGCTATATTTTCTAGGATTCATCCACCATGTTCTAGAGGGCCTTGAGTAGGCTCTACTCCACCGATGGAGGTACCACCACTTGTTAATTTTTTCTTTGTGTGTGAAGAATCATCCCATGCTAATTACTCTCCAAAATTATAGCTGGACCTCTTCAATTAAGCCCATAATCAGAACTGTGAACTTTCCAGTCCTGGATCGACCCTTGCTCAGTATTTACCGTATAACTTCCTCAATACTTGGAGTTTGAGTGCGATTCAAGAGTCTTTGGAAAATAGACATTTGAGGCTTTCCTCCATGTATAACTGTCAGAAATATAAGCTTATTTACTAGGTCAAATGTGAGCTAGAAATGAAACAAAGTATTTTACCCAGAAATTGTAAATGACCTAATAAGGTGGCTTTGGGAGGATTAACTGGTTAACTCCTTATTTAGGGCCACTAATGGCCCAACCACCTTCCTAGTCCTACTTAGACTTTTCTTAAGGGCCCTAAGTCAATATTGACCTTGGGGGACCTAGTTCTTGACCTAGAGTCAATATTGAACCAACTTAGTTCAAGACCCTCACTAGTGAGAGTATACCTAAGTTCAGAACTTTTTGTGCATCACTTAATGAGCTGATGATTCAAATCATGTCCATTAGACTAAATAATCTACCAACAATTCATAGCAAAGAATACAAACTGATAGAAAACATAACATACGAGAAGAATCTGTTAACCTTGAAAACCATAAAAGGCTCATCCTGATCCACACCAAATTCACCTGACTCATCCAGACTCTTGATGATCACATCAATGGGCCTAGTTCTTTCCTCAAGCACCACATCCTAGACCTAATTTTTCTTTGATCAAAATGGAACTCATCCTTATTAATCTCAAAATCATCAGCATCGGCTCAAGGCCTTATTCTCTATATCGTCATCATCTCCTCATCCCTTCACCACCTCTCCGACTTTGTCTCCTCCTTTCACTTCTTGACCTTCTCCATTGTTAGCCTAATTTGGCTAGTTAAATCACCCTAGAGGGGTTGAATAGGGTGATGATTAAAGTCACAAAATATACGAAATAGAAACAAGAAAAATAAAAAATGCTATTTATAGGGATTGAATAGGGTGATGACCTTCGATGATGGGATTTTAAACCCTTTACTTTCGTTATGTAGGTCGATTCCACACGATTCACTAATCACACAACTTGCAAGTCGACCCTACAACTCTTGCGCATCCAAACATACGTGTTGCTCTTTTGCCGTACTTAGTTAGTCAGTCATCCGACTAATCAACTGAGTTGGATAAAAAAAAAGGTAACAACTAAAAATACACTTCTTTGGTAGAAAAAAAAATAAATGTGTAAATGTAAGTTCAATCTCTTCTCAAGTTCCTTCACTTGATTCACAAGTGTAGTGCTTGTCTTTTTCCAATCATCAAATGCTCCACTATTTATAGCTAATAGGATACAGCCATTGGAGCCCTTCAAGGTAAGTTGCCATTGTCACTAAATAAGGAAAAAATCATCTTCAGCAAATTTCAAGCCCTTGAAGATCATTCCAGGCCCTTGAAGATTCAACAGTTTACCTTTTCAAACTTCACCAACATCGAAGGGAATGGTTACATTCTGAATTTCTGGTTGTTCAATTAAATGACTAAGAATAATATTTTGCAACTATTTTCTATGAAAAATAGGTGCGTATCAATCACATATAATTTTAATCAAATCAATCTATAATCTCTAAAATATGTACACATAATCTTCCCAAGATAGCAAGCATTGTTCCAAGATAATATCACAAATTCAAATTTAATCACAAATTCAAATTTAATTCACAAAATCTTCAAAGTAATTTGGGCATGCCAAAATGCAGTTAAAATTATAGCGCATTGGAAGAATAGTAATTCTAAGGTAATTCTAATTATGACAAACATACTAATAGACCAATCCCTTTTTGTCTTTCATCAAAACATATTGATAAACACATTGTGAGCTTAAGGAAAGCTAATAATCTACCCTTTTTGATGAGAGACAAAATCCAATCAAAAAACATATTAGTACGATTTTGAATGACACACTATGAAACCTTGCCAAATTCTTCTCCCCTTTTGTATTTCATCAAAAAGGTAGCGTAAGAATGTGAAAAAAAAAAAAATCAAATCATGTAGAGAATTATACTGAACACATATAGCTCCCTGCTTATAAATCAATGGCATATAAAGATGCAACCCCTTAATATAGCACCCTATAAATAATATAGGGGATTAAGTACTGACGAGAAAGTCAATCACAAATGCTAACGCTCATTAGCTTGAAATCGCTATAAGCAACATACAGATATAATGACATTGACAAAATTCTCCCCTGGTGAGAGTAAATCATGATTACCGGAAAATCATTAAGTAATATAATTATCCCCTTATAGAAGCAAACAATATCATTTCTACAAATATTAGGGAGCTTAACAATTATGGATGAATATATTGAAATCATAGACAACATATTATTTGGTGCATAATGTTAAGTCATAATTCATGCATGTTTTTAATAATTATTTTGATCATATTATATATATTATTTTGTCTAATTTATTTTATTTTGTATATTTTTTAAGGTTCAGCATTAATAAAGTAAACATGAGAAGAGAAGACATTGAAGTTTCGATTTTATTTACTGAAGGATTTTATATGTGGATTTATCAAGTCGGTCCAAAAATAATAATTTATGGAAAGATATTATTTTCATAATGATTAATTTTTGCTAGGGTTACAAAATTACTAATCCTAATTAAAGAGAAATTGGGAGACTTAGAGGAGAAGAAATCCTAAACCTAGCAAAGTTATGCTATTAATACTCCTAACCTCCCAGCCTCTTCATCTAATCTCTACCTGCCACCACTTCACCACACAATCAACTCGCAAATCTCCTCCTTCACGTCAAACCCCACCAACTTCCTAATCATACAGCATCATCATTGTCTCTCAACATCATCTCCTTCATCATCGTTATCACCAACACTTCAAGGCCATGCATCACCATCAGCATCAATTCCAACATCATCAATTCTCTTAACATATAAAGTAATAATGTTTTTTTCTAAAAAAAAGTTTAGTTGTTGCTATTACACATGGATTATTTGGGTAATTCATGTATTTTAATTTATAATTTGTGTGAGTCATTTTTATATACTTAGTATAATCTATTTGAGACCATGCAAAATTAATTATTTTAAAACAAGTTTTGTGTTTTATTGTCTACTTGATTTTTATGGCATGATTCTATAATGATTTGAGCTTATTGTTCATGAGAATTATGTTGGATTAATTAGAATGCTACTAATTAGTTTAATATGAATTCATATAATAGTTTGAAAGCCTTAAGTTCATAAAAGTTATAGTCTTTCAGGCACAAGTATCATCCTAATTGATCATAGATGGGTACATCCCATCTCTTTTAATTAGGAAATCGTAATAGATTTTTATCAAATCAATTTTCTGGTAGATTAGTTATAAGGTGTTAGGTGATGTTTTTCTAATGCTTAATGCTCTAGTTTGATTAGATTCTTGCGCTGGTGCTGGGGTTAACAAATTAGAAGGGTTTATATTAGGCTGGACCTAAATAAACTATTATATAAGGAAAAACGAGGAAGATCCGTTGATGGGTATCTTCTACAGTCAAACACGTGGAAAAATCATTTTGTGTTTGATGATAAATATTATTTTGCATGGTGGATATAGATTATGCTAAGTGTTTTTCATGAATTTGGCATCTTTGATAATTATTTGTTTGATTTTTAGTTAGTTTCTTTAGTTTGTCAATTTTAATCATTAAATTTATAGACTTTAAAATCAATTTTGTTTAACCCCCCCAAAAGGGTAGTCGTTTAGATTTATATTAATAATTTTAGATCAGTTATATTTTGATTTTCAGGTCAATTTTCTATTCCATTTTACCATTATTTATCGATTTGTTAGCAATTAGGTTGAAAATAGTTCCTTTTGTGTTTTTTCACATTTTATTCCAGTTTACGATTTAGATAGTATCCTAATATGCTGCTATTTAATTTCAAAACTTTTGGAAATTATTTTGTAATTTTTTAGAATTATTTCGTGAATTGAATATGTGTAGGTTTTTGCTATAATAGATATGAAAATTATGTTTTTAGTTTTTATTTTATGTTTTTATGGTTTTATTAAGTCTATAAAATTATATTTTGCAATCTAGGTAAATTTATTATTTATTTTCATATTTATTTAAGTGCAGTTTATTATTTTTCTAAGTTCAGATTTTATTTTCTGTTTTAATTTTCTACAGTTGTTTTCTGTTTTATTTTTCTAAAATTACTTGCACATAATTCTGGGGATATAGATTTATTAATTTGTAGAATAATAATTGATATTATTTTCTATGATTTTTGATATTAAGTTTCTACTTGGTATTTTCTGTTTTAATTTTCAGTTTAATATTGTGTGATTATTTCTATTTTATTTTTTCATAATATTTAGGCTAGGTATTTACTGTTTTTATTTCCAGAATTAGGCTTAGAATATTTAGGGGTGTTAGGAAGTAATTTTCCAGACTTTTACTTATTTTATTTGGTTTTGTTTTAGCAATTTAAAGAAAAAGTAAAATTTATTAGAGTAGCAAATTTAATTAGATTTAAGCTAGCTCACTATCATAATCTTTGCTCGTGGGATCGATCCCTACTTGCCTATACTATAAATCGTATTTATAAATCAAGTAGTAGTTTAATTTGTTGCCCTACATCAAGCTTTACAAATTTTGGCGCCATTGTTGGGGAAGGAAAATAAAATCGTTACTTTTTACCTATTTAATTTTACTACTATTGTCGTTTTGTTTTTAACTCTAGTATTTTATTTTTATAGGTTGTTTTAGTTTATGATATTAAGGAGTAGTCACATGATCGAAGAGAAAAACGAGCACACATTTGAAGAGTTTGAAAGTAAAGTAAGTGATGAATCTGTAAGCTCTGAATCGATAAGTTCTGAAGATATTAAAGTTGAGATCGCTACTTTACGCGAAGTTGCCGCACCTAATTTGGAAACACAGCCCTTGTCTATTACTTATCCTGCATTAGACCGACCACTGAAGTTGAACTATGAATTTTTAAACTCACTGCTTAAGTTTTATGGATTACCTGGTGAGGATCCACATCATCACATTAATGAGTTCATTATTGCATGTTTGACCACAACCTTAGGGTATCACCCAGGACTTGATTAGGTTGTGAGCCTTTGCTTTCTCACTTCAGGATAAAGTTAAAGATTGGCTATATTACTTGCCCCCTACAACATTCATTACATGGACTCAAGTTGATAAATGATTTTTAGGAGAAAAAAAAAATTCCCGCTTCTAGAATTGGATCCGTTAGAAAAGAAATATGTGGAATTAAAAAAATGAATGGTGAAACTTTCCATGAGTATTGGGAACATTTTAGTAAATTATGTGCAAGTTGTCTCCAACATTAAATTTCTGAACAATTATTGATTTAATATTTTTATGAAGGTTTGTTACTGATAGATCGAAATATGGTGGATGCTGCTAGTGGGAGGGGCTTTGGTAAATAAGACTCTAGCTCAGGCGAGGGAATTGTTTAATGTCATGGCCCAAAACACTTAGCAATTTAGAACTAGGGAATCACAACTTAGGAAGGTCAAATAGCTTAGTTCAGGTCCATCTATAAAGACCCAGCTGTCTTAGATCACTACTATGCTGAACAAACTCGTCCCTAGAGGAGTTCAGAAAGCAGTGGTGTATGGTATTTTCTATTTAGAGGGGTATTCCACTAATGCGTGCCCTGCACTTCAAGGGCATGATGTGAATGCTATGTTTTCTAGCCAAGGCCAAAGGAAATATGACCCATGCTCCAAAACTTATACTGAAGGATAGAGAGACCACTCTAACCTTAGGTATGGACTTAGGAACAACCCTCCAGGTTTTGGCCAACCATCGCATCAACCATCTGCTCACGGTAGAACAAATTTCTTTTTAAAGCAAGTTATAAAAAAGATGGATGACCAAAAAAGGGAGAGTGACACTGGGTTTTAGAACATAGTGATGACTCTTAAATAGGTCCAAGAGAGGCAGACTGCTACTGATACCGTAGTTAGCAACCTACACGTCCAAATGTAATATAGGTTGTCATCTCAACCATTGCAGAACCTAAAGGAAAATGTGAGTGCAATTACACTTAGGAGTGGGAAAGACTTAAAGGAACCTAGGAAGAATAGAGAGGTAGAACATGAAATAGAGGTCAACAAATGTAAACCTAACCAAGACTAAGACACCACCTCTAATGCTAAGGAAGTAGGTGAGGATAACAGGGAACCTTGCAAGCTATTACCACATTTTTCTAGTAGGCTGAGAGGGAAAACCTCTAAGGTAGATGAGCCAAACCAAGAAATCTTAGAAACATTTAGGAAGATAGAGATCAACATTCACCTCTCAGATACCATAAAGTAGGTGCCTTGTTATGCCAAGTTCTTTATAAAGCTTTGTATTACAAAACATAAACGGAAAAGGAATGAAAAGGTAAGTGTGGGGGAAAATGTGTATGCTATTTTTCAAAAGAAGCTTCCTCCTAAATGTAAGGACCCAACTGTATTCTCTATTCCCTATAAAATTGGAAACCTCTCCTTTGATAGAGCCATGCTTGATTTAGGAGCTTTCATTAATATGATGCCTAGGTCCATTTATGATAAACTACGCCTAGAGAGTTAAAGAAAACTAATCTAATTATTCAGTTAGCTGATAGGAGTAATGGATACTCATATGGAGTTTTAGAAGATGTCTTAGTCCAAGTTAATGAGCTTGTTCTTCATACTGATTTTATGTACTGGACATGGGTGATGTATGCCATGATATTCGGATATTGCCTGGTAGACCATTTCTTCAAACATATAGGACAAAACTAGATGTGCAGGTAGGAACACTAACTATGGAATTTGGCGGTGAAATAATTAAGTTCAATATTTTTAACGCTATACTTCCTGCTGATGTGAACTATCATTGTGCACTTGATGTGATTGATGAATTTTCCCAAGATGTTTATAAATTATCTCATGAGAATGAATTGCTAACTGTACTTATTCAAGGTTTGGATCAGTTTGTGTTTTAAAATATGTCTTACCATATTGATAATGAGTTAGTGGGTAGCATAGAGTCTTTGCTGCAATTGCATGTAGTTGATAGACCTAGGAAGCTAGAATTGCTTGAAAGTTACACGAAGATGCTACCCTCTCATATTTCACCCCCTAAACTAGAACTAAAACCATTACCTGAAAATGTTAAGTATGCTTATTTAGGGGATGATGAGACCTTACCTCTTATAATCTCTAACGCACTTACATCTGAACAAGAGGATAAACTAATTACGGTGCTTAGAGAACATAGTAAAGCATTCGGGTGGACTTTAGCAAACCTTAAAGGACTTAGTCCCACATTATGTTTACATAAAATCACATTAGAATCAGATGCTAAGCCTAAGAGAGACCCTCAGCAAAGACTAAATCCACCTATGATGGAGGTGGTTTAAAAAGAAATTCTTAAGTCGTTAGATACTGGAGTGATATACCCCATAGCTGATTCTGAGTGGGTTAGTCCTATCCGTGTGATTCCTAAAAAGAGGGGAACAATAATAGTGCAGAACAAGGAAGGTGAGTTAATACCTACTATAGTCTAGACTTGCTGGCGGTTGTGCATTGGCTATAGAATGCTTAACAAGGCCACAAAGAAGGACCATTTTTCATTGCCCTTTATGGACTTGATGTTAGAGAGATTAGCTGAGGTCACATTATTGCTTTCTTGATGGATATTCAAGTTATATTTAGGTCCCTGTACCTCCCGAGAATTAGGAAAAGACCACTTTTACCTATCTTTTTGGCACCTATGCTTTTAGAAGGATTTCGTTTGGTCTATGTAATGCTCTTGCTCCATTTCAAAGATGTATGATGAGTATTTTTTCTGATTTTATAACCAAAATTTTGGAAGTTTTCACGGATAATTTTACTGTATATGGTGATTCATTTGATGAGTGCTTGCATCATCTTACTTTAGTGCTTAAGCATTGTGTTGAGACTAATTTAGTATTTAATTTTGAAAAGTGTCATTTCATAGTGGAGTGTGGAGTAGTACTAGGTCATGTAGTGTCATCTAAGAGATTAGAGGTTGATAAGGCTAAAGTAGAAATCATTCAACTTTTGCTCTATCTAAAGTGTGTCAAAGAGGTGAGGTCATTTTTCAGTCATGCTGGGTTTTATAGGAAATTTATCAAGGATTTTTCTAAGATTACCTCCCCTTTATGTGCTTTACTTACAATGGATGCTTTATTTGAATTTAATGAGGACTATAGGAGAGCTTTTGACCAATTGAAGTTGAAATGACCACCATTCCTATTGTACAGCCCCCTAACTGGGCCCTCCCTTTTAAACTGATGTGTGATGCTAGTGATAAGGCAGTAGGGGCAGTCTTAGGTCAAATAGTAGGGAAGGTACCTCATGTGATCCATTATGCTTCCAGAACTTCAGACCTAGCATAGTGCTACTATACTACTACAGAAAAGGAAATGTATGCAGTTGTTTTTGCTCTAGAAAAGTTTCGTCCTTGTTTGTTAGGTGTTAAAGTTATCGTTTATACTAATCATTTTGCTATTAAACATTCGTTGAGTAAGAATGACTCAAAACCTAAATTGATTAGATGGGTCTTACAGTTGTAAGAATTTCAATTAGAAATTAGAGACAAGTTAGGAACTGAAAACTTAGTAGCTGACCATCTAAGTAGGCTAGAAAATGGATAGTGTGGCTATCCATTGAGTAATTGTTTTCCTGATGAACCTTATATGCTATCAGTGATAGGTTGTCTTGGTATGCTGATATAGTTAATTACATAGTTACCAAAACCATTCCTAAAGACTTGTCTAGAGCCCAAATGAGAAGATAAGAGGTCAATCTAAATATTATGTTTGGGATAAGCGATATTTATGGAAATTTTATGGAGATCAGATTATAAGGCATTGTATAGATGACAGTAAATTTCATTCAATTTTAACTTTTTATCACTCTTCTGAAAGTGGGGGGCATTTTGGACCCAAAAGAATGGCATATAAAGTTCTTAAATGTGGATTTTATTGGCCTACTATTTTTAGGGATGCTTATGAATTTTACAAAAGATGTGAAGCATGCCAGAAGACAACTAATTTATCTGAAGGGAATCAAATGCCTTTGCATAATGTGTATGTTTGTGAGATTTCTTATGTATGGGGTGTTGATTTTATGGACCTTTTCCCCCTACTTTTGGTTTACTTACATTCTTATACTTGTTGACTATGTATCTGAGTGGATTGAATTTGTGGCTGCTAGAGCTAATGATGCTAAAACATTTGTGGAGAATGTTAAATCTCTCATTTTCCATAGATATAGAGTTCCTAAAGCAATCATTAGTGATAGGGGAACACATTTTTCAATAGAACCTTAGGTCCTTTATCAGCCAAATATCATGTAACTCATAAGGTGTCCACTAGTTATCATCCCCAAACAATTGACCAAGCTGAAATCTCCAATAAAGAGATCAAGGGCATATTAGAAAAGGTTGTTAGATCGGATAAGAAAGATTGGAGTCTTAGGTTAGATGAAGCTCTCTAGGCCTATAGAACTGTATATAAGACACCTATAGGTATGTCACCTCATAGGTTAGGTTTCGGGAAAGCATGTCATCTCCCTATAGAACTAAAGTATAAATCATATTAGCTTGTAAAGCAGCGTAGTCTGGATTATGACCTACTAGGGAAGGAGCGTAGGTTACAATTACAAGAATTAGAAGAGATTCGTAAGCCTATGATAATTTAGTGATGTACAAAGGTAAAGCCAAAGCTTTTAATGACGGTAAGCTTGGTCGGAAAGAATTTCAGATGGTTGAAAAAGTATTGTTATTCAATTCAAAATTGAGACTCTTTCATGATAATTTAAACTATAAATGGTTAGAACCTTTTGACGTAGTAAAGACCTATTCAAATGGTGCTTTTAGAATTGAATCTTTCACAACCAACAAATTTTTTTAGGTAAATGGTCACAGGCTAAAGCATTTTATGAAGGAGATTAGGTATGCTTAGTGGAGCAAATCTGACTAGAGGATCCACGAGCTCAATTGCGTCGAGTTGTAAACAAAGACGTTGGTTGAGAGGCAACCCAACATTTTCAAGGAAGTATAAATTTCATTTTACTTTTATCTTCATTATTTTTATCTTTTTACATGCATTAGGGACAATACATCAATGAAGTGCGGGGGGTGCATCCTGCATTTAGTTCCTGCAGTATTCATTCTTGAAAAAAAATATAAAAAATATAAAAAATATTGATTTTCTTATAAATAATCCAATAATATGATTTGATGCTAGGCTTTCTTGCTTAAAATTTTCTACATAGCTATTTTTAGTTTATTATTCTATGAGTAAGGACTTTTGAGCATACTAACCGTCATTTAAAAAAGTTTGAGTTGATCCTCATATATTTCTTTAATGAGCAACTACCATGATTATCCATCTTATTTGATCATATTATATAGTTGCTTCAGAGGCAATAATAGCACCTAATCCATTTTCCTATATTATATATTGAATTAGTAGAATAACTCATTAAAATTGTGAATTTTCTTGCCTTGAAAGAAAAAAAAAATGTTAGAGTACCAACATGGGTAGGAGTAGGTGGCTTGGCACCTTTTTCCCTTAAGTTTAGGTCTCAAGTTAAGCTTCATGTATAGAGTAACCCATGTTAGGAGAGTCATGCCCCTTTTTGCGCTGATTAATGACTCGTACAACACTAACAGTAGATAAATGAATAAATAAATAAATAATAATGAGAATAAATTGTTTACTCTAGTACCTCTATTCGGGTGAGTGTGAGATAGGAAGTGTTTAATTTCTAAGACTCTATATAGGCCTTGAATATGTACACGACTGGAGTTTGAAAAAAAAAAGGAAAATGAAAAAAATGCAGGACAAGTTTAGAATCAACTTCAATGAGTTATTCCTTCTAATTCAATTGTCTCTATAGGCATACTACACTTGAATTTTTCTATCTTAAACTTTTAAGACTTCTTGATCAATGTATGCATGCTTAAAAGAGATGGATGATTATTGCTCTTGTTACTTCATTAAAGATATGTTGCGAGGCTAATGAAGAAACTCTTTGATGATAGTTGGATGTTTAGTAGTCATTCACTTCTTAAATAATAATATTAATAATAATAATAATAATAATAATAATAATAATAATAATAATAATAATAATAATAAACTTTGAATAAAACTATTTTTAAAGCAAATCAATGCCTAGTATAAATATCATACTTATACATGATTTTATAAGAAAGAGGGGGTAGTTTTTAGGTTGAGTCCCAGATTTCTTTGCATGAGGACGTCTAACGTGTAAGTGTGGGAAGTTTGTTAAGTCATAATTTATACATGTTCTTAATAATTATTTTGATTATATTATATATATTATTTTATCTAATTTACTTTATTTTATATGTTTTTTTTAGGTTAAGCATTAATAAAGTAAAGAGGAAAAGAGAAGACATCAAAGCTCGAGTTTTATTTACCGAAAGATTTACATGTGAATTTTTCAAGTCGGTCCAAAAATAATGATTTATTAAACGATACTGTTTTCATAATGATTTATTTGGACTAGAGTTACAAAATTACTACTCCTAATTAAAGAGGAATTGGAAGGCTTGGAGGAAAAGAAATCCTAACCCTAGCAAAGTTATGCTATAAATAATTCTAAACTGACGGCCTCCTCATCTGATCTCTACTCGTTCCCCCTTCACAACACAATCACCTCGCAAACCTCCTCCTCCTTCACGTCAACCCCTACCAACTTCCTAATCACGCATCATCATCATCATCGTCTCTCATCATCATCACCTTGATCATCACTATCACCAAACACTTCAAGGCCATGCATCACCATCAGCATCAACTCCAGCATCATCAATTCTCTTAACAAATAAAGTAATATTGGTTTTTTTTTTAAAAGTTTAGTTGTGGTTATTACACATGAATTATTTGGGTAATTCATGTATTTTCAGTTTATAATATATGTGAGTAATTTTTATATACTTAGTATAATCTCTTTGAAACCATACTAAATTAATTATTTTAAAACAAGTTATGTGCTTTATTGTTTAATTGATTTTTATGTCATGATTCTATAATGATTTGAGCTTATTGTTCATGAGATTTATCTTAGATCATGCTAATTAGTTAATATGAATTCATATGATAGTTTAAAAGGCTTAAGTACGTAAAAGCTATAGTCAAAGCTCTTTTGGAAAAACTCACATTCCTATATGAAGAAACAAGCCAAGGAAATCCCGATTCATCAAGAAGGGACATTATGCTTGGCAACTTGAATGATGAAAAAGAGATTACTCATTTTGTCTAATGGTAAGTGGAGAAGTCAGAGATCGGGATGCAAGTGACAATTATGAAGATGATGCATGCGTTAGTGATGATGAAGTAGAAGATGAGGAAATGCCATATGACATTTCGGCTGATGTATATGACTGTCTTCATAATTATTCTTATCATAAGTTAATAAAAGTCTTACTTTATTATATTAGACGTCAAGAACAACATGCTTCTAAAATTAAAGATTTGAAGAAAAAGAATTTTGAATTGTCTCAAGAAAATGTTGAAATGATTTAGTATCAAATGATTTAAAGGGCTTTCAAGAGAAATTTGTCTTTCTTGAAAAAGAAAAAAAAGATAAGCTCCAAGTGAAGTGTACCGATCTTGAAAAACTGTCTTAAAATTTTCAAAAGGAGAAGATAATTTAAAAAAATTCTCAACACACAAAAAGCATCATTTGGCAAAGAAGAAATCAGTTTTAATCCATTCAATAAGAAGAAGTGTTACAAAACTTCTTTGTCAAATTGGCTTACTATTAAAGTAAGACTTCTATTACTTGCAATTATTATTGCAAAATAGGATATATTTCAACTCATTGTCTCATTAAAAGGAACAGGCCAAGTGGTGCACAAATTTTGGTACCAAAAGCAACGAGGTCATCCATTCTGGTAAATACTTGCGATTATGGAGCCGAATGTCCTAAATGTGTTTTGACAAATGTATTGGTTTGTTTTAATGTGTATTTTGCATCCAAATGAGTATAGAACCTGAAATTACGAAATTAGGTGTTGGAGAAATTTTTAAGTGCTCACGGAAATTGTTTTATGGTCCAATGAGATACAAAACGCACGTAATCAGTTCAATGCCCATATTTCAAGGCTCTCAAATACAGTCCAAGATCTTATAAATGAGGCAGGAGCTAATACCTTGTCGCCTGTGAATAACTGAAAATCAAGGGCTTGAATTTCTATCTCAATGGCATAAATAAAAGTCAAAATTAGAATTCGTACTAAATGGAAGGTGCCATCACCTTTGCAAGATTTATTTCCTATTAAGAAATTTTGATTTCTAAGTTTTTGAATTTTAATTTGTTTAATTATCTTTGGAAGTTTAGTATGATTAATCTCTTATGTTATTACGATATGTGCTTATCATTATGTGTAAAGCTTATCATAGAGATACAAATTAAACCACTAGCTGATTTATTAATAAAATTTATAGTATGGGAAAGTAGAGATCGATCCCACAAGGAAAGATTTGATAGTGAGCTAGTTTAAATCTACTTAAATTTACTAATCTAATCATTTTTCTTTTTCTTTAAGTTGCTAAAACAAACCAAATAAAACAAGTAAAAATATGGAAAATTACTTACTAATACCCTAAATATTCTAAGCCTAATTCTGGAAATAAAAATAGTAAATACCTAACCTAAATATTCTAGAAAAATAAAAACAGAAATAGTCACACAATATTAAACTGAAAATTAAAACAGAAAATAACAAGCAGAAAATTAATATCAAAAATCACAGAAAATAATATTAATTAATGTTCTGCAAATTCATAAATTTATATTTGCACAATTACATGTAATTAATTTCAGAAAAATAAAACAAAAAATAACTGTAGAAAATTAAAATAGAAAATAAAATCTAAAATTAGAAAAATAATAAGCTATACATAAAATAAATATGAAAAATAAACAATAGATTTACCCATATTGTAAAATATAATTTTATAAACTTAATAAAACCATAAAAATGTAAAATCAAAACTAAAAAAGTAATTTTCAGATTTATTAAAGTAAAAACCTGCATGTATTCAATTCACGAAATAATTCTGAAAAATTTTAAAATAAATTTCAAAAATTCTGAAATTAAATAGCCATAGATTAAGATATTATCTAAACCCTAAACTAGAACAAAATGGAAAAAAACATAAAAGGAACTATTTTTAACATAATTTCTAACAAGCCGGTAAATAATGGCAAAATAGAATAGAAAATTAACCTGAAAATTAAACCACACTAAAAATTAAAATATAACTGATCTAAAATTATTAAGATACACCTAAATGACTACCCTTTTAGGGGGGAGGGGGTAAACAAAATTAATATTAAGGTCTATAAATGTAAGAATTAAAATTGATAAACTAAAGAAATTAACTAAGAAGAAAACAAATATTATCAAAGATACCAAATTTATAAAAAACACTTGGCATAATCTATATCCACCATGTAAATTAATATTTATCATCATCCCACAAATTGATTTTTCCATGAGTTAGACTGTAGAAGATATCTACTAATAGATCTTTCCCGTTTTTTCATATATAATAGTTTATATAGGTCCAACCCTAATATAAATCCTACTAGTTTTGACAACTCTAGCACCAGTGTGTAAATTTAATCAAACTAGAGCATTAAGCACTAGAAAAACATCACCTAACATGTTGTCACTAATTTACCAGTAAATTGATTTAATAAAGATCTATAACAATTTTCTAATTAAAAGAGATGGATTGTAGTCATCTATGAGCAATTATGGTGATACTTGTGCCTAAAAGACTATAGCTTTTACGTACTTAAGCCTTTTAAACTATCATATGAATTCATATTAACTAATTAGCATGATCTAAGATAAATCTCATGAACAATAAGCTCAAATCATTATAGAATCATGGCATAAAATATCCTCCATGTCAATCTTAGGGGAAGGGGGTAATTCTCTAATAGAGAAGAATTAGGACACACCCCTTTCTTCTGCATATGACAAAATATGGCATAGTGCCCTTGCACTTTAAATGTTGTACGCCCCTTTCTTACATCAATATGGCAACCTGCGGTGGCCAATAAGGGCCTATCTAGAATAATTTGGGCATCATCGATCTTGATCATATCAACTATGATAAAGTCTTCCAACACCCAAATATCTCCTATATTGACTGGCACATCTTCCAATTTTACTATGGGTTATGTTTCAGAACTGTCTGCTAACGGTAGTGAAATGGGTGGGGGTTGTAATAGCCCTAAGTGAAGCTTATGAAACAAAGAGTAAGGCATTAAACTAACGCTTGTACCTAGATCACATAAGGCTCTCTCAATTTTCACCTTTCCCACAATATAGGGGATAGAGAACTTACTTGGGTCAGAAAGCTTAGGTGAAAAAACGGTAGGGATCTCTATATTTTCATTCTCTATGAATGTGGTAGCCTTGCCACCATCATTCCTTTCCTTACTCTCAACCATAATTATTTCTCTACACTCTCCAATTGGCATGTCCTTGGGGTTAGTAAAGTCCTCTACTTCTTCCTTCAAGGTGACACGATTACAATGCTCACAAGGGTTAGGTTCCGGCTTGGTAAGAAGTCGATCCGAGGGTATAGATGAAAAGCCAGTTTGTTGGGCAATTTTGGCTTCCAAGATCTTGTTGTGAGTTGTAAGCACATCATTCTTAGAGGCTAATTGCATAATATACTCATCTTGCTTTTGTTGTGCCATAAGCATACTTTCCATCATAACTTCTAAATTGGACTTTTGGGGTGCTTATGAAGGGAAAGGAGGTCTTTGAAAACCGGGGGTTGGTCTAGCATTTGTTGGGGGCATATTCGGAGGATTTGGATAAGACTTATATGAGAAATTCGGGTGATTCCTCCAACCCAAATTGTAGGTACTAGAATAAGGGTCATTGGTCGATCTCAGGTTGAAATTTTTGGACATAGTTGACTTCACTAGAGTCTTGGAAAAAAGGGCTCCTAACTTGACAATTCAAAGTCACATGTTCAATAGAACCACAAATTTCACATGGGGGAGGGGCACTAGAATTCACAACATTGACATTAATATGGTCTAACCTTTGAGTCATAACATCTATTTCAGCAAAAAGTAAAGTAAGTGCATCAACTTCAAACTTACCTCCAACCTGTTTGGGTTGGCCTCGTTTGGTGGACCATTAGAAATTGTTGAGTGCTATCTCCTCAATCAAATTATAGGCCTCATCTTCAGTTTTATTAATTAATGTTCCTCTTGTCGCCACATCAATAGTGGACCTTACAGATTGGATCACACCATTACAAAACATCTTTGAAGACCATGATGGGGACATAAACACAGCAAATCATTTAATCACTCCCAAGCTTCATAGAGCGTCTTATCATCCCTTTGAGTGAAGTTGGTGATTTGATTCCTCAAACTTGCCGTTTTGGTCGGAGGGAAGAACTTGACGAGAAAATCTCTAGTAAGTTCTTCCCCATGGTGATACATCTCGAAGGTAAAGAATGCAGCCAAGCTCTGGCCTTATTCCTTAGTGAGAAGGGAAATAAACGCAGTCGGATGGCATCGGTAGAGACTCCGTTAAGTTTCAACGTGTCGTACACCTCTAAAAAGACCGTGAGGTGTAGATTTGGGTCTTCCAACGGAGTTCCTTCAAACTGGGATTGTTGCACCATGGAAATGAGAGCTGACTTGAGCTCAAAATTGTTTGCATCAACGTTAGGGTGAGCGATACTTGAGGCAATTCCTTGAACTCCAGGGGTAACAAAATCTCTAAGGGTCCTTCTTTGGTCACCTCCTCCTCCCGCCATATTTGTTGAAGTTCTTCTTACCTAGCGTCTTTGTTCTTCAATCTTTTGCTTCCTCCTCCTTAAGCAGAAAGTCCTTTCGATCTCGGGATCGGGCTCGTATAAAAACGGAATTTGCACAAACGAGGAAGATTCCTGGAAGCACTATCACCAACATCACCAATGCAATCAAACAATAAAAAAAAAAAGACTAAAAAGAATAAAATATTTAATCACTTTCGTAAGGCTAACTTGATAGTTAACAAATTGGTCCCCGACAACGGTGCCAAAAACTTGACTACTGCCCGCAAGCGCATGGATGTCGTAGTATAGATAAAATATCATCCTCAGGGGCTAAAGCAATCTATTGAGTCCTTTCTATCAGAAAATGCTAAGCAATAACTTAATCGAGGATTTGATTCAACAACTTCTAATTAACTAATTCTAGACTCAATCAGGAAGAAAACGTCTAAGGAATTATGTAGTTAAGAAAGGTGATTGGATCAAAATGATTAACATACACTTTTCTCTTGTTGGATAACACCCGAGGAATTGTAATCTATCTAGAATTTAGACTATTATTTCAAAATCAACCAAATTGTTTAAACTAAGCAAAAGTTGTTCTTTCAAACTAATTTGAATAAATCCAAGTTCAATATTTTTTATTACTCTCTATCTTCTCCCAACACGCAAATCTCTCTTTCGAGTTATCACTTCAATAGATTTTATCAAGCAGTCTAACAATAAAATTCCACCTGTAATTCTTCATTCAATTGTTTTAAGTGTGCAAGCAAAATTTGGACAAAAATCCACTTACAACATGATAATCACTTGATAAAACGAAATCAAACCAATCATTAAACAAGAGCACAATTCTGTTAATTAAAATATGATCCAACTACACTTCCATAAACTAACAAATCACTAGACAAGATAAACTACTCACTTATGATTAAAAAAATTAAACAACTAATGAACGATTCAGCGAAATCTGAGAGGGAAGGGCTTGAAAAAGATAGCCTTCAACCAAGTCTTCAAACCGCCAACAAGACCAATCTCCATACTCAAGATTTCTCACTTGCAAAAACAAACTAAAAATCCTAACTAAAAAGACTAAAATTTAGGAAGAAAACAAACTAATCTATGCTATGCTCTCCTGTCCTGCTGCTGAGGGACGGGCCTATAGAGAAAAGCTTGAGGATTTTTAGCCACATAGCCGAGGGAAAAATGAAGAGGCCATAGTTACACAGTTCACCACGGTCCGTGGTAGACACCATGGTTGGACCGTGGTCTTGGCTGGAACCAAAATTTCTACTCTTCTCTTGTTCTGCGGGCATAACACCTCATGGACATCTATGAGGGTCAAAATACACTCAAATAAAGGCTAAATGCCGGGTCAAAATGGTCTAAATTCCTATAAACATCATCAAACAGCCATACCCAAGCATAAATCGAGAATATAAGTATAAAGGATAACTTAAAGCACATAATTCTCCTAAAAATGTTGTAAAATGACCCTAAAATAATATATATAGTAAGCAATTATCAATATGCTAATGTAATCTCAAACCCTTCTCAAGGTCCTCATCTTGATTTGCAAATGCAAAGCTTGTCTTTTTCTCTTGTGTTTTCTCCAAGCTTCAAATGCTCCGCTATTTATAGCTGAAAGGATATAGCCATTCAAACCCTTCAAGGTAAATAGCCATTATTGTGAAATAAGGAAATGCTAATCTCCAGCAGATTTCAAGCCTATGAAAATCACTTCTCGCACTTAACGATTCCGCAGTTTACCTCTTTAAAGTTTGCCAAAAATTCAAGGCGATGATTACACTCTAAATTTACGGTTGTACTATTAAATCACTAAGAATAATATTTACAACTATTTTCTATGAAAATAGGCAAGCATCAATCACATATAATTTAGTGAAATCAATCTATAATCTCTAAAATATAAACATATAATCTTCCTAAGATAGGAAGTGTTTTTCCAATAGAATATCACCTCAAATCATATCCATATATATATATATACATATATATATATATATATATATATATATATATATATATTATATATATATATATATATATATATATATATATATATATATATACATACATATATACATACATATATATATATATATACATATATATATATATATATATATATATATATATATATATGTATATATATATATATATATATATATATATATATATAATATATTATATATACATATATATATATATATATATATATATATATATATGTAATATGTATATATATACATACATAGATATGTATATATACATACATATATATATATATATATATATATTATATATATATATATTATATATATATCTATATATACATATAGATATATATATACATACATATATATATATATATATATATATATATATATATATATATATATATATATATATAACACATACATATACATATACAAATATGTATATATGTATATATATGTGTATATATATATATATATATATGTATATGTATATATATGCACACACACATATATACATAGGCGTTGCTCTCCAACAGTACTTGGGTAATCGATCATCTGACTAATCAACTGAACCCAATACAAAGAAAGGTGATAACTATAAGATAAACTTCTTTGGTAGAGAAACAAAATAAATATTCTAGTGCAAGCCCAAACTCTGCTCAAGCTCCTTCTCTTGATTTGCAAGTGTAGTGCTTTTCTTTTTCTATTGTGTTGTTACAAGCTTTAAATGCTCCATTATTTAGAGCCAATAGGATATAGCCATTGGAGCTCTTCGAGGTAAGTAGCCATTGTCACCGAATAAGAAAAAATCAGCTTCAATAGATATCAAGCCCTTGAAGATCATTTCAGGTCCTTGAACATTAAACAATTTAACTTTTCAAATGTTGCCAATATTGAAGGCAATGGTTACGTTCCAAATTTGTGGTTGTACTATTAAATCACTAAGAATAATATTTTACAACTATTTTCTATGAAAAATAGCTAAGTATTAATCACGTATAATTTTAGCAAAATCGATCTATAATCTCTAAAACATATACATACAATCTTCTCAAAATAGCAAGCATTATTCCAAGATAATATCACCTCAAATCATATCCTGAATATCACATACTCAAAATAAATTCACAAATCTTTGAAGTAATTTGAGCATGCCAATATCCACTAAAGATTATAGCACGTTGGAAATAATAGTAATTACAATAAACATACCACTGGACCAAACCCTTTTTGCCTTTATCAAAACATATTAATAAACACATTATGAGTTTAAGGAAAGCTAATAATTATTGTTGGCCTAGTCTGACTAGTTAAATCACCCTAGAGGTGTTGAATAGGATGATGACCAAAGTCACAAAATAATTAAAATAGAAGTGTGGAAAAATGAACGTTAACAAAACACGCTATTTAAAGAGGTTGGGCCACACATTGCCGTCTACTTACTGGTCCCTTTGCCGATGGGATTTTAGACCATTTACTTTTATTAGTTTGGCTGATTGCACACTATTCACTAATCGTACAACCTGTGAGTTTTCCCTACAACTCTTGGTGTCCCAACATATGCATTGCTACCTAACTGTACTTGGGTAGTCGGCCCTTTGACTAGTCAATCCAATATAATGACTAGTAACAGCTATAAGATACACTTCTCTTGTAGAAAACAAAATAAATATGCTAATATAATCTCACAACCTTTTCAAGTTCCTCCTCTTGATTTGCAAATGCACTGCGTGTCTTTTCCTCTTGTGTTTTTCCAAGCTTTAAATGCTCCACTATTTATAGCCTATAGGATATAGCCATTGGAACCTTCAAGGTGAGTAGCCATTGTTACCAAATACGAAAAAGATCATCTTTAGGTGATTTCAAGCCCCCCTGGAACATCATTTCATGTCCTTGAAGATTCGGCAGTTGACCTATTCAAAGTTTACTAACATTCAAGGCAACCTTTACATATAATTTAAACCACTATAAATAATATTTTACGACCATTTTCTATGAAAAGTAGGTAAGTATCAATCACATATAATTTTAGGCAAATCAATCCATAATCTCTAAAATATGCAAATACAATCTTCCCAAGATAACAAGCATTGTTCCATGATAATGCCACCTCAAATTCTATTCAGAATATCAAAAATTCAAATTTAATTCACAAATCTTCAAAGTAATTTCGACATGCTAAAGTCCACTTAAAATTATGGCACGTTGGAACAATAGCAAATCTACGGTAGATCTAATTATAATAAAGATACCAATGGACCAATCCCTTTTTGTTTTTCATCAAAACATATTAATAAAAACATTATGGGCATAAGGAAAGCTACTATTCTCCCCCTTTTTGATGAAAGGAAAAACCAATAAAAATAGCATATTAATATGATTTTAAGTGACACACCATGAAACCTTTCCAAATACTTCTTCTGCATTTCATATTTCATTAAAAAGGCAGTGCAAGAATGAGAAACAAAAATCAAAGCACGTAGAGAATTTTCCGAAACACATATAGCACCTCGTTTATAAATTAATGGCTTATAGTGATTCTCCCCCTTAATATAGCACCATAAAAATAACGTAAGGGATTAAATAATAATAACAAAGTCAATCTGACATGCTAATGTTCATTGACTTGAAATTCCTCTACACAACATAAGGATATAATAAACGATTAATATACAATAACATTAACAAATTTCTCTCCCTGCCAAGAATAAATCTCCCTGCTAAGAATAAATCATGATGACCAGAAAATCCTCGAGTAGTATAGTTCTTCCCTTCTAGAATCGGGCAATATCATTTATGCAAATACTAGGGAGCTTAACAATTGCTGACAAAAATATTGAAATCACATACAACCTATTATCTAGTGCAAAAAGATTAGCACATGTCACAATAACATAGGATATTAATCATGCTCACCTTCCAAAGATAATAAAGTAAATTAAATTTCAAAATTTGGAAATCAAAATTTCTCAAATAGGAAACAAATCATGCAAAGATAACATCAACTTCCATTTGGTTAAAATTCGAATTTTGATTTTTATTCATGCTATTGAGATAGAAATTCAAGCCCTTGATTTTGAGTTTTTCACTGACAATAAGACATTAGCTTCTGCCTCATTTATAAGGGCTTGAATTGTATTTTGGGGCCTTAAAGTCTGAGTATTGAGCTGATTATCTTTGTTTTCAATCTCATTGGACCATAAAGCAACTTTTATGAGTACTTCAACATTTCTCAAACATCGAATTCCACAATTTCATGTTTTATTATCATTTGGATGCAACATGCCTACTAAACAAACCTATACATTTCTCAAAATACAGTTGGAAAATTCGGGTCCATGATAATAAGTATTTACCACAACGGATGACCTTGTTACTTTTGGCCCCCAAGTTAGGGTACTACATGGCCCATTTCTTTATTAGGACATTGAGTTGAAATACATCCTATTTTGCAACAATAATTACAAGTAATAGATGTCTTACTTTTGTAGTGAGTCAATTTAACAAAGAAGTTTTTATAACACTTATTTTTATTGAACAGATTAAAGCCAATTTGATCTGTGTTAAATGTTATTTTTTGTGCGCCAAGAATTTTATTTAAGTTCTCTTCTCCTTTTGAAAAGTTTAAGACCTTTTTTTTCCAAATCGACACACTTCACTTGGAGCTCATCTTCTTTTTTCCAAGAAAGATAGGTTTCTCTCGAAAGCTTTTTAAATCATTTGACACTAATTCATTTCAACAATTTCTTGAGACACTTCAAAATTCCTTTTCATCAAATCGTTAATTTTAGAAATGTGTTCTTCTTGATATCTAATATAATAATGTAAGACTTTTATTAACTTACATTTAGCATAATTATAAAGATAGTCATATACATCATCCGTAATGTCATATTCCATTTCCTTATCTTCTTCTTTATCATCACTTGTGCGCGCATCATCATTATCATTGTCACTTGTATCTAATCACTAACTTCTTCATTTACCATTATACGAAAATGAGTAACCTCTTTTTCATCAATCAATTTGCTAAGCATATTGTCCTTTCTTGATGAATCGGATTTTCTTGGCTTGTTTCTTTGTATAGAAATCTGAGTTTTCCCGAAAGAACTTTAGCTATCTCACAATAGCAGACACTGTTAAATATTTCTTGCAAAATACATAAAACTCTAGAATTTTTCTTATGCCACTCACAGCAATCTTGAGTATATTCACTCTTCTTTGGCTTTACAATTGTGGTTCCATCATCTCTTGTTCAACTTAATATAAAAGGACCATTCGAAATGATGTCCCAAAAATCAAAATCGATGGATCTAACAAATAACTTTATCCTGCACTTCCAAAGAGAAGAATTAGTGCCGTCAAATATCAGAGGACAATTGACAGAAGCATCTAATAAACTAGCCATGGATCTAACGGCAAATGTTGAAGTCTTAAGATGACAGATCCTGCTCTGATACCAATCGATAACCCAGTTTGACTAGTTAAAGCTCTCTGGGGGCGTTGAATAAAGTGATGATCAAAGTCACGAAATAGTTGAAATAGAAATGCAGAAAAATAAAAAACACATTATTTATAGAGGTCTGGCGATGCCTAATCGTCTACCCCCGGGTGCAGTTGGCCGATGGGATTTTGAACCCTTCACTTTTTTTAGGTCGGTCAATTACTCATAATTCACTAATCATACAACCTTCGAGTTCACCCTACATCTTTTGGGATCTCAACATGCGCGTTGCCCCTCACCTGTACTCGAGTAGTTGGCCATTCGACTAATCAATGCAATCCAACATTAAGAAAGGTAACAACTATAAGACACACTTCTTTTGTAGAGAACAAAATAAATATGCTAACACAATCTCAAACCCTTCTCAAGTTCCTCCTCTTGATTTGCAAATGTAGTGCTTGTTCATTCCTCTTGTGTTTTTCCAAGCTTTAAATGTTCCACTATTTAGAGCCAGTAGGATATAGCTATTGGAGCCTTCATGTTAACTGACTATTGTCGTCAAATAAGGAAAAGATTATCTTAAGCAGACTTTAAGCTCTTAAAGATCACCTCAGGCCCTTGAAGATTCAGCAGTTTACCTTTTCAAATGTTGCCAACATTCAAGGTAAGGGTTACATTCTAAATTTATGGTTGTACTATTAAATTAGTAAGAATAATATTTTACAACTATTTTTTATGAAAAATAGGCAAGCATCAATCCCATAGAATTTTAGTCAAATCAATCCATAATCTCCCAAATATACACATATAATCTTCCCTACCATGATAATATCACTTCAAATCATATCCATAATGCCACAAATTCAAAATTAATTCACAGGTCTTCAAGATAATTTTAGCATGCCAATATCCACTTAAAATTATAGCGCATTGAAATAATAGTAATTCTAAGGGAAATTTGATTATAATAACATACCAGTGGACCAACCCCATTTTGTCTTTGACTAGAAGATATTAATAAACACCTAGTGAGCTTAAGGAAAGCAAATAATTATTGTTGGCCTAGTTTTGCTACTTAAATGACTCTAGATAGGTTGAATAGGGTAATGATAAAAGTTATAAAATAATCGAATTAGAAATCTAAAAAATAAATGTAGACAGAACACGCTGTTTATCATGGTTCAGCCATGCCTAATCCTCAACCCACGAATCCCCTTTACCATTAGGATTTTGAACCATTTACTGTTATTAGGACCACCGATCACACATGATTTACTAATCGTACAACCTATGAGTGGACCCTACCACTCTTGGTGCCCCAACATACGCGTTGCTCCCCAACCATACTTAGGCAATCAGACCTCTGACTAATCAACCCAACCAATACAAGGAAATGTAACAACTACAAGAGACACCTCCTTGGTAGAGAACAAAACAAATAAGCAAATGTAAGCTCGAACTCTTACCAAGTTCCTTCTCTTGATTTGCAAGTGTAGTGCTTGTCTTTTCATCTCTTCTTTTTCCAAGCTTCAAACGCTCCACTATTTATACCCAATAGGATATAGCCGTTGGAACCCCTCAAAGTAAGTAGTCATTGTCAACAAATAAGAAAAAGATCATCTTCAGCATATTTCTAACCCTTGAAGATCTTTTCAGGCCCTTGAAAACTCTGCAGTTTACCTTTTCAAACTTTACCAACATTTAAGGAAATGGTTATATTCCAAATTCATGGTTGTACTATTAAATCACTAAGAATAATAATTTACAACTATTCTCTATGAAAAATAGATGATAATTATATATAATTTTAGCCAAATCAATCTTTATTCTCTAAAACATACACAGATAATCTTCCCAAGATAGGAAGCACTACACCAGTATAATATCACCTCAAATCATATCTCGAATATCACAAATTCAAAATAGATTCACAAATCTTCAAAGTAATTTTAGCATGCCAGTGTCCATTTACAATTATAGCACATCCGAACAATAGTAATTCTAAGGTAAATCTAATTACAATAAATACACCAATAGACCAATCCCTTTTTGTCTTTCATCAAAACATATTAATAAACACTGAGCTTAAGAATGCTAATAATTATTGTTGGCCGAGTTTGGCTAATTAAATCACTGTAGAGGGGTTGAATAGATTGATGATTAAAGTCACAAAATAATTGAATTAAAAGTGTGGAAAAATAAATGTGGACAAAACACGCTTATAAAGGTTTGGCTATGCCTAGTCATTTATTCACAGGCCCGCATCACCGATGGGATTTTGAACTTTACTTTCATTAGGTCAGATGATTATATGTAATTCGCTAATCGCACGACCTATCAGTTGAGCCTACAACTCTTTGTGTCCCAACATACGCATTGCTCCCTAACCGTACCTGGGTAGTCAGCCTTCCAACTAGTTAATCCAACCCAATATGAAGAAAGGTAACAACTATAAGATACACTTCTGTGGCAAAAAACAAAATAAATAACCCAATGTAAGCTCAAACTCTTCTCAAGTTCCTCCTGTTGGTTTGCAAGTGTAGTGCTTGTCCTTTCCTCTTGTGTTTTTCCAAGTTTCAAATGCTCCACTATTTATACCGGATAGGATATAGACGTTGGAGCACTTTATGGTAAGTAGCTGTTGCCACTAAATAAGAAAAATACCATCTTCAATTGATTTTAGGCCCTTGCAAATCATTTTAGGCCCTTAAAGATTTAGCAGTTTACCTTTTCAAACTTTGCTAACATTCAAGGCAACAATTACATTCTAAATTCATGGATGTACTATTAAATCACTACAAATAATATTTTACAACTATTTTCTATGAAAAATAGGCGAGTATAAATCATATATAATTTTAACCAAATCAATCCATAATCTCTAAAATGTACATATACAATCTTCCCAGGATGGCAAGCAATATTTGAAGTTAATATGGCCTCAAATCATACCTAGAATATCTCAAATCAAAATTGGTTCACAAATCTTCAAAGTAATTTTGGCCCGTGAATATCACAAATTTAAAATGAACACCTTGTGAGTTTAAGGAAAGCTAATAAGTATTGTTGGCCCAGTTTGGCTAGTGAAATCACCCTAGAGGGGTTGAATATGGCGATGATCAAAGCCACAGAATAATCAAGATAGAAATGCGATAGAGTAAATGTAGACAAACACGCTATTTATAAAGATTTGACCACACCTAGCCCTCTACCCACGGGCATCTTTCGACGATGGCATTTTGAACCGTTTACTTTTATTATGTCGGTCGATTACACACGATTCATTAAGAGCATAACCTGCAAGTTGACTACACAACTCTTGGTGTCCCAAAATATGCATTGCTCCTTAATCATACTTGGGCAGTTAGCCCTTCAACTAATCAACCCAACCTAACACAAAGAAGACAATTACGAGACACACTTCTTTGGTAGAGAACAAAATAAATATGCCAATGTAAGCTCAAACTCTTCTAAAGTTCCTCCTCTTGACTTGTAATTGTACTGCTTGTCTTTTCCTCTTGTGTTTTTCCAATCTTCAAATGTTCCTCTATTTATAGGTAACAAGATATAGCTATTGGAAACCTTCAAGGTAAGTAGCCATTGTCACCAAAAAAGGAAAAGATCTGTGAAGATCAATTTAGACCTTTTCAAACTATTCCAACATTTAAGGCAACGGTTAAATTCTGTATTTGTGGTTGTCCAATTAAATCACTAAGAATAATATTTTACACTTATTTTCTATGAAAAATTGGTATGTATCAATCGCACATAATTTTAGCCAAGCCAAACCATAATCTCCTAAATATGCACATATAATGTTCCTAAGATAGTAAGCATTGTTCCAGGATATGATCATATCCAGAATGTTGCAAATTCAAATTTAATTCACAAATCTTTAAAGTCATTTTTGAATGACAATATCGACTTAAAATTATAGCACATTGGAACAATAGTAATTCTATGGTAAATCTAATTATAATGAACATACCAATAGACCAATCCCCTTTTTTGTCTTTCATTACAACATATTAATAAACACATTGTGAGCCTAAGGAAAACTGATAACCTCGATCTTTTTGATAAATGACAAAACCCAATAAAAATAACATATCAATACTATTTTGAATGACACACTATGAAACCTTGCCAAATATTTGGGCCCCTTTTTGTATTTCATCAAAAAGGTTGTATAAGAATGAGAAAGAAACATCAAAGCTTGTAGAGAATTATGCTGAATACATATAGCTCGCCCTTTATAAATTAATGGCATATAGAGATCCTCTGCCTTAATATAGCACCATAGGAATAATATGGAGGATTAAATACTAACAGCAAAGTCAATTGCGCCTACGAATGCTCGTTGACTTGAAATTCTTATGAGCAACATAACGATGCAATAAGGGATTAATATATAATGACATTAGCAAAATTCTCCCTCGGCCATGTGTAAATAATGATTATCGGGGAATCATCAAGTAATATAATTCTCTCCTTATGGAATCAACCAGTGTCATTTATGCAAATACTAGGAAGCTTAGCAATTATGGACAAAAATATTGAAATCATATACCATATATTATTTTGTGCATAAAGATAAGCACGTGTCACAATAACTTAGGATATTAACATGCTCGCCCTCCAAAGATAATTAAACAAATTAAAATTCAAAAATTTGGAAATCAAAATTTGTCAAATAGAAAGCAAATTATGCAAAGATAACATCACCTTCATTTTGTAAAAACTATAGTTTTGATTTTTATTTATGCAATTGAGATAGAAATTCAATCCCTTGATATTCGTTTATTCACTGAATATAAGATATTAGCTTCTGCCTCATTTACAAGGCCTTGGACTGTATTTTGGGGCCTTAAAATCTAGGCATTAAACTGATTACCTATTTTTTCAACTTCATTGGGCCATAAAACAATTTCCATGAGTACTTCAACCTTTCTAAAACATCTAATTCCATATTTCCTTGGTTTATTTTCATTTGAATCCAAAATGCCCTGTAAAACAAACTTGTACACTTCTCAAAGTACAGTTAGAAAATTCGGGTCCATCATCGTAAGTATGTGCCACAATGAATGACCTTGTTACTGTTCGCACCCAAATTTGTTTACTACTTGGCCCGTTTCTTTTAACAGGATAATCAGTTGAAATATGTCCTATTTTGCGACTATAATCGCAAGTAATAGAAGTGTGTTGTTCTATTACAAGTTACAAATCCTTTTCTTCAAATCCTTAATTTTACAAATGTGTCGTTCTTGTCATCTAATATAATAAAGTAAGAATTTTGCTAACTTACATTTAGAATAATTATGAAGACAGTCGTATACATGATCCGGAATGTCATATTCTAATTCCTTATCTCTAACTTCTTCATCATTTACCATGAGACAAAAATGAGCAATCTCTTTTTCATCATTCAAGTTGCTATGCATGTTGTCCCTTCTTAACAAATTGGGATTTTCTAGGCTTGTTGCTTCGTATAGTAATGTGAGTTTTACCAAAAGAACATTAGCTGTCTCACAATGGTAGACATGGTTAAATATTTAATCATTTAGAGCACATTGTAAAATATAATAAACTCTAGAATTTTTCTTAAGCCTCTCATAGTCATCTGTATTCACTCTCTAGCTTGAAAACAGTTGTTCCATCATCTCTTGTCTAACTTGATACAAAACGACCATTCAAAATGATATCCCAAAAATCAAAATTGATGGATCTAATAAATGAGTTCATCCTACACTTCAGAAGAGAAAAATTAGTACCATCAGATATTGGAGCACAATTGATGGAAGCATTTAATAAACTAGCCATGGATCTAACTATAGATGGTCAAGTCTTAAGATGATAGATCCTGCGCTGATACCAATTGATGGCCAAGTTTGGCTAGTTAAATTATCCTAAGGGGGTGAATAGGGAGATGATCAAAGCCACAAAATAATTGAAATAAAAATGCGAAAAAATAAAAAAACATGCTATTTATAGAGGATCGACCACACCTAGTCCTCTACCAGCGGGCACCCTTTGCTGAAGGAATTTTGAACCGTTTGCTCTTATTAGGTCAGTCGATTACAAATAATTCACCAATCATACAACCTACAAGTTGATCTTACAGCTCTTGTTTGTCCCAACATACTCGTTGCTCCACAACCATAGTTGGGTAGCTAGCCGTCCAGCTAACCCAATACAAAGAAAGGTAAGAAGTATAGGATACACTTCTTTGGTAGAGAACTTAAAAAAAAAATGCTAGTGGAATATCAGGCCCTTCTTAAGTTCCTCCTTTAGATTTGCAAATGTAGTGCTTGTCTATTCTTGTTGTGTTTTTTTGAGCTTCAAATGCTTCACTATTTATGGGCAATAGGATATAATCGTTGGAGCGCTTCAAGGTATGTAGCTATTATCACCAAAAAGAGGAAAGATCATCTTCTGTAGATTTCAAGCCCTTGAAGATTCAGAGTTCACCTTTTCAAACTTTGCCAACATTCAAGGCAATGGTTACATTCAAAATTTGTGGTTGTACTATTAAATCAGTAAGAATAATTTTTTCCAACTATTTTCTATAAAAAATAGGCAGGTGTCAATCGCACATAATTTTAGCTAAATTAATACATAATCTCTAAATACACAGATATAATCCTTTAGAGATAGCAAACATTATTCCAAGATAAGATCACCTCAAATTATATACAGAATATCAAAGATTCAAAATTAATTCATAACTCTTCAAAGTAATTTTAGCCTATCAATATCAACTGAAAATTATAGCACACTGGAACAATAGTAATTCTAAAGTAAATCTAATTATAATAAATATACCAATGGACTAATACCTTTTTGTCTTTCATCAAAACATATCAATAAACATATTATGAGTAATAATTATTGTTGGCCTAGGTTGGGTAGTGAAATCACCCTAAAGGGGTCGAATAGGGTGATGATCAAAGTTATAAATAATTAAAACAAAAATACGGGGAAATAATGTGGACAAATACGCTATTTATAAGGTTCGACCACTTTTAGTCCTCTACCCATGGGTGTAATAGCCCGATCCTAAATCATGTTTATTTATTTAATTAACCCATATTATTAATTTTTCACATTTATTTATCTCATTTAATCACCCCAGTTGGAAAAATTCATTTCGGGTCCCACTTTGCAATTTGAGTTTCATTTACCATAAGAATTTCGGATGAATCAATAGTAGGCCCTGATAAATATGATTAATCAATAAATTATTTTTCATAATGTCACAAAACATCCAAGTTTTAACCATGCAAAAACTTGGGTCAAAATTCATTAAGTTTGGCCCAATCTATTTGAGCCCGGTTTGCGGCCCGATTCATTTTGTGCTCAAATTTTAGCGCAAAATTTTAGTTTACTTAAATTAAGTTAAGCACTATCATTTGCACCTAATTATAATTAGCAAAAGATATTTTTGGGGACTCAAAATTTCGGCCGAGTATTTATTTGATTCATTTGCAACTAAGTAAAAACTCAAGCACCAAACACCAAGGCTCTTTCCTCTCTCTTTCCTCTCTCCTTCTCTACTGATTTGGCTAGCCCCTTGCTGCCAACCCACCACAGCCACCCGCTCCACCACCACAGCCGACGACCACCATCCCATCAACCACCCAAACACCTCCCACATCAAGCAACATCTCCATCTCTCCATTTTGATCACTAAGCAAGGTAAAAACCCTAGCCTAATCAAGTCTAATTTTGGATTTTTATGTTGGATTTGATTATTGATCATGTTATTTTGATAAGAGCAAGAGTTAATTTGATGTTTTATTGGTTGAATCATCTTGAAAACAAGTAATGTTTGAAGTTGTTCATGATCATGCAAGTTTAGGTGGTGATTGATGGATTTTGATTGTTTTAAATAAGATTTTGTGATCTTTGGTATTGATAATGAGTATAAAGATGCTTATGGTGATTCATATAAGTTATAGGGTGATTTTAAAGGGTGGTTATGTGAAGAAAAGATTGAAATATGTGATTATTGAGCAGTAAACAGACCTGAAATAGGGGTCCTTTTGGGAGAAAACTGGTATTAGTTGGCACATCAAAAATCTATGAATTTTGGTACAGTGATATGTTGATGTGTTAGCTTTCAATAGGATTTGGAATTACTCAATTTCGAGTTGCGTGGACAAAGTTATGACCAATTTACTGAATACTACGCAGAATACATCAAAACTGGGAGCATTTGTGAAGAGGGGACTTTACGGACAAACTGGTATTGATTGGGTTATTGAAAAATTGTGATTTTTGGTATGTGGATAGATCAATGAGTTATCCTTCAAATTCCTTTTGAATCACCTTAATCCGATATTTCATTTATATTAATTGAAATCTTTTTATTAGCGGCTCAATCATTCGAATTGGTCTATTTGTATCAACTTGCTGTATTTCAAGTTCAATAACCCTAACTAATTTATTTTTTAGATCATTTTCATTTAACTTGCCTTATATTAGATTATTGGGATTGTAGAAGTCCTTTTAATTAATCAACTTTCATTGAAGTTATAAATTATTTTAGTGAACATGGTTGACTAACTACATTTATCTTTAATTACATTTCTTAAATAGAAATGGGGCTTAGTCTATCATTTTCCATTGTGTATACGTATTACCAAGTGAAATTGCATTTTAAAGACTTCAGGTACGTCCATTGCCTATATCTTTAGAAATCAGAGTTCATTTATCAAAGTATCATGTTCTGGTAAGTACATCAATGAATCAGTTTATACAGTGATTTATCAGTTAATTAGTGACCCCGTCAATTATCATCTATAGGGCATTTGCCCTTCAGTTACCTGCGCGGCTTCAGGCTAGGTCCCCGATCGGCTTGGCAGGTGTACATCTATTCATAGATTGTAACAGTATCAAGGGGTTCACTATCAGATAATAACTAGCAATGCAGTTTTACATTCATCTCATTCACTATTTTAACTTAAAATAAATTACAAAGCGGGCCCAACCAGTATTTCAATGATCATTTGACAATTCAGGAATGCATGTACTGAGCTTCGCTCACAGTTCGAAATGTTTTTCATGCTTTGTTTTAGGCAAATGCTTAGAGAATCGTCTTCATGCTAGTAAACTGGCGAAAGAGAATAAGTTGAGCAAGGGAATCTGGATGGATCAACACTGATACAGTGTATGCATATTTTTAGAATTGTATATTAAAATCTTCAGTAGATGGAGATGTAGATTACATGGTGAATTGTTTTTTCTATAGTGTAAAAACTTTATATTGGTTAGCAGTTGATTATATATAGATTGATCAGGTGTGTATGTGTATGATTGAAGTTATGCTTAACTGTGTTATTTATAGCACTCATGTTTCAAGCCTTGCCCTTTTGGATGGCGGTAATGTCACTATCATTGGGTTGTCTAGATGATAATTAAGGGATTTATTAAGGAAAACACAAGCAGTGAAACATGTTTAATTTGGGGGCGTTACAGATTTGGTATTAGAGCCAGGTTGAGATTTTCGTTATGGGACATGGATTATGGAGTTAAGATACTGAGAAAGTTGGTTAGTGAGGAATAAAGATTATTATGATATCATTGGAGATTTGTGACAATGGTAATGTCTGCTTATCTCACACATATTCTACTCGTATATTCTTCTTTGTTAGATGGATCCATATAAAGTATATATAGTTTGATCTCAAGCAGCAGATTTGACGGAGATTTTAAACAATAAGTTAAAGGTGTTCCAATGTATATCGTCCATTGATGTAAACCGCCCATGAGCCACCCATCTGAATGGTATATCATCCTTTTAGCTAAAATTGTTTATTTTTTGGGATGTAACCCTTGTACTCTGGGCGTGTAGCCCATAGAGTTGTGATCTCCGCTGTGTAATCATTGAACTTAATTTGATATCCTTTTATACTTCTATTCAATGCAGAGGATGTGATGTAAGGCTTTAAGCCTGAAAAATGGCCAATTTGTAGGCGAAACTCTGTCCGTTTTGCCCTAGAAATTTAAGAATCACTAACACTCCTAGCTCTAGGGTTGAGGGTTGTTACAGATGTGTCCTACGAATGGCTCTTTACTCATTTTGAGGTTAAATGCACAGGAAAAACCAAGTATGGGCAGAATATGCAAGTTTAATCAACTTGATCGTTTTGATCATTGCACAAGGATCGGCTTTGAAGTAACTTTTGTCCATGATCAACATGACTTACGTAAGGGTTTCCTATCCTGAATCTAAGGTTAGGGAGATATCCTTCATATGAAACAAGTTTCAAGTGGATTAGAGGTTATTTGGTTATGCAAAACTGTTGGACAAGTCAAAGTCTGCAAATTGGGCAGAATCCTAATGCAAAAGGTTCGGGTTTAGTCCACTTGCAGCCTACGCATTGCATTAGATAGAGATGTTTTAGTTAGTTTATGTCAAAGCACAAAAAGTAAGCTCTCCAATGACCCATATTGTAGCACATTTGGAGACCAGTGGTTAATAAAATCTAGCCTAAAAGTCTGATGGTACAGACTATTCAAGTCAGTGGATACATACAACTTTGAGCTTATATTTCCTCATATTATGGGTGTCATTTTGTGCATTTCTCGGATCCAAGTGACAATTACTTCAATATGCTTCATTGATTATAGATTTTTTCTTCTGTAACTCAAGAATTTCATCTAAGTGAGCTATATAGGGGTTCTTGATGTAGTATCCCCTGATTTATAGGATTTTGGAGAGGCTTGTTCTATGGTACATAAGTTTGAAACCATTGACTACCGACGATTCCATACAAGAGAAACCAAGGACACATTAGAGAGACATTTTGCTTCAATCCATTGCAATTCAAGACTTGCTTAAATGCCCAAACTCTTGCAAGCAGTCCATTGACTCCACCTCCATTTGTAAAGTAGACATTACTCTAGAAAATATTTCACTGCATCTTCTGGTAACATGCCATCTACCATTGTCCTTGTTGGATTATCAACTGTAGGAGTTGTTGGATTATCAACTATTGGATACTCCTCACTTCTGACCAAGGGCTTCATCTCTTTGTCTTCATGACATCTCCCCGTCAAGTTGCACTATCATTCACTCTCATGTTACATCTTCATTAGTTCTGGTTACCTTTTCCTATTTTTAAGAGCCTAATTACTGCTAGTAGCCGGTTTATGATTGGGATGCACCCATGTCTATAGATGATAGTTTTGTAGCACGCTTGAATAGAAGGTAGATCTTAACTACACTTTGTATAGGGGTTGATTGTTGTCTAACTTGTGGAATCCATTGCTAAGGGAAACGTGATGCATCTACCCTTTTTGGCTGATTCAACCTCGGTTTCCTATAGAAGATCATTTTCATAAAGCTCAATTTGGACAATCAAAATCTTTGTCATGCATTTGGACTGCGTCAGTGAGAAATTTTGATGGGTTACTGCCCCATGGAAAAATGTCTTCAGTTGATTCATATTAAAGGACTCTAGAGTGGAAAGTATGATCCAGTGGAACCTTAAAAATGGATTGGAGGAGTGGAGAAAGTTTTCACTATAACACAGGTTCCAGGAGATAAAAGGGCGAACATTGGAACATTTTATCTAACTGGTGAAACCAATATTTGGTGAAACACTGTTAAGAATAGGCTCTTAGGTTTTGGTTTCACTTGAAGCAGATTTGTAGAAGAATTGACCACAACACACCTGAGTGGCGAGCGGGAACTAACGAGTGTATGTGGTGCGGTAGCCCAGAGCACCTCATTGCTACCTGTTCCCTAAGACTAAAGCTTGTAGGAAGAACTCTCACCTTCAAAGCCCACAGCTATAGGAAGGGCCTATGTGTTAAGCAAGAAGGAAGCTGCCACCTCTAGTACGGTAGTTACTAGAACTCTCTTTTAATTTCAAAGCCATTTTGTGCATTATTTGATTCAGCTGCTAGTCATTCATTTATATCCACTCAATCTGCCATACAACTGAACCTTGAGAATAAGGAGGCATAAACCAATTATGGACTCAAGTTATCCAGTGACTCTAGATTTGAGTGTTCTATCTCTCATAAACTTGTTTCAATTACTCATGATGGGATAGTATTCCCTGGAGTTCTGATTCAATTTGACTCGTCAGACGTTAATGTCATGCTGAAAATGAACTGGTTGTATACTTATGGGGTCAAGATGGATTGTGATAACCCTAAGGTTATGTCAAGAGATGAACAAGGGAGAGAACTATGTTTCAGGCTCACAGAGAGGAAAAACCTTGTCCTTTAAATTTTGTCACGAAAACAAGTGAGCTCATGACAAGGATATGTTGTGTATTGGTGTTATGCTACTAACATTCAACCAAAGGAACCAAAAGCAGAAGATATCCCTATAGTTTGTGAATTGAAAGATGTTTTCCTGAAAAGCTATCAAAATTTCCCCCCAAGAGAAATTGATTTTGGGATTGAATTAATCCCTGATGCTCAACTATCTCCAAAACCCTATATCGTATGACCCCAATTGAGCTTAAAGAACTGATGATTCTATTAGATAAGTTATGATAGAAGGGATTTATCATACCAAGCATGTCGTCATGGGGTGCCCCAAATTCTATTTGTGAAGAAGAAGAATAGAATCTTGAGGTTATGTATTGATTACAGAGAGCTGAATAAGATCATCATCAAAAACATATACCCATCGCCCTAAGTGGATGACTTGTTTTATCAACTGTAGGGAGCAAGAGTCTTATCTAAGATTGATTTGAGGTCAGGGTACTATCAACTTAGGATTATACCTGAAGATATTCCCAAAATTACACTAAGGACACTGTTTGGGTCACTATGAATTCACTGTGATGCCTTTTGGCCTAATCAATGGCCCTGCAGCCTTTACGGACCTTATGAATAGAGTTTCAGGCCATATCTAGACAAGTTGAGGCGGTGTTTATAAAAGATATCTTAAAATACTCTAAGGATAAAGGTGAGCATATTGTTCATTTGAGGACAATGTTATAGACCTTGAAGGAACATCAATTACATAGCAAATACAAGAAGCATGAGTATTGCTGGAAGCAATGGCATTTTTGGAACATATGGTTTCAAAGAAAACGCTTAAGGTTGATTTGTAAAAGGTGAAAGCAGTTACAAAGTGCTCAAGACCCACTAATGCACTGTGATTAGAAACCGTTTGAGTTTAGTAGGGAACAATCGACTTCAGGAAGTATTTGACAAATATTGTCCTCCTTGACCATTTTTTTGAAGAAAGCTATAAAGTCAACAAGAAGATTAAACTGGCGGCTTATGCATCCTAACAACTCAAGCCTTATGAGAAGGATTACCTAACCATGATATAGAGTTACCAGTTATAGTTTTTGCAGTGAAAATTTAGAGACATTATTTATATAGAGTACCATGCAAAATCAATACTGATCATCAAAGCTTGAAGCACATCTTCTCTCAAAAGAAGCTCAGTCGACATGAAACGTCAGTTGTGGCAGATCCAATGTCAACCAAGAAAGAGAAATATTGTGGCAGATGCCCTGAATAGGAAGGCACAACAAACCTTGAACACTGTAGTGAATACTTAACTGAATCTCTTGATAGAGCTTGAGGACTTTGACATTCAATTAGCGTTGCACAGGAAGACAAATGTTCAATTGCCGGCACTTATCTTACAACCTTCCCTAATGGAGGAAATTAGAGTGCATTATGATAGTGATCCCGAGCTCCAAAGAATAAAGCAGAATCTTGAGAAAGGGATTCAATTTCAATAGATTTTGTCATAGGATTCCCTCAGATGAAGTGTCTGATAGAGATTAGAGATTTCAAGATTGTTTTCGCATACACTTCAAGGAGCCTTTAGAACTAGATTGAACTTTGGCAGTCCTTATCATCCTGAAATGGATGTGCAAGCATCTAACAATACAAATGGATCTAACTCTTCTAAGTTGAAGCCTGTAGTACTTCACGACCTATAACCAACATTTGGATTTGAAGAAAGTATGAAACTCGCAATGGTCAACATTATGATAGCACCAGCAGAGAATCCCATATCCAACATCAGGACAAAATGGCGACAGACATTGATAACAAATATCATCTTTTGGGTCATGAAGATCTTCTCCAATATTCACTAAGGTGACATTTGTCAAAAGACTCTTGAAAACATACCATTGGATCCGACAAAAAGGCTATATTGATAAAAGAAGGAGATTCTTGGAATTTCTGATATATGATAAGGTTTTTTTAGAAAGTTTCACCAACTAAGGGTGTAAGGGGGTTAAATTGCGAATTAAGTTGAGGCCAAGATCTATTGGATCATACAAGTTGATTGAAAGGTTGAATCTCATAGCTTGTCTACCAGATCTTCCTAGATAAGTCAAACACCTGCATAACGTGTTCTTTACCTCATAACTCATGCAGTACATTTCAGATCCTGACTACACCGTCATAATCAAATCCATTGCAGTCATTGAGGGTCTTGTGTTTTCAAGAGCACCCAGTTCAGATGTTATATCATAAGATTAAGCAGTTAAGCATGAAGAAGATATCTTTAACCAAATTACTTTGGGCAAATGATACCTCCTCAGAAGCTACTTGACAAACTGAGAAACAAGTGAAAGCCAAATATCCATACTAATTTGAAATAACCTTGCATGTTTAACAAAGTTGATAAGTTTCGAGGACGAAACTTATTAAGAGGGAAATACTGCAATAGCCCGACCCTAAATCATGTTTATTTATTTAATTAAGCCATGTTATTAATTTTTCACATTTATTTATCTCATTTAATCATCCCAATTGTGAAAATTCATTTCGGGCCCCACTTTACAATTTGAGCTTGATTTACTGCAAGAATTTCGGATGAATCGATAGTAGGCCCTGATAAATATGATTAAGCAATAAATTATTTTTCATAATGTCACAAAAATATCTAAGTTTTAACCATGCAAAAACTTAGGCCAAAATTCATTAAGTTTCGCCCAATCTATTTGGGCTCGGTTTGCAGCCTGATTCATTTTGTGCTCAAATTTTGGCCCAAAAATTTTAGTTTACTTAAATTAAGTTAAGTACTATCATTTGCACCTAATTATAATTAGCAAAAGATATTTTTGGGGACTCAAAATTTCAGCCAAATATTTATTTGATTCATTTGCAACCAAGTAAAAATTCAAGCACAAAACACTAAGGCTCTTTCCTCTCTCTTTCCTCTCTCCTTCTCTACTGATTTGGCCAGCCCCTTGCTGCCCACCCACCACAGCCGCCCGCTCCACCACCATAGCCATTGACCACCATCCCATCAACCACCATCAACCACCCAAACACCTCCCACATCAACCAACATCTCCATCTCTCCATTTTGATCACTAAGCAAGGTAAAAACCCTAGCCTAATTAAGTTTAATTTTGGATTTTTATGTTGGATTTGATTATTAATCATGTTATTTTGATAATAACAAGAGTTATTTTGATGTTTTATTGGTTGGATCATCTTGCAAAAGAGTAATGTTTGAAGTTGTTCACGATCGTGCAAGTTTAGGTGGTGATGATGCATTTTGATTGTTTTAAATAAGATTTTGTGATCTTTGGTATTGATAATGAGTATAAATATGCTTATGGTGATTCATATAAGTTAGAGGGTGATTTTAATGGTTGGTAATGTGAAGAAAAAAATTGAAAAATGTGATTATTGAGCAGTAAACAGACCTAAAATAGGGGCCCCTTTGGGAGAAAACTGATATTAATTGGCACATAAAAAATTTATGAATTTCGGTGTAGTGATAGCTTGATGAGTTAGCTTTCAATAGGCTTTGGAATTACGCAATTGTGAGTTGTGTGGCCAAAGTAATAACCAATTTACTGAAGACTACGCAGAATGCATCGAAACTGGGAGCATTTGTGAACAGGGGACATTACGGAAAAACTGGTATTGATTGGGTCATTGAAAAATTGTGACTTTTGATATGTAGATAGATCAATGATTTATCGTTCAAATGCCTTTTGAATCACCTTAATCGGAATTTTCTAGGCTTTTTTCTTCGTAGAATACCGTGAGTTTTTCCTAAAGAGCTTTAGCTGTCTTACAATACCAAACATGGTTAAATATTTCATCATTTAGAGCACAATGCAGAAAATATTAAACTCTAGAATTTTTCTTAAGCCTATGATGGTCATCTAGAGATTATTCACTCTTTGGCTTGATAACAGTAGTTCCATCATCTCTTGTCCAATTTGGTACGAAAGGACTATTCAACTGATGACCCAAAAATCAAAATCAATGGATCTAATAAATGACTTCATCTTGCACTTCCAAAGAGAAAAATTAGTACCATTAAATTTCGGAGGATACCTAACAGAAGCATTTAATGAGCTAGCCATGGATCTAACTCCAAAAGGTCAAATCTCAAGATGATTGCTCGTGCTTTGATACCAATTGATGACCCAATTTGTCTAGTTAAATCACCATAGAGTGGTTGAATATGGTGATGATTGAAGTCACAAAATCATCGAAATAGAAATGCAGAAAACTAAAAAAGTAGCTATTTATAAACGTTCAGCCACGCCTCGTCCTCTACTCATCGACACCCGTCACTGATAGGATTTTGAACCCCTTACTTTTATTAGGTCAGGCGATTATGCATAATTCGCTAATCACACAACCTGCGACTTGACCCTACAACTCTTGGTGTCTCAACATACGCGTTACTCCTCAACCGTACTTGGGTAGTAGGTCGTCCGGCTAATTAACCCAACCCAATACAAAGGAAGGTAACAAGTATAAGATAAACTTATTTAGTGGAGAACAAAATAACTGTGCTAATGTGTGCTCAAACCCTTCTTATGTTCCTCCTCGAGATATGCAAATGGAGTGCTTGTCTTTTCCTCTTGTGTTATTCCAAACTTCAAATGCTCCACTGTTTATAGCCAATAGGATATAGTTATTGGAGCCCTTCAAGCTAACTAGGCATTGTCACCAAATAAGGAAAAGATCATCTTCAGCAGATTTCAAGCCCTTGAAGATCATTTTAGGCCCTAAAAGGTTCAGCATTTACCTTTTCAAACTTTGCCAACACTTAAGGTAATGGTTATATTCCAAATTTGTGGTTGCACAACTAAGTCACTAAGAAAAATATTTTACAACTATTTTCTATGAAAAAAAGACAACTATCATCTTACATAATTTTAGCCAAATCAATCCATAATCTTTAAAATATACACATATAATCCTCTCAAGATAGCAAGGATTACTCAAACGTAATATCACCTCAAATCATATCCAGAATATCACAAATTCAAAATTAATTCCCAAATCTTCAAAGTAATCTTAGGACGCCAATATCCATTTAAAATTATAGCACATAGAAACAATAGCAATTCTACGGAAAATCTAATTATGATAAACATGCCAATGGACCAATCCGTTTTTGTCTTTCATCAAAACGTGCCAATCAACTCATTGTGAGCTTAAGAAAATTTGTTGGCCCAGTTAGGTTTGTTGAATCACCCTAAAGGGTTGAATAGAGTGATGAACAAAGTCACAAAATAATCGAACTAGGAATGCGAAAAATTAAATATGGACAAAATACGTTATTTATAGATGTTAAGCCATGCCTAATCCTCTACCCACAGGCACGCTTTGCCGATGGATTTTGGAAGCATTTGCTTTTATTAAGTTGGTTGATTACATATGATTCACTAGTTGTACAACGTATGAGTTGACTCTACAACTCTTGGGGTCCAAACATACACATTGCTCCTCAACCATACTTAGATAGTCGGCCCTCCGACTAATCCACCCAACCCAATACAGAGAAAGGTGACAACTATAAGATATACTTCTTTGGTAGAGAAAAGAATAAATATGCCAATGTAAGCCAAAACTCTTCTCAAGTTCGTCCTCTTGATTTGCAAGTGTAGTACTTGTCTTTTCCTTTTGTGTTTTTCCAAGCTTCAAATGTTCCACCATTTATAGCCAATAGGATATAGCCATTAGAGCCCTTCAAGGTAAGTAGCCATTATCACCAAATAATCGAAGCTCATTTCAAACCCTTGAAGATTTAGCAGTTTATCTTTTCAAACTTTGCTAACATTCAAGGTAACAGTTACATTCTAAATTTGCGGTTATTCAATTAAATCACTAAAATAATATTTTACAACTATTTTCTATGAAAAATTGGTAAGTATGAATCACATATAATTTTGGCCAAATTATTCCATATTCTCCATAATATACATATATAATCTTCCCAAGATAGCAAGCATTGTTCCAAGATAATATCACCTCAAATCATATCTAGAACATAACAAATTCAAATGTAATTCATAAATCGTCAAAGTAATTTTAGCATGACAATATCCACTTAAAATTATAGCACATTGGAACAGTAGTAATTCTAAGGTAAATCTAATTATAATAAATATACCAATGGACCAATGCCTTTTTTGTCTTTCATGAAAGCATATTAATAAACATATTGTGAGTTTAAGGAAAGCTTATAATCTCCTCCTTTTTGATGAATGATAAAACTTAATAAAAATAACATATCAATTCAATTTTAAATGACATGAAACCTTGCTAAAAACTTGTCCCCCTTTTGTATTTCATCAGAATGGTAGTACAAGAATGGGAAAGAAAAGTCAAAGCATGCAGAGAATCATGCTAAACACTTATAGCTCCCCTTTTATAAATCAATGACATATAGAGATGCTCCCCGTTAATATAGCACCATAAGAATAATATTGGGTATTAAAAACTAACAACAAAGTCAATCACACATGCTAATACTCATTGACGTGAAATTCCTGTAAGCAGCATAAGGATACAATATAGGATACAATAAGGGATTAATATATTTGAGAGTGACGTCAGGATTTGTTGATACGTTTGACCTTATTTCAAGGTGATGCAATATTGTTTAAAAATTTCAGACATGTTGAGAAAGGATACATCCTTATGATACTTCAGGATCACTAATTTTTCCAATAATGATCACTAATTCATCAAATAACGATCAATAATTTTTTACAAGTTCATTTGTCATAATTTTTTGCACTCACTAATTTGTCTAATAAATCTCACTAGTTTAAGTAAGGATGATAACTAAATTTGTAGGTTATTGACAATGTTTGAACGTAAAGATCATCTCTGCATCAATAAGTTAGGGGTTTAGATCCCTAATGTCTCTAATGATGGTCACTAATTTTCAGGTTAGAGACAAAGTTTACATGCAATGATTATCAATAAATGACCATAGTTTTTTCTAATATTTGTCACTAATTCGTATAAAGATGATCACAAATTTCTCAACCCACAGTAATATTTTCTTATGTCAAGCGATAACAACAATGGCACTATTAGGCTCATTACGAGTGTGGGTCCCAAAATCCCACAGAAAGAAAGGCTTCTCTTTTTAAAAAAGGCAAGAAAAAGGAAAAGACCAAAAACAAGGAAAGTAAAAAATATAATAGTATAGAAGATGTACATGTTAGGAATGTTACGCTGCGGTAGTGCACTATCCATATTCTTGGTCTTTTTGGGACTAAACTCTAATAGCTTTGGCTTTGTTAATAATTCTTGGTCTTTATGCTTCTCGAATCTAAAGATCATACTCTACAAGTCTAATGGGAGCTCAAGTAACGTATGCCTGCTTCTCTATTTAGGAGCATACCATTATTGGGCTTATAAAACACAATAGTTAATCAGCAATCTCATTAAAATTTATTCTCCTAAACTAAACCACTAGAACAGTTAGTTTGTATTGTAATATTAGTCATTTACATAGTCATGAATGCCCAGTTCACTGATGCTCAGCATAGCTTACGCACGTGGTATGTAGAACAGAAAAACAAAGATGAAGCACATATACCATTTGAGAATGATGTCAGGTTTTATTGATACTTCATGATCTCCAATGTGTCCAATAATGATCACTAATAAATCAAATGATGACCACTAATTTGTTACAAGTTCATCTGTAATATTTTGTGATCAGTAATTTGTCTGACAAAAATCACTAATTTAATTTATCATGGTCACTACATTTGTTGGGTATTGATAACGTTTAAACAGAAGGATCATCAATACATTACTAAGTTGGGCTTCTAGGTCACTGGTGTGTTTAATGATGGTCATTAATTTGTAGGTTAGTGATAAAGTTTACATGCAAAGATTATTAATACGTGATAATGTTTTTTCTAGTATTGGTCACTAATTTGTATAATGATGATAACGAGCTTGTCCAGCCAAAGTAACATTTTCTTCGCTCAATCAGCAATAGTAATTTTGCTATTAGACTTATCACCTAACCTAGTCCTCAAATTGCACAAAAAGAAAGACTCCTCCGTTTAGAAAAGAGGAAATAAAGAAAAATATCAAAAAAAGGGAAAGTAAAAAACATAATAGTATTGAAGAAGTACATGTCAGGAATGGTGTGCTAGTGTAGTGCATGGGCCTCATTCTTGGTCTTTGCTAGACTTCAATCGTAACAACTTTGCCTTTGTCAGTATTGCTTGGTCCTTGTACATCTTCTATCTAAAGATCAGGTTCCGCAAGTCTAATGTCAGCTCAAGTGACAGATGCCTAGCTCTATTCTTGAGAGCATACCATTATTGGGCTTGCCGAACATAATATTTAATAAACAATCTCATTATAATTTATTCATATAAACAAAACCACTACAACAACTACTATAAATAGTAATACTAATCATTTACATGGTCACGAATGTTCACTTCACTGATGTTTGACACCTACTATAAATACAAAAAAAAAAAAAAGAGCTAAAATGAAAACACAAAAAAGCACATTCACCATTTGAGAATGTTGGAAGGCTTTGTTGATAAGTTCGACCTTATTTTAAGGAGATGCAATATTAATTATAATTTTCAGACTTGCTGGGAAAGGGTATGTCTTTATCGCACGTCATGATCATTAATTCATCTAATATCATCACAAATTCATCAAATAATGATCACTAATTTATTACAAGTTAATTAATTGTAATACTTTGTGACAACTGATTTATCTAATAAAGATCACTAATTTAGTTGATGATGATTACTAAATTCATAGGCTATTGGTAAAGTTTAAATGAAATATCATCTATGTATAATTAAGCTGGAGTTTTAGATCCCTACTGTGTCAAATGATGATCACCCTTGGCATGAGGCCATTACTTTCCCGCTAAAAGGCCGGTTTGGTGGGGTGTACAGCGCCACTGCTCATAAGCCCAGGACTGTTCTATCACTTTCCCTATATAGGGCTCTTGTCGATGGCACTCTCCCCCACCCAATCCTGTGACGCCCTCGTCATAGATGGGGCCCCTTGCCGACCCCATTCGTCATAGCGCTTGGTGAGACATCGTAGTTGGGTTTGGATTGGCTCTGATATTACTCGTCACGGGGCCATTACCCTCCCCCAAAAAGTCAGTCTAATGGGGTGTGTAGCGCCACTGTTTTTAAGCCCAAGATCCTCCCATCACTTTTCTAATATGTGACTCTTGTCCATGATACTAAGGTTAGTAACAAAGTTTACATGCAAATATTATCCATAAATGACCACTAATTTTTCTAATAGTAGCCACTAATTTGTATAATGATGACCACGAATTTATTAAACCACACTAACATTTTCTTACTCAAGTGATAACACTAATTACGCTATTAGAATCGTCATGAGACCTAGTCTAAAAAACCCACTGAAAGAAAGACTTCTCTTTTCAAAAAAGAGAAAAAAAGAAAAGGAGTGATAACGAGGAAAGTCAAAACGATAATAGTATAGAAGAAGTACTCATTAGGTATGGTGTGCTACTGTAGTGCGCTAACCACTTTTTGGTCTTTTCGAGACTTCAACATGAACAGCTTTGCCTTTGTCATCATTTCTTGGTCTTTGAGCATGTTGTATCCAAAGATCAGGCTCTGCAAGTCTGATGGGAGCTTAAGTAAGAGATGTCTAGTCCTCTTCTTGAAAGTATACCATTATTAGGCCCACAAAACACAATATTTAATCAGCAATCTCATTAATATTTATCCATGTAAAATGGAGTTTTTATATTGTTTTCTATGGCTACTCCCGTTTTGCCATCTCATTTTATACAGACAGTAAGAATAAGTTACAAAGATCTAAGATCTTCTCGGTTTACAAATATAGAGTACTAAATATATACAATTGCTTATTTACATAACACAATATGCATATAATCAAAAGTTATCCCAAATCATACTAGTTGCCTAATACTCCCCCTCAAGTTAGAGCGTGGAGGTTGGTAACGCCCAACTTGCCAACTAAATAACAAAACTGATGATGCCCCAAAGCCTTGGTAAAAAGATCAGTAGGTTGCTCTATGGTGGAAATATACCGAGTGACAACTTCCCCAGACAATAAGCATTCATGAACGAAATGACAATCAATCTCAATATGTTTGGTGCATTCATGAAACACCGGATTAGCCGCAATATGTAAAGCAGCTTGGTTATCCCAATATAGCTGGGCCGAAGGTACGGGAACATGAAGGGTCTGGAGCAAGTTACGAATCTAGATAGCTTCACTGGTGGCATTAGCCATGGCGCGATATTCAGTTTCAGCAGAAGACCGGGAGACCATAGATTACTTTTTGGTTTTCCAAGAAATAGGAGCAGAACCAAGCTGGACCAAATAACCAGTGACAGAGCGGTGGGTCATAGGATAGCTAGCCCAGTCAGAATCACAATAAACACAAGGACTGAAATCATTAGAGGAAGGCAGAAGGATGCCTTGCCCTGGGGAGGACTTGAGATAACGAAGAAGACACATGACCGCATCCCAATGTCCTTGTCTTGGATCTTGCATAAATTGACTGAGGATGTGAACTAGGCATGTAATGTCCGGATGAGTAATCGTGAGATATATAAGGCGACCAATGAGTCATCGATATTGACCACGATCAGGAAGAGGATCACCTGTATCTAAGGAAAGCTTATGATGTTGTTCCATGGGGAAGTAACTAGGTCTAGACCCTAGCATGCCCGTTTCTGTCAGAATATCAAGCGTGCACTTCCTCTAATATAAAAATAGCCCAGCAGGAGCTCGAGCGAATTCAATACGAAGAAAGTACTTTAAGGGACCCAAGTCCTTTAACTTAAAGCACTTATGCAAGTAATCCTTGAAAGCAGCACATCGCACAGGATCATTGCCTGTAAGACCTAGATCATCCACATAAATTAGAAGGGCAAGAAAAATGTTGCCATGGACAAATGTAAACAAGGAGTGATCCAAGGGGCACTGTTGAAACCTATATGCATGCAGTGTAGAGGCAAGTTTGAACAACCATTGACAAGGTGCTTGTCGAAGGCCATACAGAGACTTTTTGAGCTTGCATACCACATTGCTCTGAGTAGTACGAAAGCCTGGAGGAAGCTTCATATAGATATCCTCATGAAGATCCCCATGAAGGAAGGCATTATGAACGTCCATTTGATGCAAACTCCATCCTTTGGCTGCTGCCAGAGTCAATAAAGTATAAATTGTAACCATTTTGGCCACAGGGGCAAATGTTTCATGATAATCCTCTCCTTCGACTTGATGATTACCTAAGGTCACAAGACGAGCCTCGAAACGCTCAACGTATCCATCGGCATGGTACTTAATTTTATACACCCACTTACACCCGAGTGCCTTTTTACCAGGAGGAAGGGGCTGAAGTTCCTAGGTGTTGTTGGCCTTGAGAGCGGAGATTTCTTTGGCCATTGCCTCATGCCATCAAGGATCCTGGACTGCGTGAGAAAAATGATGAGGCTCATCCCCAGAGGTGATGGACACTAAATAGGCACGATGAGGAGTAGAGAACTTATCATATGCAACAAAATGAGACAAAGAGTGAGGGGTACCTGAAGATGCGTCATCAAGTGGTGATGAGTTAGGGGTGTTGAATTCAATGGCATGGCACACATAATCACAGAGATGTCCAGGTGCATGGCGATCACACTGCGATCGCGAAGGTATAGCAGACTTAATACTAGAAGGAAGCTCCCTCTGATGAGCGGGACTGCCAAGATCAGTATTGGCCCCAGATTCTTGGGTCAAGGAGCCCGATAAGGAAGATGAAAGGATGATAGACCATTCAAGAGATATGTGTGGTGTTGGGCTAGTGGCATTGGGCTCAGTGTGAGAAGCCGAGCTAGTGGAAGGAATTATGGTAGACATTGGCAGGGGATCATCTAGTGGGTTTAGAGAAATGGGGCCAAGAAACGAAGAAGCCTCAAGCTCACTGACAAAATTATGGGATAAAATTTTTGGGTTAGACGAGCTGGGTGAGTTGGGGTCAGTGCTAGTTAAATGGGTTTTAGCAAAGGGATAAATATCTTCGTGGAAGATGACATCCCGAGGCAGAAAAGTACGTTGGGTATCAAGTTCAAAAACACGCCACTGTTTTTTCCCTTGGGGATATCCAATGAACATGCATCTAGTAGCACGGGCATCAAATTTATACGGTCATGAGTATGGACACAACACAAACAACCAAAGACCCTCAAATGTGTATACGAGGGACTTTTTCCAAACAATATCTCATAGGGACTCTTGAGTTTATGCAGTTTAGTAGGCGTGTAATTAATGAGATATGTAGTGGTAAGCACACATTCCCCCTAAAAACGGACGGGCAAAGATGCTTGAAAGAGAAGGGCTCGAGTAACATTAAGGAGATGACGGTTTTGCTGTTCAAAGCGCCCATTTTGTTGGGGCGTATCCATACATGAGGTTTCATGGAGTATTCCTTCTTTACGGAAATGATCCTGTAATTCTCTTTTAGTGAATTCTGTCGCATTATCATTTCGCAGCTTTTTAACATGTGTTCCAAACTGAGTTTTAACCATCCTACAATAGTCCACAATACGCTCGCAAGCCTTTGCTTTATCTTTAAGCAAATAAACCCAAGTGGCATGGCTAAAATCATCCACAATGCACAAACAAATAGTGACAACCAGATAAAGATTGGGCATGATACCGCCCCCACAAGTCACAATGAATCAAATCAAATGGTTTACTTGCTTTAAAGTCACTTCACGAAAAACTATGTCTTATTTGTTTTGCCCCATAGCACACATCACAACAGTCCAAAAAATCTTTATTCAACTGAAAACCACATATCATAGATAATAGAGCTAAACTACTGTGTAAAGGGTGTCCTAACCATTGATGCCATCTCACTGGGTCCACTTTCTTGATTGCTGCAAAACTTGTTCCACCACGCATAGTCCGCAAGTAATACCCACTCAGCGTCTTTGAGGTGAGGTCCTGTATAACACAAAAATTAGGTCTATAAGAAACAACACAATTTTCATCTTGTGCAAATTTCTGGGTGAAAACTAAACTGCATTTAAAGGCTGGAGTTTACAGCACGTTCTTCAGCCAAATATCAGGACCAATCCTGACTGTACTAGCTTTTTTAACTTTCGCCTGTGTCCATCTGGTAGTGAGATAATAATAGGTGTTTGAGAGTATAGACATTTGCAAGGATGTTAAAATTAGATGTCATATGGTGGGATGCACCTGAGTCAAGAACCCATTGCATAGGAGTGATATGTAAACACTTACCACTCATTTTTTCCATCTTCTTTTGATTTTGTCTCTCCTTAAAGAGAGCTATTATGGTCTACCTAAGATGATGTGAAGCCCGCAAATCGCTCTTTACAATTGCTTCCCTGTGTCTGAGCTCCCACACGGTTGCCTGCAAAATCGTCCATCCCTATTCCACTGAAAACCAGTTCCGGTGTCCTGACGGCGAAATTGGAGCTTCCACTCCAGTATCCTCCACCTCCGTTCCCGACCATCATCGTTCCGTCATCGGATTCCAGCTTTCAAGGCTTGTCGCTGTTGCCCCAATTTCTTGGGTTCAGTGTCGATCGACCGTTTTCCGAGCCACCACCGGAGTTCTGTCGATTGGAGCGGCGATTACCCCAATTGTTCCGATACCCAATCAACTCGAAGCACTGGCTTCGCTCATGTCTCAGTTTCTAGCAGTGAGAACATTGGGGACGGTTCATATTGTGGTGGTTCTGTTTTGTCACTTTGAAGGCTGCCCCCTCCATGACTTGTTTAGACTCAGCAGATTGGGTAAATTGTAGTTGACTCTCTTCACGTACAACAGCCACGTAAGCTTTGTTCAAATTCGGCAACGGCTCCTAAGACAGAATGTTCGACCTTACGGTGCTAAATTTCTTCCCATCAAGACCCATCAAAAACTGATGGACTCTTTCTTGCTCAAGCATTGACGCCATCGCCTTCCCAGACTTACAGTCTCATGTGCAAGCCGGCAACATCTGGCAGATCCCAAGTTTATCTCATAGTGACTTCAATTTTATAAAATACTTGGTCACTGAGAGGTTTTCTTGTCCGACCAAGGTCATTTCCCGCTTCAGTTGATGAATCCGAATTGCATTGCCTTGTGAGTACCTCTCTTCAAGGTCGTTCCATTTTGCCCTGGCTGTGTTTGCGTATGCCACAGAGCTGTGCAAATTTTTGTCTATCACATTATACAGCTAAGCTATAACCATTGGATCGCATTTCTCCCAGGCATGAACTTTTGGGGCTGTGCTTGTTGGTCTCATTAATTCTCCATTCACAAATCCAAGTTTGTTCTTGGATTTGAGAGCATTGACAACAAGTCGTGACCAATTCCTATAGTTGTCCCCATTAAGGATTATGGGACTCATGATGTATCCGGGATGGTTGGAATTATTGAGGTAATAAGGTGATTGAGGGTCATTGTAACTGAGGGCAAGTTGATTTTGATTTTTTAGGTTTGTTTCCATTGTTGATTTCAATTTGTTTTAGAAAAGCAGAAACAAGCCTTTTTGGTCAGGCTCTGATACCATGTAAAATGGAGCTTGGGAGAATGTTATATTGTTTTCTGTGGCTACTCCCGTTTTGCCATCTGATTTTATACAGACAGTAAGAATAAGTCACAAAGATCCGAGATCTTCCCGGTTTGCAAATATAGAGTACTAAATATATATAATTGCTTATTTACAGGACACAATATGCACATAATTAAAAGTTATCCTAAATCATACTAGTTGCCTAATAATCCACATAAACAAAACCATTACAACAACTACTATGCATTCTAATACTAACCATTTAATGATCAAGAATGTGCTGTTGCTCGATCTAGCTTATGCACATGGTACATAGAATAAAAAAACAAACACGTAGAAAACAAACACCAAGAAGCACACTTGTCTAGCTTATGCACGTGGTACATAGAATAAAAAAAACAAACACGTACAAAAAAAAAACACCAAGAAGCACATTCGCCATTTGAGAATGATGTTAGGCTTTGTTATCAAGTTTCACCTTATTTTAAGGCGATGCGATATTGTTTATAAAATTCAGACATGTTGAGAAGGTACATCTTTATGATACTTCATGATCACCAATTTGTCTAATAATGATCACAATCTCATTAAATGATGATCACTAATTTGTTACATGTTCAATTGTTGTCATGTTTTGCAACCACTATTTTATCTAATAAAGATCACTGATTTCATTAATGATGGTCATAGAATTTGTAGGTTATTGATAATGCTTAAACACAAATATCATCTGTGCACCATTAGGTTGGGCTCTTGGGTCACTAATGTGTCTAATGATGATCAATAATTTTTAGGTTAGTGATAAAGTTTGTAAGCAACGATTATCAATAAATGATTACTATTTTTTCTAATATTGATCACTAATTTGTATAATAATGATCACAAACTTGTCTAACCAAACTAACATTTTCTTCCCTCCTACAGGAATAGTAATTGTGCTACTAGACTCATCACGAGGCCTGGTCCCAAAATGCCCAAAAAGAAAGACTGCTCCTTTTAAACAAAGGAAAAAAGGAAAAATTATGCAAATAAGCAAAGTTAAAAACATAATACTATAAAAGAAGTACCTCTCGGGAATGGTGTGCTACTATAGTGCGTAGACATTGTTCTTGGTCTTTTGGAACGTCAACTGTAACAGCTTTGCATTTGTCAGCATTGCTTGGTCCTTGTACATCTTATATCTGAAGATCACTTTCCGTATGCCAAATCTCAGGTCAGTGACAAAAGCCGAGTTCTGTTATTGGGAGCATATCATTATTGGGCCTATGAAACACAATATTTAATCAACAATCTGATTATAATTTATTCATATAAACAATACCACTACAACAACAACTATGAATAGTAATACTGGTCATTTTCATGGTCACAAATGTTTAGTCGACTTATGCTCGACATAGCTTATACACATGCTATATATAGAACAACAAAACAAAGAAGTAGGGAAAAAAAAACACACAGAAGCACATTCACCATTTGAGAATGTTGCCAAGCTTTCTTGATAAGTTTGACCTTATTTTAAGGTGAAGCGATATTAGTTAAGAATTTCAAACATGCTAGAAAAAGCTATGTCTTTATGATACTTCATGATCACTAATATGTCTAATAATGATCACTAATTCATCAAGTGATTATCCCTGATTTGTACTAGTTCATTTGCTGTAATATTTTGAGAACACTAAATTATCTAACAAAGATCACTAATTTAATTGATGATGATCACTAAATTTATATGTTATTGACAATATTTAAATGCAAAGATCATCTATGCATCATTTAATTGGGATATTAGGTCACCAATGTGTCAAAGGAAGATCACTAATTTGTAGGTTAATGACAATGTTAACATGCAAAGATTATCAACAAATGACTACTGTTTTTTCAAACGTTGATCACCAATTAGTATAACCATGATAACAAATTTTTCAAACCGCACCAACTTTTTATTAAAAGCAGTAGTAGCAATCATGCTATTAGATTCATTGTGAGACTTTGTTTCACAATCACGCAAAAAGAAAGACTCATCTTTCTAGAAAAAGAAAAAAAAAGAAATAAAACTAAAACAAGGAAAGTCAAAATGTCTTACTATAATGCGTAGACTTTATTCTTGGTCTTTTTAAGACTTGAACCGTAATAACTTTGCCTTTGTCATTATTACTTGGTTCTTGTACATCTCCTATCTAAAGATTAGGCCCCATAAGTCTGATGTCTGCTTGAGTGATAGATGTCTGGTCCTCTTCTAGGGATCATATCATTATAGGGCTTATAAAACACAGTATTTAATCGAAAATCTCATCTTAATATATTTATTCACATAAACAAGAGCACTACAAGCTCTATTATGCATTTAATACTGATCACTTACATGGTCACGAATGCCTAGTTCACTGACGCTTGGCCTAGCTTATGCATGTATTATACAGAACAAAAAAACAAAGAGGTAGAACAAAAACATAAACAAGCACATTCATCATTTGAGAATGTTCTGAGGCATTGTTGATAAGTTTGACCTCATTTCAAGGCTATGCCACATTATTGAAAAATTTCAAACATGCTGGGAAAGGTTATTCTTTATGATACTTCTTGATTACTAAATTCATCAAATGATGATCACAAGTTTATTACTGGTTAATTTGATGTGATATTTTGAGATCACTGATTTGTTTAATGATGATTACGAATCTCATTAGTGATGATCACTAAGTTTGTAGGTTGTTAGCAATGTTTACATTTAAGAATCATCTATGCATCATTAAGTTGCGATATTAGGTCACTGATAAGTGCCTATAGTGCATATCAATTTAGGGTCATTTTGATGCATTTTTAGGGGATTTATGAGTTTTATGCTTAGTTTATACCCCAAAATCCGACCTTATGATTGGGTATAGTTCCTTGACAACTTTTTTGTAGGTTATGAGACTTTATTAATCAAGTGTTGACCCTCAAAGGTCAAATTTATGACTCACCACGGATGCCCCTAGTCACCATGCCGATGGAGGAAACAAAGAACGAGAGAACTCCGAGATAGACGTCTCCAAGGATCATCTATAGTGGTGGCCACGGTCCGTGGCAAGCCTGTAATTGCTGCACCCCTTCATTTTCCTAAGCTTGTATGGCTGATAATTGATAGTGTTTGTTATATGAAGATGTGCTTGGACGCTTGAACAGAAGACCTAACATATTATACCTTGGAAATCTTGTAAAGTTTTGTAATTTATCACTTTTCGGAGCAAAAAGAAGATTGGAAGGAGGATTCCTTGCATTTGAAGTTTTGAAGATGGGAGAAGTTGTCAAGAAACTCCATTATTGCTAAGCTATTCTCTTCCCCTGTTCTTTAAACTCAGTAGATTAGTATTATTTGGTTGCTTTTCCTGGTTGAACTATTTATTAGTTTTAATCATCATTAATGAGTAGCTTCTTTAGTCTTGGGATTTGATAGCCAAACTATGAACTTGGAACCTCAATCTTCATTAATAATATGCTTATTCTACTTGGAAAGTTTAAATCTATCTTGTGTTATGATTGTTGCCAGTAGTTTTGCCTAAATTAACTTGCAAAATATCAAATAGTTTGATTAAGTATTGAATGAAGAAATCTGCTATTGGATAGGTAATTTCAGACTGAACATAGTTACTTTTGAGAGAAAGCCACATGTTGAGAGGAAATTTGACAACTTAGACTCTTAATTTTAGACTAAATCAAGAACCCTTTTGAAAGAATGTTAGTATGTTTAGTCTAATAGTTCAATTCATATTGGAAGGATTGGATATTATATGTTTGTCATCCTTTAATTCATTCAAACTTAAGCAAGCATAGATATTATTTATCAAATCTAGTCCATATTTGAGGAAGCAAATCCCTAGGTATTTGTAAGGCCCGAATTCTTTATTTACAATAACGTGGCTGCCTTACCTTCTGCGTTACAAAATTCGTATTTTTATTAACTATATGAGTTAAATTGTTATCGATGTGCTTATGTGAGCTATAATTTTATTAAAAGGGATTATTATTATTATTATTGATTTTAAAGTTAATTCGTGCTATTTGTGCCCTTAAATTACATGGACAGTTTAATTTAGTGATCATTCGATTTATTTAGTCGCTTCCTGAATGCGAGTAGGTTGTTAACCTTAGAATCAGTTTAGAGGTTTATTAAAATTGAACCTTGACGCATTTAGGAACGAATGATCGATGAGCGATTGTATTAATGATTGGGTTTAGAATAAGATGTTCGAGATTAGAAATTAGACTAGCGAGAGAGAGGGGTGGACTGAGAGAGAGTGGAGGGTTAAGGAACGTCGGCTGGTGGCCGGCCACCGTCACGCTTGGTGCGGCCCCCGACGCTGCTCCGCGACACGACAACAGAGAAAGAGAGAGAGTTTGAGCGAAAGAGTGAGGGAGTGAAAGGGGTTCAACGTACCGCGGCCTGCTACCGGTGACTGTCGCGACCGAGGATGATGGCGAGGCGGCGGTTGAGCCTGACTCCGGTGACCACCAGTAGTAGCGACAAAGGAGGGCAGAAACCAGATCCGGTAAGGCTGTTCGAACTGGGCTGCAAAAATGGGTCGATTTGGGTCTGTTTTTACGTGTGTTAAGCGTGGATTGGGTTGGTTTGTGCGTCGGTGAGCAAGGGTCAGGGAATCGGGTCTTTCCAGCGCTCAAAGCCGAGCCTAAAGCCCTTCGAATGAATCCTTAGCTTGGAGTCTAGGTGGGTGTTTCTCGCCTCCTAAGTATTAGTAGTTTCAAAATCGTTTTAAGCTTTAAATTGCGATGCATGTTAAGTTTAGTTAGTTTATGCCTGAAAATGACATCGAATCGTTAAATGTTAGTTTAGTTGATTAATACTCGAAAGTGGCCTTGAACCGATGTATGTTAGTTTGGGTAATACATGCTTAGAAGTAGCTTCGAAACAATATACGAATACTTAGAATCGATTTTAGTATATTCAGTTAATACATGCTAGAAAGTTTAGCTCGAAATGAGCTATGCATGTTTAGATTCGATTCAAGTGAATTCAGTCATTACATGCCTGAAAATACAGTTCAAAATGAGTTAAGCATGTTTAGAACCGATTCAGGTGAATTCAGTTTGACTTGAATGGTAACTCGATATAATAAACGAATGCCATGAATCGTATTACGCTTAAATGGCTCAATTAGGTTCGAAAAGTAACCTCGATGTAATAAACAAACGACTTGATTCGTATTATGTCTAAATGACTTATTTAGATTCGAATAATAACTTCGATGTAATAAATGAATGTTAGCCTTGAAATGTAACTTTGAAACAATGAATGAACATTCGAATCGATACTTGCCTATTTAGTTGAGCTATGCTTATGAAACAGTTTTGGAAAAAACATTTGAATGACGAAGTGAGCATGTTTACTCCTTAACTGTAATGTATGAATGTTTGAAATGAACTAAGATCACCTAAGATCGAAGCAGGCTAATTTGATTAGTTCATGTTTATAAGTAACCCTTGAATGACAAGCATTCTTTAAATCGACGCATATTGAGCTAGGTAATTCATGCTTAAGAGTACCCTTTGAAATGACCTGAGAACATTTTAAGCCAATGCATGTTTAGTTGGATGGTTATACTTTGAATATGGCATGTTAGTTGGTTAGTTATGTGTTAAAATGACATGAATTTGGTATGCTTACCTTCTAATCGCAAGTTATGAATGTAGGCTAAGTTTTATGCCTTGTGAGTTTATTTCAGTTAGTTAAGTTCTTATTTCAAGTTAATGCAATATATACATATATATTTATGCTTATGTATACGGTAACGAGCTGTTGGACGGTTGCTGCTTGCTCGGTAAGTTATACGTAGTTATTTCATAAGACCTTTATGATAATATGTTATGATTATCAAATTAAAACCGAGATGGTAGTTGGATGGTTTGAGGTAGAACTATGAGTGGTTCGAGGTTCTTTATGGTACAGTGCTTGTGAGGAGGGAGCTTAGGTTGTGAATTAACTGCAATCGTGTGGATTATGCGGCCGTGTATGGCTCATTGTGTTGTTGAAATGATTATGAAGTGTTTGAATGCATTATGTGCAAATCCCTTCCCTTTTATGTTATTAAGATGTATTATGCGTGTGAAGGTGTTGTTTTGAAAAAGGATGTTTCTCATGTTTTAAAACAATAATAGCCATGACTATTAGCAATCAATGGCCTACTTTAGCTATATGAACTTCGTTTTGGGAGTCAACTTGCTTGAACGGCGGAATTCCTAACGAATTTGATTAAAAAGAAAGTGCAATGTGTGAAAAAGGATTTCGCTGTGAGAGGCAGCAAAATTATTAGCCGTTGTGGCCGATACGCTTTTAATTGGCTAAGACAATGTGCTTCGAACAATATGTTATAAATTATGTTAGCCCAGGAGATAAGTCTTGGTACTAGGAGGCCCTAGAAGACCCTAACGAGGGTAATGGTCCAATATGTTATATGAAGTCGTCCCGGGAGTAAGAGCTTAAGCGTGCGCATTAGGTCTCACCATGGGGTTGAGAATAGATCCCACCCAATCAGTACCCTATAATGATCTTATGCTAGACGTATTTTCCTAATCAGCAAAAAAAAGTAGTTGGGATTTTGCCATTTTAAGTATTTCAGAAGAAAGAAAGTTTCACGGGCCATTAAGAGGCCAATTGAATGAAATGTAAAACGTTATAAGGGCCCTTATGTGACCAATGTGAAAGAGCTTTCCTTTAATGAAAACGAGCCCCAAGGAGCCTAAGAAAAGAGTTGTTATGCGCCTCAAAAGGCTAAGCAAAGTGTTTTCAAGAAAATAAGAAAAGTTTTCTGTGCATGCTCTGTGCTTGTCTTATGAATGAAATGTGAATGAGGTTTCAAGTAAGGCTAAGTAAAGTGTTTTTGCAAGAAGAAAGAAAGATACTTGTGTAGATCATATGAATGAGATCTAAGTAAAGCCTGCTAATGAAAGTAAAGTGTTATGTGAACATTCCAAGGATAACTTATGAATGAGATGCTAAGTAAGATACGATCATGAAAAAGAAAACCCTATGTGCATACCCTATGAATGAGATCTGAATGAGACTTGAAATTTGTGTGTGCCTTATGTATATCATGTGAATGAAATGCTAAGAAAAGTATGACTATGAAAAGAGATAACCTTATGTGCACATCATATGAATGATGTTTTATGTATAGTTTGAATGGAATGCTAAATAGTTATGTTTATGAAAAAGAAGGTTCCTGTGCTTAGCCTCATTGCTTACTTATGTGAATTGAGTGCTTGGTTTTAAGAACTTGGTTATTTAGGAGCCTATAAATATGTTTGAATGGTTAAAATGAAGTTTATGTTAAGCGATCCTTTCATAAGGGTTTTATAAATGCCTAATATGATAGTAAAGTATGAATACGTGATATATGACTATTAAAGATATTATTGCCTGCAACGGTTTTGTTTTAAGGGGATCGGGAGACACTCACTGAGCACGTGATTACTCATCCCACTACTCTTTCCCCTTTTCCCCTAGGTTTTCTTTGTGACAGGAAGAAGTTGAGTTAGCTATGTCAAGATGGAGTCTATTCTTGCTTGCAAGGTGTCATGTGTGCCTACTTATGCCATTAATGAAGTCATGTAATGTATTCTTAGTTTGTAAACATATGTAAACGAAGCATTCTACTTCATGTAATGTATATGGTATAAAGGTCGCTCTGTATGGCTGTATGAACCAACTATCTAATTAGTTATATGTCTTCTTCGTTAAATTTAGTTATGTTTTAGGATGTGAATCCCAATACTCTGGTTGTGTGAACCGTTAAGTTGTATCTTCCATTTATTCTTTATTAATTAACTGTTCTGTTTGCTGTACTCCAAGCGAGTGGCTTGTTAAGTTATGAACTCCGGCGTGTAGCCGTTGAGCTTCTTTTAAATGTTTTACGCTTCTGTTGATTTGCAGGAGTTTATTGTAAGGCTTTTAGCTTTGAAACTGTCTGTTTTCAGGGGAAACTCTGTCCGTTTCGCCCCAGAATTTTTAGTAAGAAGTTAAGAAAACATAGTGCTCCTGGCCCTAGGGGCTGGGGGTGTTACATTGATGGCATCAAAGTAAAGGTCCTGCGACTATAGGCCACGACCTGAGTCTTGCATTTCATATAGTTGCCTAGGAACACTGTGTGGTTATATAACACACGCTTGCTTTGTGTGCAAGTGTGCTTTATGGTATGGCCGTCTTCAACTTATGTGAGGCTCGAGTAGGTCGATTAAGTGAAAGTGGTGAGTTAGGCATAAGTATAGGAGTTAGATAGCTCCCCACATCGAGGTGAAGTTGTAGGTGTTCTATTGGTATAATATGTTCCTAATGTGCTAATTGACTCCATTGATTGACCTTTATGCGACCCGATTAAGCCGATCGAACGAAATGTGAGTCATGTGTTAGGAAGCGAGTCCAATTCACTTGTATCGTGTGAGCTAAGTGATGTTTTGAATGATAAATATTTTCTTTGTGCGCTCTGATAAGACAATCGATGGTTAAAGCATGTCAATTTAGACTCGAGCGATTGAAAATCCTTTTCTAAGCTCGTCTTTCCCCCTAAAGTACGATTTGCTTCTCGGGCCTCATAATGGATTGAGCAGACGTACTTAAAGGTTGGTAAAGAAGAAGTTCAAAACAGATCAGCTATTTTTCACCTTTGAAATCCGAAGTTTTGAAATGTTAACGTCTTTTTACTGCAGAGTCAAGTTTTACTTTGCATTCTTTAGCTATGATGAACGATCTTTGGTTTCCAAGTACATGCCATTGTACTATACGTGTTGAGATCGGTTGTTATAATTGATAATCCTACTAAATGATATCTTTCATTTTTGAATTCTGAATTCCCTGAGTACATTAGGGGCTACTTTTGTTTGCATGCTTGAAGATTAGGTGCTAATAGTAGGACCTCGTTAACCATTGCGCAGTGTACCTACTATTCCTCTTCTTTGCCATTATTGCCTAAACCATGCATTACTTGTTCTTTTTCATTATACGGATTGTTATTCGTGAATGGAGTGACAATGTTTTGGCCCGAACGAACCCTGATACACCTAGAAAGCATAAGGGGGAAAGAACCTGGTAGACTTTGGAATTGTACATAGTAAACAATCCCTACCAAGGTGAGTGACATAAGCAGTAGGACTCCTATGATCACCTGTAGGACAGATGTACCTCATAAAACCTTAATGCGTGCCTATAAGGCCATCGATGTGTTTGTGATCAAATGCCAACAAAGTGAGGTTTTGTAATTGTTTGGCTTGAATTTGATTAAACATATAACTATATTAGTTAGAACGATTTGAATTTATGCAGTTTGTTACACGATATGACTCTTGAATCGTTATGTATAGCCCATCGATACTGTTTTCTCGTGTTATAATTGGACTGGTTGAACTCGATGTATGCAATGCATGATTAGATGACAATATAGCTACGTTTATATGAATCACGTTTATAGAAATATGTATCTCATATGTAAGAAAGTAGCATAGTAGAGCACTCAGGGTCATGTCATCTTATATGTTGACACTCACGTCCATTATGCATGGTTATTCAAGTGTCTTATGAATGATTGGCTTAGTAAGTGCATACCTTGGTGTTTGCTTGACTTGAGTTGGATTTAGCATGTGACCTAACTATCCAAACGATTTAACGCTCGCGATTCGTAGCATGGTATGACCTTAGAGTCATCATTTACATCCCATGAATTCCTTGGTTCCATGCTATAACTGAATAACGGCACAGATGTATTTGAAGCATGATGAGGCGACCATAGAAACCAGCATTCACGTATTCTTTCCATAGCATTCTCTCCTCAAGGTGTTCCTACCGATATGTTACGCTAGTTCGTGTTATTCATGGTTCTTAATCCTTAGTGCTCTGTTGTATACCCTACATGATGTCAATGTGAATTCGAGTATTACCCCAAGCCCCTTCACTGTCAATGCAACGTAATATAATGTCTCTACTACCTTAAGTACAATGCGGTAGCTTCCTGATTAGTTGATTTTGCCTCAGAGTGATATGATTTCTTCATGCCTTTGAATGAACTTGACTAAGTTAACTGCCTTCATACAACTTTAGCATGCCCTGTCTATGTTGCCATGAATGAAATGTTTAAAAGTTATTCGAAATTTATTTAAAAACATAGAAATGTCGGTCACATGTGCTTTCGTTTTGTAATTGCTTACTATATGCGTATTAGACGTCTTCATTTTGCTTGGGAATCCTAGACTTGAGAATGCTAAATTACTAATTCTAAGCAATGCTATGTGATGCTATTATGCTCAAATGAGACTATGTGGTGCTATGTGACGTTTTTACTATTCTAAATGTGTTATAGGAGTCCCTATGTTAATCATTATGATTCCAAAAGTGACTTAAATTCATGTTTTAAAATGAGACTGCTAAGCATATGACCTTTAGATGTCATTGTCCCATTTGCAATACCTTTGGATGCCCACTTATAGGTGCATATGCATAGAGTTGTTGCTTGCTATGCGAACAGAGTCTAGATTATCGAAAATCTATATTTCATTTTCTAGACAAAGGTTGTCCATGCCAACTCATTTACCCCTCTTCAATGCGATTTGCTCTTGATGCCTAAATAGAGTGAGTAGATGCTTGAAGAGGATTGATGAGGAGGAGACTAGATACCGTAAGTCTTTTTCTTTTGATTTAAAGAAGTAGTGTTTACAAAATGAAACCTCTTGGAAACCTACCGCGTAGATCCTAGTTATGTGCATACATTCTAGGAAAAGCCAACTTAGGCTTAGAATGTCGAGGTTGAAATTCTTTTAAGGGGTGAAGAGTGTAAGGCCCGCCTTCTTTATTTACGATAACGTGGCTGCCTTACCTTCTGCATTACAAAGTTCGTATTTTTATTAACTATATGAGTTAAATTATTATCGATGCACTTATGGGAGCTATAATTTTATTAAAAAGGGATTATCATTGTTGTTATTGATTTTAAAGTTAATTCGTGCTATTTGTGCTCTTAAATTACATCGATAGTTTAATTTAGTCGTTATTCGATTTATTTAGTCGCTTCCCGAATGCGAGTAGGTTGTTAACCTCAGAATTAGTTTCGATGTTTATTAAAATCAAACCTTGACGTATTTGGGAACGAATGATCGATGAGCGATTGTATTAACGATTGGGTTTAGAATAAGACGTTCGAGATTAGTAATTAGACTAGCGATGTTAGTTGATCGGGCAACCAATACACAGAAAAAAAAATATATATATATAAAATATATCAAGGGGGGAAGCCCCCCCTCTTCTTCTCCACGGACACGAGCAGAGGCGTTTCCTCAAACCCTAACCCTCGCGAACCTGCCACCACCAGAAAGAGAGGGGTGGACCGAGAGAGAGCGGAGGATCGAGGATCGCCGGCGGTTGGCGGCCGGCCACCGTCGCGCATGGTGCAACCCCTGGTGCTGCCACACGACACCACAACAGAGAAAGAGAGAGAGTTTGAGCGAAGGAGTGAGGGAGTGAAACGGGTTCAGCGAACCATGGCCTGCTGCCGACGACCGTCGCGACCGAGGAGGACGACCAGGCGGCGATTGAGCCTGACTCCGGCGACCACCAGTAGTAGCGACAAAGGAGGGCAGAAACCAGATCGGGCAAGGTTGTTCGAACTGGGCTGCAAAAATGGGTCGAATTGGGTTTGTTTTTGCGTAGGTTAAGCGTGGATTGGGTTGGTTCGTGCGTCGGTGAGCGAGGGTCAGGGAATCGGGTCTTTCCAGCGCTCAAAGCTGAGCTTAAAGCCCTTCGAAAAAATCCCTAGCTTGGAGTCTGGATGGGTGTTTCTTGCCTCCTAAGTATCAGTAGTTTCGAAATCGTTTTAAGCTTTAAGTTGCGATGCATGTTAAGTTTAGTTAGTTTATGCCTGAAAGTGACTTCGAATCGTTAAATGTTAGTTTAGTTGATTAATACTCGAAAGTGGCCTTGAATCGATGTATGCTAGTTTGAGTAATAGATGCTTAGAAGTAGCTTCGAAACAATAAACGAATGCTTGGAATCGATTTTAGTAAATTCAGTTAATACATGCATGAAAGTTTAGTTCGAAATAAGCTATGCATGTTTTCAAGTAAATTCAGTCATTACATGCCTGAAAATATAGTTCGAAATGAGTTAAGTATGTTTAGAACCGATTCAGGTGAATTTAATTAATGTATGCCTAAAAGGTTGAGTTGAATGGTAGCTCGATATAATAAACGAATGTCGTAATCGTATTATGCTTAAATGGCTCAATTAGGTTCGAATAGTAACCTCGGTGTAATAAACGAACGGCTTGATTCGTATTATGTCTAAATGACTTATTTCGATTCGAATAATGACTTCGATGTAATAAATGAACGTTTAGAATCGTATTATGCTTAAATAACTTAATTAGACTTGAAATGTAACTTCGAAACAATGAATGAATGCTTCGAATCGATACTTGCCTATTTAGTTGAACTATGCTTATGAAACAGCTTCAGAAATAACATTTAAATGATGAAGCGAGCATGTTTACCCCTTAACTGCAATGTATGAATGTTTGAAACGAACCAAGATCACCTAAGATTGAAGCAGGCTAATTTGATTAGTTCATGTTTATAAGTAACCCTTGAATGACAAGCATTCTTTAAATCGATGCATATTAAGCTAGCTAATTCATGCTTAAGAGTACCTTTTGAAACGACCTGAGAACATTTTAAGGCAATGCATGTTTAGTTGGATGGTTATACTTTGAATATGGCATGTTAGTTGGTAAGTTATGCTTTGAAATGACATGAATTTGGTATGCTTACCTTCCATTCGCAAGTTATGAATATGGCTATGTTGCATGCGTTGTGAGTTTATTTCAGTTAGTTAAGTTCTTATTTTAAGTTAATGCAATATACACATATATATTTATGCTTATGTATGTGGTAACGAGCTGTTGGACGGTTGCTGCTTGCTCGGTAAGTTATACGTAGCTATTTCATAAGACCTTTGTGATAATATGTTATGATTATCGAATTAAAACCGAGATCGTAGTTGGATGGTTTGAGGTAGAACTATGAGTGGTTCGAGGTTCTTTGTGGTACAGTGCTTGTGAGAAGGGAGCCTGGGTCGTGAATTAACCGCAATCGTGTGGATTGCGAGGCCGTGTGTGGCTCATTGTGTTGTTGAAATGATTATGAAGTGCTTGAATGTATTATGTCCAAATCCCTTCCCTTTCATGTTTTTAAGATGTATTATGCGTGTGAAGGTGTTGTTTGGAAGAAGGATATTTCTCGTGTTTCAAAACAATAATAGCCACGACTATTAGCAATCAATGGCCTATTTTAGCTATATGAACTTTGTTTTGGGAGTGAACTCGCTTGAACGGGAGAATGCCTAAAGAATTTGATTAAAAAGAAAGTGCGATGTGTGAAAAAGGATTTCGCTGTGAGAGGCTGCAAAATTATTAGCCGTTATGGCCGATACGCTTTCAATTGGCTAAGTAATGTGCTTCTGACAATATGTTATGAATGATGTTAGCCTACGGGATAAGTTCTGGCACTAGGAGGCCCTAGAAGACCCTGGCGAGGGTAATGATCCGATATGTTATATGTAGCCGTCTCGGGAGTAAGAGCTTAAACGTGCGCGTTAGGTCTCACTATGGGGTTGAGAATAGATCTCACTTAATCAGCACTCTGTAATAATCTTATGCCAGATGTATTTTCCTAATAAGCAAAGAAAAGCAGTTGGGATTTTGCCATTTTCAGTATTTCAGAAGAAAGAAAGTTTCAAGGCTCACTAATAGGCTAATGCAATGAAATGTGAAAAGTTATAAGGGTCATTATGCGACTCATACGAAAGAGATTTCCTTTAATGAAAACGAGCCTTAAGGAGGCTAAGAAAAGAGTTTTTATGGGCCTCAAGAGGCTAAGCAAAGTGCTTTCAAGAAAACAAGAAAAGTCTTCTGTGCATGCTCTGTGCTTGTCTTATGAATGAAATGCGAATGAGGTTTCAAGTAAGGATAAGTAAAGTGTTTTTACAAGAAGAAAGAAAGATGCCTGTGCATATCATATGAATGAGATCTAAGTGAAGCATGCTAATGAAAGTAAAGCGTTATGTGAACATTCCAAACATAACTTGTGAATGAGATGCTAAGTAAGATACGATCATGAAAAAGAAAGCCCTATGTGCATACCCTATGAATGAGATCTGAATGAGACTTGAAATTTGTGTATGCCTTATGTATATCATATGAATGAAATGCCAAGAAAAGTATGACTATGAAAAGAGATAACCTTATGTGCACATCATATGAGTGATGTTTTATGTATAGTTTGAATGGAATGCTAAATGGTTATGTTTATGAAAAAGAAAGTTCCTGTACTTAGCCTCGTTGCTTGGTTATGTGAATTGAGTGCTTGGTTTTAAGGAGTTGGTTATTTAGGAGTCTAGAAATATGTTCGAGTGGTTAAAATGAAGTTTATGTTTAGTGATTCTTCCAAAAGGGTTTTATGAATGCCTAATATGATAGTAAAGTATGAATAGATGATATGTGGTGATTAAAGATATTATTGCCCACAACGGTTTTGTTTTAAGGTGGTCGGGAGACACTCACTGAGCACGTGGTTGCTCATCCCACTGCTCTTTCCCCTTTTCCCCCAGGTTTTCTTTGTGACAGGAAGAAGTTGAGTCAGCTATGTGAAGATGGAGTCTATTCTCGCTTGTAAGGTGTCATGTGTGCCTACTTACATCTTTAATGAAGTCATGTAATGTATTCCTAGTTTGTAAACATATGTAAACCGAGCATTCTAGTTCATGTAATGTATATGGTGTAAAGGTCGCTCTGTATGGCTGTAGGAGCCAACCATCTAATTAGTTAGATGTCTTCTTGATTAAAGTTAGTTATGTTTTAGGATGTAAACCCCCATACTCCAGTTCTATGAACCGTTGAGTTGTATCTTCCATTTATTCTTTATTAATGAACTGTTCTGTTTAGTGTACACCGAGTGAGTGGCTCGTTGAGTTATGAACTCCGGCGTGTAGCCGTTGAGCTTCTTTTAAATGTTTTACGCTTCTGTTAATTTGCAGGAGTTTATTGTAAGGCTTTTAGCCTGGAAACGGTTAGTTTTTAGGGGAAACTCTGTCCACTTTGCCCCTGAATTTTTAGTAAGAAGTTAAGAAAACGTAGCGCTCCTGGCCCTAGGGGCTGCGGATATTACATTGATGGTATCAGAGCAAAGGTCCTGTGACCGTAGGCCGCGACCTGAGTCTCGCATTTCATATAGTCACCTTGGAACACTTTGTGGTTACGTGACATATGCCTGCTTTGTGTGCAAGTGTGCTTTATAGTATGGCCATCTTCGGCTTATGTGAGGCTCGAGTAGGTCGATTAAGTGAAAGTAGTGAGTTGGGCATAAGTGTAGGAGTTAGATCGCTCCACACATCGAGGTGAAGTTGTGGGTGTTCCATTGGTATAATATGTTCCTAATGTGCTAATTGACTCCATTGATTGACCTTTAGGAGATCTGGTTAAGCCGATCGAATGAAATGTGAGTCATGCGTTAGGAAGCGAGTCCAAGTCACTTGTATCGTGTGAGCTAAGTGATGTTTTGAATAATAAATGTTTTCTTTGCGCACTTTGATAAGACAATTGATGGTTAAAGCGCGTCAATTTAGACTCGAGCGATTGAAAATCCTTTTCTAAGCTCGTCTTTGCCCCTAAAGTACGATTTGCTTCTCGAGCCCCATAATGAAGTGAGCAGACGTACTCAAAGGTTGGTAGAGAAGAAGTTCAAAACAGATCAACTATTTTTCACCTTTGAAATCCGAAGTTTCAAAATGTTAATGTCTTTTCACTGTTGAGTCAAGTTTTACTTTACATTCTTTAGCTATCATGGACGAGCTTAGGTTTCTAAGTACATGCCATTGTACTATACGTGTTGAGATCGGTTGCTATAATTAATAATCCTACTGAATGATATCTTCTATTTTTCAATTCTAAATTCCCTGAGTACATTAGGGGCTACTTTTGTATGCATGCTTGAAGGCTATGTGCTAATGGTAGGACCCCGTTAACCATTGCGTAGTGTACTTACTGTTCCCCTTCTTTGCCATTATTACCTAAACCATGCATTACTTGTTTTTTTAATATATGGATTGTTATTCATAAATGGGGTGACAATGTTTTGGCCCGAATGAACCCTGATATACCTAGAAAGCATAAGAGAGAAAGAACTTGGCAGACTTTGGAATTGCACGTATTAAACAATCCCTACCAAGGTGAGTGACATAAGCATTAGGACTCCTATGATCACCTATGGGATAGATGTACCTCATAAAATCTTAACGCGTACCTATAAGGCCACCTATGTGTTTATGATCAAATGCCAACAAAGCAAAGTTTGTAATTGCTTGGCTTGAATTTGGTTAAACAAGTAACTGTATTAGTTAGAACGATTTGAATTTATGCAGTTAGTTACACGACATGACTTCTGAATCATTATGTACAGCCCATCGATACTGTTTTCTTGTGTTATAATTGGACTGGTTGAACTCAATGTATGTAACACGTGATTAAATGATAATAGAGCTACATTTATATGAATGACGTCTATAGAAATATGTATCTCATGTCTAAGAAAGTAACATAGTGGAGCACTCAGGGTCATGTTATCATATATATTGACACTCACGTCCATTATGCACGGTTATTCAAGTGTCTTGTGAATGATTGGCTTAGTAAGTGCATACCTTGGTGTTTGCTTGACTTGAGTTGGATTTGGCATGTGACCTAGCTATCCAAACGATTTAACTCTCGTGATTCGTAGCATGGTATGACCTTAGAGTCATCATTTATGTCCCATGAATTCCTTGGTTCTATGTTATAACTGAATAACGGCACACACGTATTTGAAGCATGATGAGGCGACCATAGAAACCCGCATTCACGTATTCTTGCCATAGCATTCTCTCCTGAAGGTGTTCCTATCGACATGTTATGCTAGTTCGTGCTGTTCATGGTTCTTAATCCTTAGTGCTCTATTGTATACCCTACATCATGTCAATGTGAATTTGAGTATTACCCCAAGGCCCTTCTTTGTCAATGCGACGTAATATAATGTCTCTACTACCTTAAGTACAATGTGGTAGCTTCCTGATCAGTTGATTTTATCTCAGAGTGATATGATTTCTTCATGCCTTTGAATGAACCTGACTAAGTTAACTGCCTTCATACGACTTTAGCATGCCCTGTCTAAGTTGCCATGAATGAAATGTTTAAAAGTTATTCAGAATTTATTTGAAAACATAAAAATGTCGGTCACATATGCTTCCGTTTTGTAATTGCTTACTATATGTGTATTAGACGTCTTCATGTTACTTGGGAATCCTATACTTGAGAATACTAAATTACTGATTCTATGCAACGCTATATAATGCTATTATGTTCAATGAGACTATGTGGTGCTATGTGATGTTTTTATTGTTCTAAATGTGTTATAGGAGTCCCTATGTTAATCATTGTAATCCCAAAAGTGACTTGAATTCATGTTTTAAAATGAGACTACTAAGTATATGACCTTAAGATGTTATTGTCCCAGTTGCCATACCTTTAGATGCCCACTTATAGGTGCATATGCATAGAGTTGTTGCTTGCCATGCGGACAGAGTCTAGATTATCGAAAATCTATATTTCATTTTCCAAACAAACTCAATATGTTTGTCTATGCCAACTCATTTGCCCCTCTTCATTGCGATTTGCCCTCGGCGCCTAAATAGTGTGAGTAGACGCTTGAAGAAGATTGGCAAGGAGGAGACTGGATACCATAAGCCTTTTACTTTTGATTTAAAAGAAGTAGTGTCTGCAAAATGAAACCTCTTGGAAACCTACTGCGTAGATCCTAGTTATGTGCATGCATTCTAGGAAAAGCCAGCTTAGGCTTAGAATTTCGCGAATGAAATTCTTTTAAGGGGGGAAGAGTGTAAGACCCGCCTTCTTATTTACGGTAACGTGGCTGCCTTACCTTCTGTGTTATAAAATTTGTATTTTTATTAACTATATGAGTTAAATTATTATCGATGCGCTTATGAGAGCTATAATTTTATTAAAAAGGGATTATCATTGTTATTATTGATTTTAAAGTTAATTCGTGCTATTTATGCCCTTAAATTACATCGATAGTTTAATTTAGTCGTTATTCGATTTATTTAGTCGCTTCCCGAATGCGAGTAGGTTGTTAACCTTAGAATTAGTTTCGAGGTTTATTAAAATCGAACCTTGACGTATTTGGGAACGAATAATCGATGAGCGATTGTATTAACAGTTAGGTTTAGAATAAGACGTTCGAGATTAGAAATTAGACTAGCAATGTTAGTTGGTCGGGCAAGTAATACACAAAAAATATATATATAAAATATATCAAAAAGGGGGAGTGAAGCCCCTTCTTCTTCTCCACGGACATGAGCAAGGGAGTTTCCTCAAACCCTAACCCCCGCAAACCTGCCACCACCAGAGAGAGAGGGGTGGACCGAGAGAGAGTGGAGGGTCGAGGAGCACCGACGGCCGGCCACCGTCGCGCTTGGTGCGACCCCCGGCGCTGCCCTGCGACACCACAACAGAGAAAGAGAGAGAGTTTGAGCGAAAGAGTAAGGAAGTAAAAGGGATTCAACGAACCGCGGCCTACTGCCGACAACAGTCGCGACCGAGGAGGACAAACAGGTGGTAGTTGAGCCCGCCTCTGGCAACCACCAGTAGTAGCGACAAAGGAGGGTAGAAACCAGATCGGGTAAGGCTGTTCGAACTGGGCTACAAAAATGGGTTCAACGTGGATTGGGTTGGTTCGTGCGTCGGTGAGCAAGGGTCAGGGAATCGGGTCTTTCCAGCACTCAAGGCCGAGCCTAAAACCCCTCAAACAAATCCCTAGCTTGGAGTCCAGGTAGGCGTTTCTCGCCTCCTAAGTATTAGTAGTTTTGAAATTGTTTTAAACTTTAAGTTGCGATGCATGTTAAGTTTTGTTAGTTTATGCCTAAAAATGACTTCGAATCATTAAATGTTAGTTTAGTTAATTAATACTCAAAAGTGGCCTTGAATCGATGTATGTTAGTTTGGGTAATGCATGGTTAGAAGTAGCTTCGAAACAATATACGAATGCTTAGAATCGATTTTAGTATATTCAGTTAATACATGCCTGAAAGTTTAGTTCGAAATGAGCTATGCATGTTTAGATTCGATTCATGTGAATTCAGTCATTACATGCCTGAAAATATAGTTCGAAATGAGTTAAGTATGTTTAGAACCGATTCAGGTGAATTTAATTAATGTATGCCTGAAAGGTTGACTTAAATGGTAGCTCGATATAATAAACGAATGCCGTGAATCGTATTACGCTTAAATGGCTCAATTAGGTTCGAATAGTAAACTCGGTGTAATAAACGAACGGCTTGATTCGTATTATGTCTAAATGACTTATTTAGATTCGAATAATGACTTCGATGTAATAAATGAACGTTTAGAATCGTATTATGCTTAAATAGCTTAATTAGACTTGAAATGTAACTTTGAAACAATGAATGAACGCTTCGAATCGATACTTGCCTATTTAGTTGAACTATGCTTATGAAACAGCTTTGAAAATAACATTTGAATGATGAAGCGAGCATGTTTACCCCTTAACTGCAATGTATGATTGTTTGAAACGAACCAAGATCACCTAAGATCAAAGTAGGCTAATTTGATTAGTTCATGTGCATAAGTAACACTTGAATGACAAGCATTGTTTAAATCAACGCATGTTGAGCTAGCTAATTCATGCTTAAGAGTACCCTTTGAAATGGCCTGAGAACATTTTAAGCCAATGCATATTTAGTTGGATGGTTATAATTTGAATATGGCATGTTAGTTGGTTAGTTATGCGTTGAAATGACATGAATTTGGTATGCTTACCTTCTATTCGCAAGTTATGAATGTAGGCTAAGTTTCATGCGTTGTGAGTTTATTTTAGTTAGTTAAGTTCTTATTTCAAGTTAATGCAATATATACATTTATATTTATGCTTATGTATGCAGTAACGAGCGGTTGGACGGTTGCTACTTGCTCGGTAAGTTATTCGTAGCTATTTCATAAGACCTTTATGATAATATGTTATGATTATCGAATTAAAACCGAGATCGTAGTTGCATGGTTTGAGGTAGAACTATGAGTGGTTCGAGGTTCTTTGTCATACAGCGCTTGTGAGGAGGGAGCCTGGGTTGTGCATTAACCGCAATCGTGTGGATTGCGAGGCCGTGTGTGGCTCATTGTGTTGTTGAAATGATTATGAAGTGCTTGAATGTATTATGTGTAAATCCCTTCCTTTTATGTTATTAAGATGTATCATGTCTGTGAAAGTGTTGTTTTAAAAAGGGATGTTTCTTGTGTTTTAAAACAATAATAGCCATGACTATTAGCAATCAAACGCCTATTTTAGCTATATGAAGTTTGTCTTGGGAGTGAACTCGCTTGAACCGGGGAATACCTAAAGAATTTGATTAAAAAGAAAGTGCGATGTGTGAAAAAGGATTTCGTTGTGAGAGGCAGCAAAATTATTAGCCGTCATGGCCGATACGCTTTCAATTGGCTAAGATAATGTGCTTCGGACAATATGTTATGAATGATGTTAGCTAGGGGATAAGTCTCGGTACTAGGAGGCCCTAGAAGACCTTGACGAGGGTAATGGTCCAATATGTTATATGTAGCCGTCCCAAGAGTAAGAGCTTAAGCGTGCGCATTAGGTCTTACTATGGGGTTGAGAATAGATCTCACCTAATTAGTACCCTGTAATGATCTTATGCCAGATGTATTTTCCTAATAAGCAAAGAAAAGTAGTTGGCATTTTGCCATTTTAAGTAATTCAGAAGAAAGAAAGTTTCAAGGACCATGAAGAGGCCAATTGATTGAAATGTGAAAAGTTATAAGGGTCATTATGTGACCAATACGAAAGAGATTTTCTTTAATGAAAACGAGCCTCAAGAAGGCTAAGAAAAAAGTTTTTATGGGCCTCAAGAGGCTAAGCAAACTGTTTTCAAGAAAACATGCAAAGTCTTCTATGTATGCTCTGTGCTTGTCTTATGAATGAAATGTGAATGAGGTTTCAAGTAAGGCTAAGTAAAGTTTTTTACAAGAAGAAAGAAAGATGCTTGTGCATATCATATGAATGAGATCTAAGTAAAGCATGCTAATGAAAGTAAAGTGTTATGTGAACATTCCAAGCATAACTTATGAATGAGATGCTAAGTAAGACATGATCATGAAAAAGAAAGCCCTATGTGCATACCCTATAAATGAGATTTGAATGAGACTTGAAATTTGTGTATGCCTTATGTATATCATATGAATAAAATGCTAAGAAATGTATGACTATAATGAAATGCCAAGAAAAGTATGACTATGATGAAATGCCGAGAAAAGTATGACTATGAAAAGAGATAACCTTATGTGCACATCATATGAATGATGTTTTATGTATAGTTCGAATGGAATGCTAAATAGTTAGGCTTATGAAAAAGAAAGTTCCTGTGCTGAGCCTCGTTGCTTGCTCATGTGAATTGAGTGCTTGGTTTTAAGAAGTTGGTTATTTAGGAGCCTAGAAATATGTTTGAGTGGTTAAAATGAAGTTTACGTTTAGTGATCCTTCCATAAGGGTTTTATGAATGCCTAATATGATAGTACGTAATATGTGACTATTAAAGATATTATTGCCTGCAACGGTTTTGTTTTAAGGGGGTTGGAAGACACTCACTGAGCGTGTGGTTGCTCATCCCACTACTCTTTCCCCTTTTCCCCCAGGTTTTCATTGTGACAGGAAGAAGTTGAGTCAGCTATGTTAAGATGGAGTCTATTCTCGCTTGCAAGGTGTCATGTGTGCCTACTTACGTCTTTAATGAAGTCATGTAATGTATTCTTAGTTTGTAAACATATGTAAACCAAGCATTCTAGTTCATGTAATGTATATGGTGTAAAGGTCGCTCTGTATGGCTATATGAGCCAACCATCTAATTAGTTAGATGTCTTCTTGGTTAAAGTTAGTTATGTTTTGGGATGTAAACCCCAATACTCCGGTTGTGTGAACTGTTGAGTTGTATCTTCCATTTATTCTTTATTAATGAACTATTCTGTTTGGTGTACTCTGAGCGGGTGGCTCGTTGAGTTATGAACTCCGGCGTGTAGCCGTTGAGCTTCTTTTAAATGTTTTACGCTTCCGTTGATTTGCAGGGGTTTATTGTAAGGCTTTTAGCTTGAAAACGGTCAGTTTTTAGGGAAAACTCTGTCCGTTTCGCCCCAGAATTTTTAGTAAGAAGTTATGAAAAGGTAGTGCTCCTAGCCCAAGGGGCTGGGGGTGTTATAGTATTTTCAATTAATGGAATTCTCAAGTTAATAATTACCACTTCCTCTAGTGATAGATTAATTTCTTCCTCAAATCGACTTGTATTTGCTTAGCATTTTTAAAGGGTAAACTCAATAGATTGTGTTAGTCTCTATGGGAGCGATATTTTGACTAGACTACAACACTGGTGCGCTTGCAAACTTCTCACATTTTTGGCACAGTTGGCAGGGACCAAATTTGTTAAACATTGAGTTAGCTCTCCGAAAATTGACCAAGTCTTTTTTTCTTTGTCTTTGTTATTTTTGATTTGCGTTGGCAATATTTATGGCGGTCTTTACAGGTCTTTTACCTTATGCGAAGTCCCTTCCCTTTCAAATTCAATCTGGAGATAGAAAGGACGTTTTGTTCAAGACGGAAAAAGCTTCGATTAGAGGAGCGAAGGCCCTAAGCCAAAGAAGCATCTCCAAGTATGGCAGTATATGGAGGAGATCAACGAATGACACTTCGGAACTTCATTACCCTGGGTGTCCATGGCATCACATCCGGCATTGCTAGGCTAACGGCAGAAGTCAATAATTTTGAGCTAAAATCAGCTCCTACATCTATGGTGTAGTAATCTTAGTTTGGAGTCACCCCGATGGATGATCTGAATCTACACCTCTCAGTCTTTTTAGAGGTGTGTGATACCTTGAAGCTCAATAGAGTTTCAATTAACGCCATCTGACTTCAATTATTTTCCTTCTCATTGAGGGATAAGGTGCAGGCGTGGCTTCGCTCATTGCCTCTAAGGTCGATCAGTATGTGGGATGAGCTTACCAGGGCCTTCCTTGCAAAGTTCTTCCCACCTAACAAAACTACGACCCTAAGAAATCAAATCATAACATTTGCTCAAAAGGAAGATGAGCCGCTCTATGAATCTTGGGAGCGATTTAGAGACTTGTTGCGATTATGCCCACATCATGGACTCTAATGATGGATGATTGTGCAAATCTTCTATAATGGGGTCACTCAACCAGTGGGGTCTACTATGGATGTGGCGGCAGGTGGCGCATTGATTAACAAGACTGAGGATGAGGTGTATAACCTAATTGAGGAGATGACGCTCAACAATTACCAATGGTCCAATGAGAGAAGTCAACCCAAGAGGGTTGGGGGTAAGTTACAGCTTCATGCTATTCCTTTGCTTTCTGCTAAAGTAGACGCCACATCTCAAAGGTTGGAATGTTTGAATCTCAATTTTGTTAGTTCAAATGCTCCTTCCTTATCATGTGAAATTTGTGGTTCTATTGACCATTTAACTGTGAATTACAAAGTCAGGAGTCCATTTGTCCAAAAAGCTAGCAATTAAGTTAACTATGTCAATAATTTTAATCCTAGACCGACCAATGACCCATTTTCCATTGCATACAATCTAGGTTGGAAAAATCACCTCAATATCTCCTTTAGGTCTGATGCCTATCTTATGCCTTAATCAAATGCTAGACCATCCCCTGGGTCTCAAAGGCTGCCTACCCTCAGCAAGCACCTCAAAAGTAACTTAGAGACCATGATGGATAGTATGCTTTTAGCACAACAAAAGCAAAATGCGTATATTAAGCAATTAGCTTCTAAGATTGATGTTCTTAGTGCTCACAATAAGATGTTAGAAGCTCAAATTGCGCAACAAGATACCTATTCATCTGCATTCCCTAGTAGACTTCCAAGTAAGCCCACGCATAATCCTCGTGATCAATGTAACTATGTTATCTTGCGAGGAGGATTAGAGGATTATGAGGGTGTGAGGCTTGAGAAGGGTGGAGAGGTGAATAGAGATGAGGAGAAAACTAATGAGCTTAAGACTATAACTTTTAGTGAGGGGAGCAGCCTGGAGGTTTTCGAAGAGTTTCTCCCTAAGCTCAAAGATCTAGATAGCTTTTCTATTCGCTGCATGGTTGGAAATCTGAGCATTGCTAGGGCTTTATGTGATCTTGGTTCAAGTGTTAGTTTGATTCCCTATACCGTTTTGCAGAAGCATGACTTAGGACAGTTGCAACCAACACCTATTTCACTTCAATTAGCGTATTGTTCTGTGAAGTAGCCTTTGGGTATTTTGGGGGATGTTCTCATAAAATTAGGTGATTTTTGTGTGCTTAATGGCTTTATCATCCTAGATAGGGTTGAAGACGTGTATACCCAAATTATTCTTCTTGGCCACTTCCGGTTGCATGATAGATGTGAAAGGGAGCTGGTTAACATTCAATGTGGGGTAGTGTCATGCTAAGTTTAATTTGTTGGGATACTGAAATATTTCCCCGCCTTCATTTGCGTGTGATGAAGTGACAGTTTCTTATGAGATTGAGATGTATGACAATTTATGTCGTACTAACCTGCCTATGTTTGACTGTGTTTCTAATAAGGGCTCCCACCTGGACTATGCTAAGGTGGAATTTGTTGCCCTTGTGTCACCTAGTATAACCAAGGCCAAGCTCTATGCTATTAATGAGGGTTCCATGAGATATTATTGTAGGTTTGCTAGTGTCCTGATGTCTTTACCGCCTATGGACGGATTTGTGTATGATTTTGACCCGGGAGTTGAGTTTGGTAGTGGCCCATCTGATGGAGCCCACTACCAGATTATTTTGTGTGTGGATCGTGCTATTTGGCTCTACTTGATGATGAAGAAGGATCACCATCACGATTACTTGAGATAGTACCTTCTATTACAAAAATTCAACTTCATCATTCATAACAAGAGGGAGTAGGGAGTTGTGGGGGAACCAATTGAGAAGCCCTCTACCCACACCCTTTCCAACCTCGAGCCAGCACAGAAGTGAAGGTCGAGCTCTCGACTTTAAAAAAGTGCTTCTTGGGAGGCAACCCAAGTTCCATTTAATAGTTTTCTTTTTATTTGTTTGTATATAATGTATTCCTCATTTTGAAAAAAAAGGAAAAAAGAAAGAAATAAAACACAGAATAAAACAAAAGAAAAACAAGGAGAAAATGAAAAAAAAAAAAAAAGAGAGACGTTATGAGCAAAAAAGAGAGTGGGAAAAAATAGAGAAAATGTAATAAGAGTTTTAGAGACCCCAGACAGAAGCTATCACAGAGCCTTAGTTGTAATAGCCTAACCCTAAATTATTTAATTATTTTTATTTATTTAATTACCTCATGTTCATTATTTTTTTCTCTCATAATTATTTATTGCATTTATTTACCCTAGTAGGAAAAATTTATTTGGGCCCTCACTTGACAATTCAGATTTTATTTGTTTATTTAATTGATTAACGAAACGTTTAGAAGAATTGATAGTAGGCCCTAACAAGTTTAATCTAAGTAATTTATTTTATTTTCTGTAACATTACAAAAATTTAATTTTGAGTTTCGTAAAAACATTATTGTTACGAATCGTTTTATTCCCGAACCCAACTTATTTCAGCCGATTTGAAGCCCAACAAGTTGGCTTATTAATCTAACAAATTACCATAATTAAACTTAACCATTGTTAGCTCAAAAAAGTGACTTTACTAGTTAAAAACTCAGCCAAGTTGTGGATTAGTAAAAAAATCACAACTCAATCCACAAACTCCATTTTCTCTCTCCTCTTTCTCTCCCCCATGGCAACAGCAGGTCCAGTAGCTTTAGAGTGCTTTCTGGCCAGTTTTTTGGCCAGCCCTGGTGGTTTCCAACCCCCCAACATTCTAATACCTCTAGCTACCATCCTCCATCATCAAAGCCACTAAATCTCATCTCCATCTTTACTTATTTTCAATCAAAGTGAGTAATCTTGAAACTTAATTTTGTTGGTTTTGCTTTTTATTTTAGTTTTGATTCTTGTTTTGATGTTTATGATCATTGATCATGTTGTTTTGATAAGAAATAAGAGTTTTTTGGGTGTTGATCATGCTGGAGTTGAGGTTGGATCATGCTAGGGTTAGGGTGAATTCTTAATCGAGCAAGTTTGATGGTAAAGTGTTGGATTTTGATTGTTTTATCTTTGACTTGGTCATCTTATAACTTATTGGTGTTTTTGATGATGTTTTTGGTGATTTCAAATGAGTTGGAGTGAGCCTAAGTTGGCCATAAACTAGGGTTTTGGTAAGTAATGCATGGTTTGGATTAAATTAGCATTAAGCTTGGTTTATGTGTGCATTAGATTGAAAAATAATCTTTATTGGATATGACTATGTAGTGAATTTAAGTGTGGTGATTGTGTATGATGTTGGGATGGACCAAAGCATTTTTACATGCTTTTAAGGAATGGTTTAAGTTGAGAATTTGTATAAAAACGAGAGGGAAAGCTAAAATAGTGAGGGCTGGAAATTTTAGAAAAACAGGACAGAGTTCATGATTAAACTGGTAATGATTAGCCCATTAGAAAATTATTATTTTTGGTGGGTAGATAGGTCATTGTGTTAGCTTTCAAATTCGTTTTGAATTGCCTTAATCCAAGATCTGTGGAAAACGTTACGGTTATTTTACCAAAACTATGCAGAATGGCCCAAAACTGACATGCTTGTATTCTAGCCTCATTTTGGGAATTCTATTGTGGGAATCAAACTTGGTGTTCTAAATGAACAATTTTTGAGACTCTATAAGCTTTCTATATTGGGTTTTTAAGTCCCAATCAGAGGTCAAATGACTAAGTTATGAGTCATTCTTTCTAAACCCCTGTTATGCTTTTATTTCTCTTTTACTAGATTATTAGCTACAAAATAAATATTTTTGCTAACCGTATGTTCCTACAACGATAATTTTATATAGAACTAGGGTGTAATCTATCATTCCTTCCATGTTTTGCATAATATTATTTAGTGAGCTTACATTTAAAAATTTCTGGTACGTTCATTGACCGTATCTTTAAAAATCAGCACGTATTTATCAAAATTATAATGTTTTGGTAAGTACATCAATGAATCAGTTTAAGCAGTGATTTATTACATAATTAGTGACTTCATTAGTTATCAGTTATAGGGCGTAGCCCTTCAGTTATCCACGTGGCTTCAGGTCAGGTCCTGATCGGCTGGGCAGGTGTACACCTATCTTCAGATCGTAACAGTTACCAAGTGTTCACTATTAGATAATAATTGACAATACAGTTTTATATTTATCTCATTCCCTGTGTTTAATTAAAAATGAATTACGCTACGGGCCCAACCAGTTTTTTTTTCCATGAATGTTTAACAATACAGGAATGCATGTACTGAGCTTCGGCTCACATTTCGAAATGTTTTCATCTTTTGTTTTAGGAAAGTGTTTAGTGAATCGCTCTCACGCGGGCAGGATGGCTGAAGATGATAAGTGAGCCAGGAAGTCTATATAGAATGGTGGTGTATTTTCGTAGGGATGTTTATAACACTGTATTGTGATATATTTTGGCGTGAAAACTGTATATTTTATCAGAATTCTATACGTTGGTGTAATCCTTGAGATGTTTGAATGGTTTTGATGTTAGCACAATTTCTTTATTTATTTAAATGACTTGATGGGCTGTGATGTTATGAATGCCTTTGATGGTAAACATTGATTATTATGGATAAGTTTATCATATACAAGCAAAGCCTTATTCTTGTTGGATGGCGGTAACGCCTAATCATTTGGGTTATCATTTCAGATTGGGGAAACTAATAAAAGAAATGCAAACAGTGAGTTACTTACATTTGGGGCATTACAGATTTGGTATTAGAGCCAGGTTGAGATTTTCTTTGTGCAATGTGGAGTTTAGAAATAAGAGGGTGAGAATGGTTGGTAATGAGGGCCATTGTATACTGCTAAAGTGATATTAGAAGTGTAGTAATGATATTAGAAATACAGGTTTCTTACATTTGCATGGTCCTTAATTATAGTTATGTATGCCTCTCATATGTGTCTTTTCTTTATTAGATGGGTGACGCCGGGTGCATCCATTTGCTGCTCACATTGCACTGCTGCATACTAGTATAGAGGCTCATGCATAAGACCCTTTATCTGAGTTTCACAATATTACGGTCCGTGCACATAGACTGCTCTGGTCCTTACCCACAGTTCATCCATGGGTGGAGTTTAGGCTCCATTATCATCACTATATGCTAACAGGGAACCCAGGTTAGGACGGGCTTAGGTTTCAGGCCCAGGGGGCTAGGACTACTATCGCTACAGAGTTGTTATTGAGGAAGGAGTTTGAGCAAAGGGAGATTACCATGGAGACTCCACAGCATGTCTTCCTGTTACATCAGGCACATCCCCCACCGCAGCCCCAGCACCAACACAGAGACCACCCTTCCCGCTCGCACCAGGTATCCCACTGATGCCTAACAATCTTGGGGAGGCTCATGTGGTGATAGACCTCCCTGATACACTAAAGATAGTGGTGGTTAGTTCTAAGGACGAGGGCCATCAAGAGAAAGAGGATGATCCTGAGGAGGATTAGAGCATTGATGAGGTGGTGGTAGAGCAGCAGTAGGATCAGGAGATTGACGAGATGATAGTAGAGCAACAGGTTGAGTAGGAGGTTGGTGATGCCAAGTCGGAGGCATCGACTAGCAGCTTCGATTCAGGCGAAGAGCCTGATGATAAGTCCGACCCGGATTACGATCCATTTACGGATCATTAGGTGGTTCTAGGGTTGGTGTTAGTAGTTTTATTTTTTGAGCCCTATTTGTTCATAGCATGGCTGGTTTGGATGGATGTATTTTGTGTAGGATATGACATTATACATAGTTAGTCCAATCCTCTCCGACCATGATGACATGGTCCGTATCTCTTTTTGGTCATGTGACGGACCTAGTGTCTTGGGGATAGTTAGTGTTTGGGGTTGAGGTAGGAGTCAAAACTGACATTGCCTAGTTAGTTAGATGTGATATATTTTGCTGATCATGTCTATAAACAGGTAGCTATGTATGTAAATAAGCAGTTGTGAAATGATATAATGAAGCGTTGGGTTTGTTTTCAATAATCCTTGAGTTATATTAAATGTATTTGTTGGGCATGCTTATTTTATATGTTTGAGTATTCCAGTGATTGAATTATTTCGTTAATATATGATCAGAAGCCCAAATCAGTGCACAACAATGCAGAGATTCATATAGAGGAAATCTCGGATCATGGCCAGGGATCGAGTGATCAAGCCTCCCATCATGTGCCACCAAATTTTGGCCAAATGCTACCGATTCCTTTTGAATTAGCTAGCAACATTAGGGACCCTAACTACCGGCCGGCCTTATTAGCTGAATTGATGAAGCAGATTCCCCAAGTACCTACTGAAACCCCTCCTAAAGAGGATAAATTAGGGGATAGGGTAGCACGACGCAACCCTAAAGTTTATGATAGAACTTATGACCCAGTAGTATTGGAGGAATGGATAAGGGGAATGAAGAAAATCTTTACAGTGGTAGAAGTGCCAGAAGAAAAAAAAGTAAGCATTGGGACATATTATTTGACCGGTGAAGCTGACATTTAGTGGAATACAAAGATAAGCTCGTAGGGCCTGAATTCACCTGGAATAAATTCCTGAGTGAGATAAGGGCAAACGTCTACCCAGTTATGGTCCAAAGGCAAAAGGAGAAAGAGTTTATGAAGCTGAAGATAAGTAGCACCGTGACTGTGATGCAGTATGCTAGTAAGTTAACAGAATTATCTAGGTTTGTTCTTGAGTTTGTATCATCTGAAAGTTGAAGATGAGAAGGTTTAAAGAGGATTTTGGCCTTCTATATTCGGAATCAGTTGGCTAGGCAACCAATTCTAACTTATCAAGAACTATATGAGTGAGCGGCTGAAGTGGAACGAGTAAAGACAAAGTTGAGAGCACTGAATCCAATCAACCAAAAGAAAAAGGGGCTTGAGTGAGGAACTTTGAGTGAGAGTGTGAACTAGAAGAAACCTACTCCTGCTCCCCCCCAAGAGCCGTCCTACAGGCTCAACAGCACCCTGTGCAAAATGCAGCAGAACAAATCACACCACCCCTGAATGCTGAGTAGGAACTAATAAGTGTATGTGGTGTGAAAGCCCTGAACACCTAATTGCTGCATGCCCCCAAAGGATGGAGGTTGTAGACAAGGGTGTAACAAAACCCTTGGCCCCACCCCGCCAAGGGGCCTCACCACTAAAGCTTGCAGCGGTAGGACGGGCGTATGTAATGAGCAAGAAGGAAGCTATCACCTCTGGTATAGTAGTCATTGGAGCTCTTTTTTTAAATTCAAAGCCATTTTGTGTATTATTTGATTCGGTGCTACTCATTCATTTATATCCACCCGATCTGCCATGCAATTGAACTTGGAAGATAGGAGGATGGAAACCAATTAAAAGATCAAACTACCCAATGATTGTGTGATTGAATGCCCTATCTCATATAAACTTGTTCCCATTACCATTGGTGGAACCACCTTTCCTGTGGATTTGATTCAATTTGATTTGTCTGATTTTGACATCATTCTGGGAATGAATTGGTTGCACACCTATGTAGCTAAGATTGACTGCGAGGATCTTAAGGTTATTTTGAAAGATGAAAAAGGGAGAGAAGTACTCTTCTATGGGCAGAGAGAGGAAAAATACTATTCCTTGATTTCAGCTGTGAAATCAAATAAGCTATTATATCAGGGGTGTATGGAGTATTGGTGTTATGATATTGACACCCAAGCAAAAGAACAGAAGGCTGAAAATATTCCTCTAGTCTGTGAATCTGAGAATGTTTTCCTTGAAGAGTTACCAGGATTATCTCCACAGAGGGAAATTGATTTTGAAATTGAATTACTCCTTGATGCCCAACCTATTTCTAAAGCCCTTTATCATATGGCCCCAACTGAGCTTAAGGAACTGAAACTTCAATTAGATGAACTGTTACAAAGGGGCTTTATTAGGCCAGTGTGTCACCATGGGGTGCCCCAGTGTTGTTCGTAAAGAAAAAGAATGGAACTTTAAGGCTATGTATTGACTACAGGGAGTTGAACATGATCACCATCAAAAATAAATATCCTTTGCTGCGAATCGATGACTTTTTTGATCAATTGCAAGGAGCATGACTCTTCTCTAAGATTGATTTGAGGTCAGGGTACCAACAACTTAGGATTAAACCTGAAGACATCTCCAAGACTACGTTTCGAACTAGGTATGGTCACTATGAGTTTACAGTGATGCCATTTGGTCTCACCAATGCTCCCGCAGCCTTCATGGATCTTGTAATAACCCGACCCTAACCCATATTTATTTATTTAAATCATATTTATTTATTTAATCAATCATGTTTATTCATTTAATTTATCATGTTTATAAATTTAATCACTCATGGTTATTTGCTTAACCAAATCATATTTATCAATTCAATTGCATTCTATTTATATATTTACTTAATTATCTTATGTCATTCAAATTTTTCACTTTTATTTATCGTATTTAATCATCCTGGTTAGAGGATATTTCATTTGGGCCCCATTTTGTAATTCAAGTTTCATTGATTGTTAATTCAAGTTTTGTTGACTAATTAAATATCGGATGAATCAATAGTAGGCCTCGATAATTATGGTTTAAGAAATTATTATTATTATTATTATCATCATTATCATTATTATTATTATTATTATTATTATTATTATTATTATTATTATTGTTATTGTTATTGTTCTTATTGTTCTTATTATTATTGTTATTATTATTTTTATGACATTTTGAATCTTTTATTTTGAGTTTCATATAAACGTTATCGTTATGAAGCGTTTTATTCTTGAACCCAATTCATTTCGGCCGTTTTGAAGCCCAATAAGTTGTCTATTATTTTTAAACTAATTACCACGGTTAACTTAACCATGATTAGCTTAAAAGGTGGCATTACTAGATAAAATTTTAGCCCAAGAGAGTTGATTAGTCAAAACACACATCTTAATCTTCAAACTCAACTTTCTCTCTCTGTCCTCTCCCTACCCCACGGCAGCAGCACTGGCAGTCCTTCTTGGGTGTTTTCCGGCCATCTTTCTAGTGAGCCCTCGTGGTTTTCGACCCCCCTAACATCCTAGTACCTCAAGCTATCATCCTCCATCATCAAAACCCCTAAACCTCGTCTCCATCTCAACTTATTTGCAATCAAAGTGAGTCATCTTGAAATTTGATCTTGTTGGTTTTGATTTTTATTTTACTTTTGATTCTTGTTTTTATCGATGTTTGTGATCATTGATCATGTTATTTTGATAAGACATAAGAGTTATTTTGGTGTTGATCAAGGTGAAGTTGAGCTTGAATCATGCTAGGGTTTAGGGACGATCACGTTCAAGCAAGCTTAAGTTAAAACCAAGTTTATGGATGGATTTGTATTTGATTTTATAATCTTTAGTTTTATTGATGATTATGAGGATGCTTTTGGTGATTTGGAATGATTTCAAGTGAGGATTTGTATGAAAAAGAAAGGGAAAAATCAAAACAGTGAGGCTAGAAATTTCAGCAAAACAGAGCAGAGTTCATGATTAAATTGTTAATGATTGGCCCTTTGAAAAATTATAATTTTTTGTGGGTAGATAGTTTCGTGTGTTAGATTTCAAATGCCTCTTGAATTGCCTTAGTTCGAGTCTGTGGAAAAAGTTATGGTTATTTTACCGAAACTGTGCAGAATGGACTAAAAACTGACACACTTATTGTTTAGCCCCATTTTGGGAACCTTATTGTGGGAATTATATTTTGTGTCGTAAATGAAAGTTTTTTGGAACTTCTTAATCTTTTCATATTGGGGTTTTAGGTCTCCATTTGAGTTCTAGAATGAAAGTTATGAAGTTTTGAAATGAACTAACCTGCTTTGGTGTAAATTGGGCTGTTATTGCAATTTCTGTGCAGCATATACTTGGAGGAAAATTCTAAGTATTTTACCATACATTTTTCATATTATTTTTGAATTTTCTATAAGATTTCATGAATTTTGGTTGAGTATTTTGGGTTTGGTGATTTTTAGAAGCTTTTTGAGTAATTGTGTAAAAAGCAATAATAAAGATTAAGTGAGATTGATCATGCACTCATTTTATGTATTTTGGGCCAAGTAAGGTCATTTGAGGGGGAAATGAATATTCATGGACTCTCATGGAGCTTTTAGCTTGATTAATGAGAAAGAAAAAGACAAAAATATAATTTGGGAGTTTGTTTAAAAGCTTTGAATCAATTATGGATTTTACAAAGAAAATACCAAGTTTAGTGAGCTTAATAGCTTCCATTGAGTTCAATGACTCTTTTTGGGTGGAATTCTATATCTAGTGGATTTATGAATGAAATATGAGAAGTGGGGAGAGTTATGACGCAGAAACTATATTTATCAGACCAAGTTATTGCTGTTTATGCTATTTTGAACCAAGATATATCTCTCTTGGCCTCAAACCTCTATTACTTACTCAATTCAGAATGTATCAAGTGTATTTATCAAGCCAATCTAGTGTACTTACTGTTACCTTGAACCAGCTATACATCAGCAAACCTTAAACTCATATCAGCAACCTATCTCAGAAAAGGCCACAACTACTCCCTCATTTGTCACCATCAAGGCCTTTTCCTTTGTAATCTTATTTATCTCACTGTTGTCTATTTTACTTTTATTTACTTTATATCAAATTTAATTACTTTCACCAATTCAGTTTTGAAGTTATATTGAAATACTCAAGTTATGTATACCATTTAATTACTCAATTTCTGTTACACATACTTTTACTTACTCAATTATGTGCGTAAAGATCATTTACTGACTACATATACTTACAATGATATTTATGAAACCGAGTTAAGGCCTAGTTATCGTTCCCCATTATGCATGAGTGTTATCAAATCAGAACATATTTTTTAAGTCAAATGATATTTATGAAACAGCTGACTTTTATCAAGTCGGATGATATTTTTAAAGACTCAAGGTATGTCCATTGCCTGTATCTTTAGAAAGCAGGACATGTTTATCAAGTTAGTGCTCTTAATGAGTTAATCAATGAATCAGCTTATACAGTGATTTGCCATTTAACTTGTGACCCCGTCAGCTATCATCCATAGGGCGTTAGTCCATCATTTACCTGTACAGCTTCAGGCCAACTCTTGATCGGATTGGCAGGTGTACACCTATGTATAGATCACATCATTGCAAGGGGTTATATCCAGATAATAATGAGCAATTCAGCTTCATATTACTTTCATTTTCATTGCTACTGCAAACTAATTGAATTGCAAAAGCGGGTACCCATCAACGGTTTTTCTATACTCATTTTACAATACAGGAATGTATGTGCTGAGTTTTTGCTCATATTTTTGATTTGTTTTCATGTTTTCCATTTTAGGTGATGAAGCATCATATGTTTCTCCTTTTAGCGAGCCTTTTTGGAAGTCATCAGATGCTCATAGTGGATTCAGCATAGCATGAATGTTGGGATCGACCTCAGAGTCAACTTGAATCTATATTTAATATACTTGTATAGTGTGGAGTGCGAGTTAGCACATGGTATGATTAAGTCAATGGTATTGAAGTTGAACTATTTATGGACTTTGGTCTTGAAGTGTTTCAGTTTAATAGATTTTGTGATTGTGAACATAAGTTGCAAGATTAAATGGTTTCAGTGCGCCTTGTCCTTATCAGGAAGGCGGTGGTGCCTTCTATTATTAAGTCTTCCGCAAACCATGTCATTAGCATTTTGGGGGCGTTATAAATTTGGTTTCAGAGCTAAGGTTTCAAGGGCCACTATGAGCTATCAAGTGTTTATGAGTTAGCTATCAACGGGTGTATGAGTTGTGTTGGACCAGTTAAGTGAGCTACTGACTATAAGCTCATATGTATGGGTATATATGTAGGAACTATTTTCATTTGGGTGACTCAATCATTTGGTAATATCCTGAGATTCAAGCATTAGTAAAGTGGAGTGTGGAACCATTTGGATCACCTATTAGTGAGGCATGCTCTCATTTATCTGGGAGTTGTATTGTATGTTTCATTTCTCTCATTTGTTTAAATTTTTGCAATCGCGCACTCTGGGTGTGCGACCTGTTGAGTTATGAACTCCGGCGTGTGGCCGTTGAGTATTGAAGTGCTTCTCTCCATTTTAGGTATCTATTGTAAGGCTTTATCCCTAGATTTTAGTCAGTTGTTAGGCGAAACTCTGTCCATTTTGCCCCAGAATTTAAGAGTCTTATTGAAGTATGTTAATATATGGTTGAAACCCAATGTGAGGATGCCGTTTGCAACTTTTTAAAGCATTAATATAGTGTCAAGTTAGATGTAAACCTCTAGATGAGGAAATGCCTTATGGGCAATATCTTTGAGGTGAACCTCTATGCGATGAACACTACAATGAGTGTTTATGTATGGTGTTAACAATTAGCACCTTAAGGTGTGATACATGGCATTATATGTGTGGTACAAGTAAGATTAAGTTGCTATGTATAGGAATTATCTGGTCCCTATCTGGTCTTGACATTAAGACCCTACCTCATCAATGCTCCCATGACTTCCTATCATTGACTTATTTTTGCCCTAGTTACCTTGAATTGTTCAGAGGCATCATTTCTTTGCCACTAACACTCTCTTTATTTGTAATGGAGTGTTTATGAAAAAAAAAAATAAATCTCTCATATGCAGTTTGTGGAGAGTTCTTCAAACACATCTGAGCAACCTTTCTTCTAGGTGATTTAAACCCTGATAATCATAATCGTTTAATTCTCTGTGTTCATAGTGGAGCCTATGATGACCCTCGATATGCATTACTGTGTGATTTGCAGCTCTTTCTAAGCATATTTGACCCATTCTACTTCCAGTTCAGCCATCACTATGTTCATATTTTTACTAACACCTACTTTAACTTCTTGCTTCTATTTGGGCACTATTCCTTTATTACTTGGAAAGCCTTTGGTTGCTTCAGACCCAGTCATTGAATGCCTTTTCATCAATTAAATGTATCTATATCGTTCGTGTTTTTATAGCACCGTAACATCATGGTGGCATAGTACTCCATAGCCATGACGGCATGTCGTTACTCAAGTTATTTTGGTAATCCTTTCTTCACTAGTACAGCCTATCTTATTATTGATAAACAATGATTTGTACTATTTTCATCTGCCAGCAGTTTTGAAGTTTATGTGCCTACCTAAGTCTTCCATTTACTGCAAAATGTGTTATTGGTGGATGTCATCATGTTCAGTCATAAGACTAACTCCTTCATCTTGACGTATTGTCCTTTCAAACACCAGATCAATAAAATTTTCCTTCTGATACTATTGACCCTTATCTTCGTCATTTTACTCACACGCGGATACTGTATGACTTTTCAAAAGTCGCTTTGATAATCTGTTACATTTCTTCACCTTCATGACTTAATAGTCCCTCTCAACTTCATAACATCGTTCATTTACTTTACTATCATGACCATCATGAATAAACTGCATGTCTTGTATATGGAGGGCATTTATATGCATATCTTTCATTATGAATCTTCGTTCTTTCATTTATTTAGCTTACATGCCCATCCTTCATAACCAATAAAGAAATATCTTTGCAAGAGTTCATGGTGTGGTTACAGCCCTTTACACTTTAGATCATCCCGCTATCTTTTAAATTTACTGAGACCAGTAGGCAGTTGAATGTGTTATCTTGTATAAATATGCCTCTATTAGTATTGCTGGAACCATATTCATTGGGCATTCAATCCAGTTTGATTGGTATACCTTGTTATCATTATGGGGATGAACTGATTGTGTACTTATGGAAGATGAGTTGTAAAGACCTTAAGGCTAGTTAAGAAATATGGAACGAATGGATGTGTGTTTCTATGGACTGAGGGAAGAAAAAAAACCCTATTTCCACCTTAATTACACTGTGCAAGTAAGTGAGTTATCATGTCAGTAATGTATTGAATATTAGTGATATGCCAACCACACTCGGTATATACATATCCATAATTACAGTTTGTGAATTTAGAGATGTTTCATTTGAGGACTATCAAGACTGTTTCTCCCCAAGAAGCATTGATTTGCATATCAACCTAATTCTTGTTTGTTCAACCCATTTTCAAAACCTTTATCATATGACCCCCAATAGAGTTTAAAGAATTAAAGATTTAGTTGATGAGTTGTAAATGATTTAATTGACCAATTGTATCCCTGTGGGGAACCTCAGGTTTATATGAAGAAGACAGAACCTTATGGTTGTGTACTATGTACAGATAGTCGCATAAGATCATTATCAAAAACAAGTGCCCTATACCATGAACAAATGATTTATGGGATTAACTGCCAATACCAGAAGTCTTTTCTAGGAATGATTTGAGGTCCGGATATTACATCTAAACTATGCAACCACAGTTTATCTTTTGCAAGAATGCCCTTTCATAGTAATTCTTGAAATTATTTGCTTGTCTCATCTTCAGAACTTAATACTGTCCAGTATTGTTTAATCTCCCTTGCATTTCAACCCCATATTTCCTATTAGTGTGATCTTCTATGTCTTTGCAAACCTATTGCAAATGTGTGTTACATTTTTGTTTGACCTTATGTGGTTGTCAACATTCTAGTGCTCTCGACCTTCACCATCCTTACTTCATGATCATGAGCCGTAGTTCATTCTGTTGAGAGCTGATTCACACATCTACCTTGCATCTCATTTATTCATAATGTAATTTAACTCTCATTGGTGTAGGTGATTGCGATTGTCATAATCCCCTTATACTCTTTATTTTGAACTTCAACTCCCACACATGTATCTTACATTCTGATAAATAAACTTCTGCTTTCTTTATTTAATATTATTGTTGTACTCGAATTGACTTCATATGAGTAAAGGCATGTTCCTATTATAGCTTGCTCAATCTATTTATCTATCCACTGGCACTTTGTTCGTCCAATCCATCTATCTATCCATTATACTTTACTTGTCCAATCTATTTGTCTATCTATTGCACTTTGCTTATCTAATCTATCTATCTATTTATTGCACATTACTTGTCCCATCTATCTATTGCACTTATCTTGTTGCATTGTGGCTATAAAGTTACTTAGTTACAGCTCAGTTGCTTGTCATCTTGTTTCCAATTTGTTAGTTAAACCCAAGTATAACCATGCCATCTTTCTCATTGGTTGATTATTTATTGGACCCTTTATGATCCATATTTATAAACCACACTTCTTGCGACATTATATTTCAGAACCCATGATATACTTATGGTTATCTTTATTCTAACCACCCCATGATAATCTCTCCTATATTAGCCTTATCTAGTCTCATGGTTCATTTCTTTTGTGTGCAATGATTTGCTTAGCTAAGAATTTCATCACACTTATCCCTAAACATGGTCATTTCATTACCCATTATCGACCGGAAGCAGATCCTTGAATAGTCTGATGAGGGGAGATCATGTGATGCATTGGGAATATCAGATGAGGACATTTTGATAAGAGCATAATATCAAGCACTGTCTAATTATATTGGAGTGAGCCAGAAAAAAACATTGACTATAAGGTCAGAGCTAACCCAAGCAAGCATTAGGAGGGAAAATTCAAGTAGATTTTGAGGTGACACAAGGCCGACAAAAGAGTTGTGCTGGCAAAACAAAGAAATAACCAAAGTTTCAGATGGGTTATGAAATATTTCAAAAGGCTTTTCTAATCAAAGTAGTAAGAGACCAACTATCCAAGGACAAGCAGGGACTAGTTACATGGGGCTCTATGATTCATTGAAAGGTTAAATCCTGCAGCTTATTGACTGCACCTAGCTGTTGAACCTGAACATGTATATGACATGTTTTATTGCACGTAAGAGTATCAGAGTGCTTATCAGGGTATACAACAGTTTTCATTAGTGGACAAGGTGATGAACTAGTAGTGAGCACCTCTTCACTAGTAATAAGGTTCTTTTCTCTTGAAGAGAATATCAATTTTGAATCATAGTAATTGAGTTCATTGCGGCTATTGTATGAGAAGTATCTAGATCTACTACTGAAACATAGGATTAAGCAGTTATACAATACGTAGATGCCCTCAGTCGGAGTACATTGGGAAAATTATACCTCTTCAGAGGGAAGCAATGGGAACCAATGGCCTATGTGTTTTTAAAGCAGCATTGCAAACATTTGGCAAGTGTCATAAGTTTCGATGACGAAACTCTTTAAGAGGGGAAGGTTGTAATAACCCGACCCTAACCCATATTTATTTATTTAAATCATATTTATTTATTTAATCAATCATGTTTATTCATTTAATTTATCATGTTTATGAATTTAATCACTCATGGTTATTTGCTTAACCAAATCATGTTTATCAATTCAATTGCATTCTATTTATACATTTACTGAATTATCTTATGTCATTCAAATTTTTCACTTTTATTTATCGTATTTAATCATCCTGGTTAGAGGATATTTCATTTGGGCCCCATTTTGTAATTCAAGTTTCATTGATTGTTAATTCAAGTTTTGTTGACTAATTAAATATCGGATGAATCGATAGTAGGCTTTGATAATTATGGTTTAAGAAATTATTATTATTATCATTATCATTATTATTATTATTATTATTATTATTATTATTATTATTATAATTATTGTTATTATTATTTTTGTAACATTTTCAATCTTTCATTTTGAGTTTCGTAAAAACGTTATCGTTACGGAGCGTTTTATTCCTAAACTCAATTTATTTTGGCCGTTTTGAAGCCCAATAAGTTGCCTATTATTTTTAAACTAATTACCATGGTTAACTTAACCATGGTTAGCTTAAAAGGTGGCATTACTCGATAAAATTTCAGCCCAAGAGAGTTGATTAGTCAAAACACACATCTTAATCTTCAAACTCCACTTTCTCTCTCTCTCCTCTCCCTACCCCACGGCAGTAGCACTGGCAGCCCTTCTTAGGTGTTTTTTGGCCATCTTTCTGGTGAGCCCTTGTGGTTTTTGACCCCCCAATATCCTAGTACCTTAAGCTATCATCCTCCATCATCAAAACCCCTAAACCTCATCTCCATCTCAACTTATTTGCAATCAAAGTAAGTAATCTTGAAATTTGATCTTATTGGTTTTGATTTTTATTTTAGTTTTGATTCTTGTTTTAATCGACATTTGTGATCATCGATCATGATGTTTTGATAAGACATAAGAGTTATTTTTGTGTTGATCATGGTGAAGTTGAGCTTGAATCATGCTAGGGTTTAGGGACGATCATGTTCATGCGAGCTTAAGTTAAAACCAAGTCTATGGATTGTTTTGTATTTGATTTTATAATCTTTAGTTTTATTGATGATTATGATGATTCTTTCGGTGATTTGGAATGATTTCAAGTAAGGATTTACATGAAAAATAGAGGGAAAAGTCAAAACAGTGAGACTGGAAATTTCAGCAAAACAGGGCAGAGTTCACAATTGAACTGGTGATGATTGGCCCATTAAAAAATTATGATTTTTTGTGGGTAGATAGTTACATGTGTTATCTTTCAAATGCTTCTTGAATTGCCTTAATGTGAGGTCTGTGGAAAACGTTATGGTCGTTTTACCGAAACTGCGCAGAATAGACTAAAAACTTATACACTTGTATTTTAGCCCCATTTTGGGAACCCTATTGTGGGAATCATATTTTGCGTCATAAATGATTGGTTTTTGGAACTTCTTAATCTTTTTATATTGGGGTTTTAGGTCTCCATTTGGATTCTAGAATGAAAGTTATGAAGTTTTGAAATGAACTGACCTACTTTGGTGCAAATTGGGCTATTATTGTAATTTCTGTGCAGCATATACTTAGAGGAAAATTCTAAAAATTCTGCTATACATTTTCCATATTATTTTAAAATTTTATATAAGATTTCATGAATTTTGGTTGAGTATTTTGAGTTTGGTGATTTTGAGATGTTTTTTGACTAATTGTGTAAAGAACAATAATAGAAATTAAGTGAGATTGATCATGCACTCATTTTGTATATTTTAGGCCAAGTAAGGTTATTTGAGGGGGAAATGAATATTCATGGACTTTCATGGAGCTTTTGGCTTGATTAATGAGAAAAAAGAAGACAAAAATACAATTTGGGAGCTTGTTTATGAGCTTTGAATCAATTATAGATTTTACAAAGAAAATACCAAGCTTAGTGAGCTTAATGGCTTCTATTGAGTTCAATGGCTCTTTTTGGGTGGAATTGTATATCTAATGGATTTATAAATGAAATATGAGAAGTGGGGAGAGTTGTGACGCAGAAACTATATTTATCAGACCAAATTATTGCTGTTTATGCTATTTTGAACCAAGATATATATCTCTTGGCCTCAAACCTCTATTACTTACTCAATTCAGAATATATCAAGTGTATTTATCAAGCCAATCTAATGTACTCGCTGTTACCTTGAACCAAGCTATACATCAGTGAGCCTTAAACCCATATCAGCAACCTATCTCAGAAAAGGTCACAACCACTCCCTCATTTGTCACCACCAAGGCCTTTTCCTTTGTAATCTTATTTATCTCACTATTGTCTATTTTACTTTCATTAACTTTATATCAAATTTAATTACTTTCTCCAATTTAGTTTTGAAGTTACATTGAAATACTCAAATTATGTATACCATTTAATTACTCAATTTCTGTTACACATACTTTTACTTACTCAATTATGTTAGTAAAGATCATTTACTGACTACATATACTTACAATGACATTTATGAAACAAAGTTGAGGCCTAGTTATCGTTCCCCATTATGCATAAGTTTTATCAAGTCAGAACATATTTTTCAAGTCAAATGATATTTATGAAACAACTGACTTTTATCAAGTCAGATGACATTTTTAGAGACTCATGGTACGTCCATTGCCTGTATCTTTAGAAAGCAGGACATGTTTATCAAGTTAGTGCTCTTAATGAATTTATCAACAAATCAGCTTATATAGCAATTTGCCATTTAACTTGTGACCTCGTCAGTTATCATTTATAGGGCGTCAGCCCATCATCTACTCGTGTGACTTCAGGCCAACTCGTGATCGGATTGGCAGGTGTACACCTATGTATAGATCATATCATTGCAAGGGGTTACATCCAGATAATAATGAGCAATTCGGTTTCATATTGCTTTCATTTTCATTGTTATTGCAAACTAAATGAATTGCAAAAGCGGGTACCCATCAACGGCTTTTCTATGCTCATTTTACAATACAAGAATGTATGTACTGAGTTTTTGCTCACATTTTCGAATTGTTTTCATGTTTTCCATTTTAGGTGATGAATCATCATATGTTTCTCCTTTTAGCAAGCCCTTTTGGAAGTCATCAGATGCTCTTAGTGGATTCAGCATAGCATGAATGTTGGTATTGACCTTAGAGTCAAGTTGGGTCTATATTCAATATACTTGTATAGTGTAGAGTGTGAGTTAGCACATGGTATGATTAAGTCAATGGCATTGAAGTTGAACTATTTATGGACTTTGGTCTTGAAGTGTTTAAATTTAATAGATTTTGTGATTGTGAACATAAGTTGCAAGATTAAATGGTTTCAGTGAGCCTTGTCTTTATCAGGGCGGCGATAGCGCCTTCTATTATCAAGTCTTCCGCTGCAGTTTTTGTAAATCATGTCATTAGCTTTTTGGGGGCATTATAGATCTTATGAACAGAGTCTTCAAACCTTACCTAGACAAATTTATGATGGTGTTCATAGATGACATTTTTGTCTATTCTAAGGACAGAGATGAACATGCTGATCATTTAAGGATGGTGTTGCAAACACTGAGGGAGCATCAACTTTATGGCAAATTAGAGAAGTGCAAGTTTTGGTTGGAAGAAGTGGTGTTCCTCAGACATGTAGTTACAAAAGAAGGAATCAAAGTTGACCCCCGGAAGGTGAAGGCAATCACGGAATGGCCAAGGCCTACTAACATCACTGAGATTAGAAGTTTTCTGGGTTTAGCAGGTTGTTATCAAAGGTTCGTCAGGGACTTTTCAAAAATGGCTTCACCTATGATTAATCTGCTAAAGAAAGCAGACAAGTTTGAGTGGACTGAAAAATGTGAGAAAGCTTTTTAAGAGATAAGGCAGCAACTAACTACCACACCAATCCGAGCGCTACCACTGAAGGTAAGGAGTATACCATTTATAATGATGCTTCAAAGAATAGATTTGGGTATGTTCTAATGCAGGAAGATAAGGTGGTAGCTTATGCCTCTCGACAGCTCAAGCCCTATGAGAAAAACTATCCCACCCATGACTTGGAGTTAGCAGCCATGGTCTTTGCATTGAAAATTTGGAGACATTACTTATATGGAGTACTATACAAGATTTATACTGACCATCAAAGTTTGAAGTATATCTTCACCCAGAAGGAGCTCAACTTGAGGCAATGGTGTTGGCTTGAGCTGCTTAGGATTATGATTTGTAAATTCAATATCATCCAGGAAAAGCAAATGTTGTAGTAGATGCCCTGAGCAGGAAAGCACAACATAGCTTAAACACTATGGTGATTACTCTGTTGAGTCTCATGAAAGAACTTGAGGACTTGGGAATTCAACTAGTGTCCTACGGGAAAGCACATGTTCAATTATCAGCACTTACCTTACAGCCTTCCATAGTGGAGGAAATTTAGGTGAACCCAGAAAGTGATCCTGAACTCCAAAGAATAAAGCAAAATTTAGAGAAAGGAAAGTCTCCCGGGTTTGTAGTACATGAAGATGGGACCCTACGATTCCAGAATCACCTATGTGTGTCCCGAAATGAGGAATTAAGGAAACAGATCCTAGAGGAGGCTCACAATACTTGCTACTCAGTGCATCCACGAGGCACCAAGATGTACAGAGATTTAAGACAATACTTCTGGTGGAATAACATGAAAAAGGAGGTTGCAGAATACGTAGACAAGTGTCTGACCTGTCAAAAAGTTAAAGTAGAGCATCAGCGCCCCGTGGGTGAATTGCGACCCCTCGAAATTCCCACTTGGAAGTGGGATTCGATCTCAATGGACATTGTTATGGGTTTACCCCTTTTTGCCTCGAAAAAGAACACTATCTGGGTTGTAGTCGATCGGCTTACCAAGTCAGCCCATTTTCTGCCGATCAAAGATACTTGGGGAGTTGAAAAGCTAGCCCAGTTATATGTTAAAGAGATAGTCCGACTATATGGAATCCCCTTAGATATAGTATCAGATAAGGATCAAAGATTCCAAACTTATTTTTAGCAAGCACTGGAAAAGGCCTTTGGGACCAAATTGAACTCTAGCAGCTCTTATCACCCTGAGACAGATGGGCAAACTGAAAGAGTGAATTAAATTCTAAAGGACATGTTAAGAGCTTGCGTATTGGAGTTCCAAGGCAAATGGGAAGATGATTTACCTTCGATGGAGTTTTCTTATAACAATAGCTATCAGCCCACCATCATGATGGCCCCGTTTGAGGCTCTATATGGGAGAAAATGTAGAACCCCACTGTGCTGGAGTGATTTGAATGAGGCATTGATTATAGACCCTAAAATGATCTAGGAAACTGTGGAAATAATAAGAAGGATTCGGGAGCACATTAGGGTTGCCCAGAGTCAGCAAGAGAGTTATGCAGACAAGATAAGGAGGCCTTTGCAGTTTCAAGTACGCAATAAAGTTTTTCTAAAAGTATTGCCAACTAAGGGTATCAAGAGGTTCGGGGTACGAGGCAAATTGAGTCCAAGATATATTGGACCTTATGAAATCATTGGAAAGTTCAATCCCATAGCATATCGACTGGATCTACCGATAGAGTTAGAACACGTGCATAATGTATTTAACATCTCTCAATTTAGAAAGTATACCCCAGATCCAAGCCACACCATTGTATCTGAACCTATTGAAATCACAGCGGATTTAGTATATGAAGAGCAACCAATCCAAATACGAGATCACAGGATTAAGCAGTTACACAACAAGCAGATATCTCTAGTCAAACTGTTATGGTCAAATCATACCTCCCAAGAAGCTACTTGGGAGACTGAAGAGGAAATGAAAGCCAAATAACCATAATTATTTGAGGTAATCTTGCATTACATGGTAAAGTCATAAGTTTTGAGACCGGAACTCTTTAAGGGGGGAAGGCTGTAATAGCCCAACTCTAAATTATTTAATTATGTTTATTTATTTAATTACCTCATATTCATGATTTTTTTCTCTCATAATTATTTATCACATTTATTCACCTCGGTGGGAAAAATTTATTTGAGCCCTCACTTGCTAATTTGAATTTTATTTGTTTATATAATTGATTAATGAAAACTTTGGAAGAATTGATAGTAGGCGCTAACAGGTTTAATCTAAGTAATTTATTTTGTTTTCCGTAACATTGCAAAAAGTTAATTTTGAGTTTCGTAAAAACGTTATCATTATCAAGCGTTTTATTTCCAAACCCAACTTATTTCAGTCGATTTGAAGCCCAACAAGTTTGCCTATTAATCTAACAAATTGCCATGATTAAACATAACCATGGTTAGCTCAAAAAAGTGACTTTACTAGTTAAAAACTCAGCCAAGTTGTGGATTAGTCAAAAAATCACAACTCAATCCACAAACTCCATTTTCTCTCTCCTCTTTCTCTCCCCCACGGCAGCAGTAGGTCCACTAGCTTCAGGGTGTTTTTCGGCCAATTTTCTGGCTAGCCCTAGTGGTTTCCAAACGCCCTAACATCCGAATATCTCTAGCTACCATCCTCCATCATCGAAGCCACTAAACCTCATCTCCATCTCTACTTATTTTCAATCAAAGTGAGTAATCTTAAAACTTGATTTTGTCGACTTTGCTTTTTATTTTAGTTTTGATTCTTATTTTGATGTTTAGGATCTTTGATCATGTTGTTCTGATAAGAAATAAGAGTTATTTTGGTGTTGATCATGGAGGAGTAGAGGTTGGATCATGCTAGGGTTAGGATTGATTCTTAATCAAGCAAGCTTGACGTTAAAGTGTTGGATTTTGATTGTTTTATCTTTAATTTGATCATCTTCTAACTTATTGGTGTTTTTGATGATGTTTTTGGTGATTTCAAATACGTTGGAGTGAGTCTACATTGGCCATAAACTAGGGTTTTGGGAAGTAATATACGGTTTGGATTAAACTAGCATTAAGCTTGGTTTATGTGTGTATTAGATTGAAAAATGATCTTTATTGGATATGTTTATGAAGTGCATTTGAGTGTGGTGATTTTTTATGATGTTGGGATGGACCAAAGCAGTGAGGGCTGAAAATTTCAGGAAAATAGGATAGAGTTCACGATTAAACTGGTAATGATCAGCCCATTGGAAAATTGTGATTTTTGGTAGGTAGATAGTCTAGTGGGTTAGCTTTCAAATGCCTTTTGAATCGCCTTAATCTGAGGTCTGTGGAAACAGTTGTGTTCGTTTTACCAAAATTGTACAAAATGGACCAAAACTAATATGCTTGTGTTCTAGCCTCCTTTTGGGAATTCTATTGTGGGAATCAAACTTGGTGTTCCGAATGAAAGATTTTTGGATCTTCATAAGCTTTCTATATTGGGGTTTTGAGTCTCTATCAGAGGTTAGATGACTAAGGTATGAGTCATTCTTTCTAAGCTCCTATTATGCTTTTATTTCTCTTTTACTAAATTATTACCTATGAAACAAATATTTTTGCTAACCCTATGTTCCTACAACGATAATTTTATACAGAATCAGGGTCTAATCTGTCATTCCTTCAACTTTTGTGCATAATATTATTCAATGAGCTTACATTTAAAAATTTCAGCTACGTTCATTGTCTGTATCTTTAGAAATCAGCACGTATTTATCAAAATTATAATGTTTTGGTAAGTACATCAATGAATCAATTTAAGCAGTAATTTATCACATAATTAGTGACCCTATTAGTTATCAGTTACAGGGCGTAACCCTTCAGTTACCCGTGTGGCTTCAGGTCAAGTCCCGATCGGCTTGGCAGGTATACACCTATCTTCAAATTGTAATAGTTACCAAGAGTTCACTATCAGATAATAATTGACAACGCAGTTTCATATTTATCTCATTTCCTGTGTTTAATTAAAAATGAATTGTACTACGGGCCCAACTAGTTTTTGTTTCCATGAATGTATGACAATACAGGAATACATGTACTGAGTTTCGGCTCACATTTCGAAATATTTTCATTTTTTGTTTTAGGAAAGTGTTTAGTGAATCGCCCTCAAGCGGGCAGGACGACTGAAGATGATAAATGAGCCAGGAAGTCTATATGGAACGGTGGTGTATTTTTGTTGGGATGTTTATAACACCGTATTATGATATATTTTGGTGTGGAAACCGTATATTTTATCAGAATTCTATATTTTAGTGTAATCTTTGAGATGTTTAAATGGTTTTGATGTTAGAATAATTTCTTTATTTATCTAAATGACCTTATTTGTTGTAATGGTGTGAATGCCTTTGATGGTAAACATTGATTACTATGGATAAGTTTATCATGTACAAGCAAAGCCTTGTCCCTATTGGACGGCAGTAACGCCTAATTATTTGGGTTATCATTTCTGATTGGGGAAACTAATGAAAGAAATTCAAGCTGCAGTAACTTGACCCTAATCCATATTTATTTATTTAAATCATATTTATTTATTTAATTAAACATGTTCATTCATTTAATTTATCATATTTATGGATTTAGTCACTCATGGTTATTTGTTTAACCATGAGTGTTCATTAATTCAATTACACTCAATTTATATATTTACCAAATTACCTTATGTCATTTAAATTTTTCGCATTCATTTATCATATTTAATCATCCCGGCTGGAGGATATTTCATTTGGGTCCCATTTTGCAATTCAAGCTTCATAGATTATTAATTCAAGTTTCATTGATTGGTAATTGAAGTTTCGTTGATTAATTAAATATCGGGTGAACCGATAGTAGGCCTCGATAATTATGGTTTAAGAAATTATTATTATTATCATTATTGTTATTATTATTATTGTTATTATTATTTTTATAACATTACAAAAATTTAATTTTAAATTACGCAAAAATGTGATCGTTGTGAAGGGTTTTATTCCTGAACCCAACTTATTTCGACCCAACTTGAAGCCCAACAAGTTTGCATTCTTTAACCTAACTAATTACCATGATTTAAGGCTAACCATGGTTAACAAAAGCTTTGTTGAGGATAAAATTTCAGCCACAAGTTAGATTAGTCAAAACCAAAACACATCAACCCAAAAAACTCCATTTTCTCTCCCCTCTCTCTCCCTCACAGCAGTAGCCCAGCCACTATTTGGGCTGTTTTCGGCCACTTTTCTTGCCAGCTCAAGTGTTTTCCGGCTCCCCTCAACATCCTAGTACCTCTAGCTGCCATCCTCCATCTCTACTTATTTGTAATCAAAGTGGGTAAACCCTAACCTTGATCTTGTTGATTTTGATTTTTATTTTAGTTTTGATTCTTGTTTTGATGCTTCTGATCATTGATCATGATATTTTGATAAGAAATAAGAGTTATTTTGATGTTGATCATGGTGAAGTTGAGCTTGATTCATGCTAGGGTTTAGGGACGATCATGTTAATGCAAGCTAGCTTAAGTTAAAACTATGCTTATGGATTGATTTGTATTTGATTTTGTAATCTTTAGTTATATTGATGATTACGATGATGTTTTTGGTGATTTGGAGTGATTGCAAGTGAGGATTTGTGTGAAAAGAGAGGGGAAAGCTAAAACAGTGAGGGCTAGAAATTTCAGAAAAACAGGGCCGACTTCGAGATTAAGCTGGTAATGATCGAAAAATGGGAAAATTATGATTATTGGTGTGTAGATAGCTCAGTGTGTTAGCTTTCAAATGGATTTTGAATCACCTTAATCCGAGGTCTGTGGAAACTGTGATGGTCGTTCTACCAAAATTGCGCAGAATAGGACCAAAACTGACAAACTTGTATTTTAGCCCTATTTTGGGAACTCTATTGTGCGAATCATGTTTTGTATTGTAAATGAAAGTTTTTTGGGACTTCCTAATCTTTTCATACTGGAGTTTTAGGTCTTCTTTTGAGGTCTAGGGTGAAAGTTGTGAAATTTTGAAGTGAACTGACCTGCTTTGGTGCAAATTGGGCTGTTATTGCAATTTCTGTGCAGCGTATGCTTGGAGGAAAATTCTAAAATTTTAGGGTAGATCGTCCATATTATTTTCGAATTTCCTATAAGATTTCATGAATTGTGGTTGAGCATTTTGAGATTTCATGGACCTTTTAGCTTGACTAATGAGAAAGAAGAAGACAAATATATAATTTGGGAGCTTGTTTATGAGCTTTGAATCAATTATGGATTTTACAAAGAAAATACCAAGTTTAGTGAGCTTAATAGCTTCTATTGAGTTCAATGACTCATTTGGGATGAAATTCTATATCTAATGAATTTATGAATGAAATATGAGAAGTGGGGAGAGTTGTGACTCAGAAACCATATTTCTCAGACCAAATTATTGCAGTTTATGCTATTTTGAACTCAGATATATCTCTCTTAGCCTCAAACCTTCATTACTTACTCACTTCAAAATATATCAAATATATTTATCAAACCAATCTAGTATACTCGTTGTTATCTTAAACCAAGTTGTACATCAGCAAGCCTTAAACCCGTATTAGTAACCTATTTTAGAAAAGGCCACAACCACTCTCTCAATTGTCACCATCAAGGCCTTTTTCTTGGTAACCTCACTTATCTCATTGTGAACTACTTTACTTTCCGTTACTTTATATCCAATGTAATTGCTTTCATCAATTCAGTTTTGAAGTTATATTGAAATACCTAAGTCATGTATACCATTTAATTACTCAATTTCTGTTACATATACTTTACTCAATTATGTGAGCAAAGATTATTTACTGACTACACATACTTATAATGACATTTATGAAACAGAGTTCAGCCTAGTTATCATTCCCTGTTATGCATAAGTGTTATCAAGTCAGAACATATTTTTGAAGTCAGATGACATTTATGAAACAACTGACTTTTATCAAGTCAGATGACATTTTTAAAGGCCCAAGGTACGTCCATTACCTGTATCTTCAAAAAGCAGAAAATGTTTATCAAATTACAACTCTTAATGAGTTTACCAATGAATCAGTTTATACAGTGATTTGCCATTCAAATTGTGACCTTGTCAGTTATCATCTGTAGGGCGTCAGCCCATTATTTACCGTCACAGCTTCAAGCCAACTCTTGATCGGATTGGTAGGTGTACACCTATGTATAGATCATATCATTGCAAGAGGTTCACAACTAGATAATAATGAGCAATTCAGTTTCATATTACTCTCTCATTTTCATTGTTATTACGAACTAAATGAATTGCAAGAGTGGGTACACATCAACAGTATTTCTATGCTCATTTTACAATACAAGAATACATGCACTAAGTTTTTGCTCACATTTTCGAATTGTTTTCATGTTTTCCATTTTAGGTGATGAAGTATCACATGTTTATCCATTTAGCAAGCCCTTTTGGTAGTCATCAGATGCTCACAGTGGCTTCAGCATAGCATGAATGTTGGAATCGACCTCAGGGTCAAGTTGGGTCTATATTCAATATACTTGTGTAGTGTAGAGTGCAAGTTAGCACATGGTATGATTAAGTCGATGGCATTAAAGTTAAACTATTATCGACTTTGGTCTTGAAGTATTTCAGTTAATAGATTTTGTGATTGTGAACATGAGTTAGAAGATTAAATGGTTTCAATGAGTCTTGTCCTTATCAGGACAGCGGTGGCTCCTTCTATTATTAAGTCTTCCGCTGCAGATTTTTGTAAATCATGTCATTAGCATTTTGGAGGCGTTACAGATTTGGTATCAGAGCTAAGGTTATAAGGGTCACTGTGAGCTATCAAGTGTTTATGAGTTAGCTATCAAGGTGTGTATGAATTATGTTGGACCCATTAAATGAGCTATTGCTTTAAGTTCATATGTATGGGTATATATGGAGAAACCATTTTCATTTGGGTGACTCAATCATTTGTTAATATCATGAGGTTCAAGCATAAGCAAAATAGACTGTGGAACCATTTGGGTCACTTATTGGTGAGGCATGCTCTCATTTATCTAAGAGTTGTGTTGTATATTTCATTTCTCTCATTTGTTTAAATTTTTACAATCATGCACTCCAGGTGTGTGACCCATTGAGTTATGAACTCCAGCGTGTGGCCGTTGAGCTATTGAAGTGTTTCTCTCCATTTCAGGTATCTATTGTAAGGCTTTAAGCCTGGGTTTTAGCTAGTTTTTAGGCGGAACTCTGTCCGTTTCGTTCCAGAATTTGAGAGTTTCATTGAGGTGAATTAATATACTTGACCTTGAGTACAGTGGTAGTTGAAGCCGATGTGGGGATGCCATTTGCAACTTCTTAAGGGATTTATACAATGTCAAGTCAGATGTAAACCTCTAGATAAGGAAATGCCTTACGGGGCAATATCTTTGAGGTGAACCAGTATGAGATGAATACTACAATGAGTGCTTATGTATGGTGATAACAATTAGTAGCTTATGGTGTGCTACTTGGCATTATATAGGTGGTACAAGTAAGATTAAGCAGCCATGTATAGGAATTATCTAGTTTTGACACTAAGACCTTACATCAGCAATGCTCCCATTACTTCCTATCATTGACTTATTTCTGCCCTAGTTACCTTGAATTGTTCAGAGGCGTCATTTCTTTACTGCTAACACTCTCTTGAGTTGTAATGGAGTATTTATGGAAAATTTCATGTGTCGTCTGTGGGGAGTTCTTTAAAGACATCTGAGCGACCTTTCTTACAGGCGATTCAAACCCTGATAATCACAGTCGTTTAATTCTCTATTTCCATAACAGAGCCTATAATGACCCCCGGTGTGCATTACTGTGTGATTTGCAGTTCTTCCTAAGCATATTAGACTCATTCTACTTGTAGCTCAGTCATCACTATGTTCATATTTTTACTGTCACCTACTTGAACTCCTTGCTTCTATTTAGGCACTATTCATTTATTGCTTGCAAAGCTTTTGGTTGCTTTAGAGCCAATAATTGAGTGCCCTTTCAGCAATTAAATGTATCCATATTGTTCGTATTTCTATAGCACCGTAACATCTATTCCATGATCGTGACTGTATGTCGTTACTTAAGTTATTTTGGCAATCCTTTCTTTACTAGTATAGCCTATCTTGTTAATGATAAATAACGATTTGTGCTATTTCTATACGCCAGCAGTTTTGAAGTGTATATGCCAAACCAAAACTTTCATTTACTGCAAAATGTGTTATTGATGGATGTCATCATGTTCAGTCATAAAATTGACTCCTTCATCTTGACGTATTTTCCTTTCAAACACCAGATAAATAAAATTTCCCTTCTGATAGTGTTGACCTTTACCTTCATCATTTTACTCACATACGGATACCGTATGACTTTTCAAAAGCCGATTTGGTAACCTGTTACATTTCTTCACCTTCATTACTTAATACTCCCTCTCAACTTCATAACATCGATTATTTACTTTACTATCATGACCATCATGAATAAACTACATGTCTTGTATATACAGGTCATTTCTATGCCTTGCCTCTTTCATTACAATTCTTCATCCTTTCATTCATTCAGCTTACATGTCTGTCCTTTCTAACCAATAAAGAAATATCTTTGTAAGAGTTCATGTTATGGTTGCATCTCTTTACATTTTAGATTACCCTCCTGTCATTTCAATTTACTGAGACCAGTAGGCAGTTGAATATTTATCTTTTATACACATGCCTTCAGTAGTATTGCTGGAACCATATTCACTGGACATTCAATCCAATTTAATTGGCAGATCTGGTATCATTATGGGGGTGAATTGACTGTGTATTTACAGGACTAAGATGATTGCTAAGGATTTTAAGCTTAGCTTAAGAGATGAGGATTGGCTAAACATGTATTTTTATGGGCCGAGGGAAGAAAAGCCCTATTTATTCCCCCAATTACATTGTGTAAGCAAGTGAATTATCATGTCAGTAATGCATTAAATATTAGTGATTTGTCAACCACACTAGGTATATCCATATCCATATTTACAGTTGGTGGATTTAGAGATGTTTCATCTGAGGACTTTCAGGACTGTTTTCCCCTAAGAAACATTGATTTTCAGATCAACCTAGTTCAAGGTGCTCAATCCATTTTCAACACCCCTATCATATGACCCCCAACAGAGTCCAAAGAATTAAAGATTCAACAGACGACTTGTAAAGGATTTATTTGACCAAGTGTGTCCTCGTGCGGAACCTCAGGTTTATACGAAGAAGAAAGACAGAATCTTATGGTTGTGTACTGTGTACAGAGACTTGCACAAGATCACTATCAAAATAAGTGCCCTATACCTTGAACAAATTATTTATGGGATTCACTGCCAGTAACAGAAGCCTTTTCCAGGAATGATTTGGGGTTTGGATATCACACCTAAACTATGCAACCACAATTTATCTTTTGCAAGAATGTTCTTTTATAGTAATTCTTGAAATTGTTCACTTCTCTCATCTTCAAAACTTGATACTATCCAATATCATTTAATCTTCCTTGTATTTCAACCCGATATTTCCTATTAGTGTGATCTTCCATGTCTTTGCAAACCCATTGTTAAATGTGCAATACATTTGTTTTGTTCAACCTTATATGGTTGTCAACATTCCCGTGCTCTCAACCTTCACCATCTCTATTTCATGATCTTGCGTTGTAGTTCATTTCATTGAGAGATGATTCCCACATCTACCTTACATCTCATTTATTCATAATAACACGCTCGTATAACTTGTTCTGAATTCATAATGTAATTCAATTCTCATTAGTGTGGGTGATTGTGATTGTCATAATCCCCTTACTCTCCTTATTTTGAACATCAACTCCCCCACATATGTCTTACATGCTCATAAGTAAACTTTAGCTTTTCTGTTCAATCTTATTACTGGACTTGAATGGGTTTCATATGAGCAAAGGCACGTTTCTAATGTCACTTGTTCAATTTATTTACTTATCCATTGGTACTTTGCTCATTCAATCTATTGATCTATCCATAGCATTTTACCGGTTCAATCTATTGATCTATTTATGGCACTTGCAATTCTTACACCTATATCTTATATCCTCATAAGTAAACTTCAGTAATCCTTATTTAATCTTATTGCTGTACTCGACTTGGCTCCATATGAGCAAATGCATGTTTCCACTGCAACCTATTCAATCTATTTATCTATTCATTAGACCTTACTTGTTCAAACTATTTATTTATCCATTGTACCTTGTTTATCCAATATATTTATCTATTTATTGTATTTTGTTTGGCCACTCCCTCGATTTCATTTATCCTGTCAATGTTATCTAGGAAGTCACCCTGTTGGAACTCCGTTGCTGGCCATCTTTTTTTTTTAAATCATCAGCTAAACTCAAAGATAACTAGGCCATCTATCTTCTTGGATCACTATGTATTGGATTCGTTATAATCAATATTTATAAACCACGATTCTTGTGGTATTATATTTCAGAATTCATGACACACTTATGTTTATCTTTATTCTAACCCCCCATGTTAATCCCTTCGTTATAAATCTTTTCTAGTCTCATTGTTCATTTCTTTAGTATGCAATGATTCGGTTGGCTAAGAATTTCATCATTCTCATCCCTAACCATGGCCATTTCATTGCCTATTGTCGACCGGGAGCAGATCCTTGAGTAGTCTAATGAGGGGAGATCATCTAAGGCATTAGGAATATCAGATGAGGACATTTTGATAAGGGCATAAGCTCAAGCACTGTCTAATTATATTGGAGTGAGACAGAAGAAACATTGAGTGCAAGGTCAGAGCTAACCCAAGTAAGCATTAAGAAGGGAAATTCAAGTACATGTTGAGGTGATACAAGGCTGACAAAAGAGTTGTGACGGCAAAATAAGGAAATAACCAAAGTCTCAGATGGGTTATAAAGTACTTCAAAAGGCTTTTCTAATCAAGGTAGTAAGAGACCGACTATCCGAGGACAATTAGGGACTAGTTACATGGGGCTTTATGATTCATAGAAAGGTTAAATCTTGTAACTTGTTGACTGCACCTACCAGTCGAACTTGAACACATATATAACGCATTTTATAGCTCGCAATTGTATCAGAGTACTTATCAGGGTATATAACAGTTTTCATTAGTGGACAACGTGATGAACCAGTAGTGAGCACCCCCTCACCAGTAACAAGGTTCTTTTTTGTCGAAGAGAATATCAATTTTGAATCATAGTAATTGAGTTCATTGCTGCTATTGTATGAGAAGTATCCAGATCTATTACTGAACCATGGGATTAAGCAGTTATACAATACATAGACACCCTTAGTCGGAGTGCATTGGGCAAATTATACCTCTTCAGAGGGAAGCAATGGGAACTAATGACCCATGTGTTTTTAAACGGCATTGCATACTTTTGGCAAGTGTCATAAGTTTCGAGGACGAAACCCTTTAAGAGGGGAAGGCTGTAATAACCTGACCCTAACCCATATTTATTTATTTAAATTATATTTATTTATTTAATTAATCATATTTATTCATTTAATTTATCATATTTATGGATTTAATCACTCATGATTATTTGTTTAACCAAATCATATTTATTAATTCAATTACACTCAATTTATATATTTACCGAATTATCTTATATCATTTAAGTTTTTCGCATTCATTTATCGTATTTAATCATCCCGGTTGGGGGATATTTCATTTGGGTCCCATTTTGCAATTCAAGTTTCATATATTGTTAATTCAAGCTTCATTGATTGTTAATTCAAGTTTCGTTGATTAATTAAATATCGGGTGAATTGATAGTAGGCCTCGATAATTATGGTTTAAGAAATTATTATTATTATTATTATCATTATTATTATCATTGTTATTATTGTTATTATTATTATTGTTATTATTATTTTTATAACATTACAAAAATTTAATTTTTGAGTTACGCAAAAATGTTAGCGTTACGAAGCGTTTTATTCCCGAACCTAACTTATTTCGACCCAACTTGAAGCCCAACAATTTTGCATTCTTTAACCTAAATAATTACCATGAGTTAAGGCTATTTTCTCTCTCCTCTCTCTCTTCCCCTCACAGCAGCAGCCCAGCCACTATTTTGGCTATTTTCGGCCACTTTTCCTGGCAACTCAAGTGTTTTCCGACTCCCCTCAATATCCTAGTATCTCTAGCTACCATCCCTCATCATCAAAACCATTCAACCTCATCTCCATCTCCACTTATTTGCAACCAAAGTGAGTAAACCCTAATCTTGATCTTGCTGATTTTTATTTTTATTTTAGTTTTGATTCTTGTTTTGATGCCTGTGATCATTGATCATGATATTTTGATAAGAAATAAGAGTTATTTTAGTGTTGATCATGGTGAAGTTGAGCTTGATTCATGTTAGGGTTTAGGGATGATCATGTTCATGCAACTAGCTTAAGTTGAAACCATATTTATGGATTGATTTGTATTTGATTTTGTAATCTTTAGTTATATTGATGATTATGATGATGTTTTTGGTGATTTGGAATGATTGCAAGTGAGGATTTGTGTGAAAAGAGAGGGGAAAGCTAAAACAGTGAGGGCTGAAAATTTCAGAAAAACAGGGCAGACTTCAGGATTAAACTAGTAATGATCAAAATATGGGAAAATTATGATTTTTGGGGGGTAGATATCTCAGTGTGTTAGCTTTCAAATGGATTTTGAATCGCCTTAATTCGACGTATGTGGAAAACGTTATGGTCGTTCTACCAAAATTGCGTGGAATGGGACCAAAACTGACAAATTTGTGTTTTAGCCCTATTTTGGGAACCCTATCGTGGGAACCATGTTTTGTGTTATGAATGAAAGTTTTTTGGGACTTCTTAAGCTTTTCATATTGGGGCTTTTGGTCTTCATTTTAGGTCCAGGGTAAAAGTTATGAATTTTTAAAGTGAACTAACCTGCTTTGGTGCAAATTGGGCGGTTATTGCAATTTCTGTGCAGCGTTGCTTGGAGGAAAATTTTGAAACTTTTACTGTACATTGTCCATATTATTTTCAAATTTCCTATAAGATTTCATGAATTTTGGTTTAGTATTTTGAGTTTGATGATTTTTAGAATCATTTTGAGTGATTGCGTAAAGAGCAATAATAAAGATTAAGTGAGATTGATCATGCACTCATTTTTGTGTATTTTGGGCCAAGCAAAGCAAGTTTATTTAAGGGGGGGAAATGAATATTCATGGACTTTCAAGGAGTTTTTTGCTTGACTAATGAGAAAGAAGAAGACAAATATACAATTTGGGAGCTTATTTATGAGCTTTGAATCAATTATGGATTTTACAAAGAAAAGACCAAGCGTAATGAGCTTAATAGCTTCTATTGAGTTCAATGACTCATTTGGGGTGGAATTCTATATCTAATGAATTTATGAATGAAATATGAGAAGTGGGGAGAGTTGTGACTCAGAAACGTTATTTCTCAGATCAAGTTATTACAGTTTATGCTATTTTGAACCAAGATATATCTCTTTTGGCCTCAAACCTTTATTATTTACTCACTTCAGAATATATCAAATGTATTTATCAAGCCAATCTAGTATACTCGCTATTATCTTAAACCAAGTTATACCTCAGCAAGCCTTAAACCCGTATTAGTAACCTATTTCAGAAAAGGCCACAATGACTCTCTCAATTGTCACCATCAAGGCCTTTCTCCTTATAATCTCATTTATCTCATTGTGAACTATTTTACTTTCATTTGTTTTATATCAGATGTGATTGTTTTCATCAATTCAGTTTTGAAGTTATATTGAAATACCCAAGTTATATATACCATTTAATTACTCAATTTCTGTTACACATACTTTTACTTACTCAATTATGTGAGTAAAGATTATTTTTTGACTACACATACTTACAATGCCATTTAGGAAACAAAGTTGAGGCCTAGTTATCATTCCTCGTTATACATAAGTGTTATCATGTTATAACATATTTTTCAAGTCAGATGACATTTATGAAACAGCAGACTTTTATCAAGTCAGATGACATTTTTAAGGCTCAAGGTACGTCCAGTGCCTGTATCTTCAGAAAGCATAACACGTTTATCAAGTTATAACCCTTAATGCGTTTATCAATGAATCAGTTTATACACTGATTTGCCATTTAAATTGTGACCCCATCAATTATCATCTATAGGGCATCAGCTCATCATTTACCCGCGCGGCTTTAGGCCAACTCTTGATCGCATTGGCAGACGTACACCTATGTATAGATCATATCTTTGCAAGAGGTTCACATCCAGATAATAATGAGCAATTCAGTTTCATATTACTGTCTCATTTTCATTGTTATTACGAACAAAATGAATTGCAAAAGCGGGTAGCCATCAGTAGTGTTTCTATGCTCATTTTACAATACAGGAATGTATGTACTGAGTTTTTGCTTACATTTTCGAATTGTTTTCATGTTTTCCATTTTAGGTGATGAAGTATCACATGTTTATCCATTTAGCAAGCCCTTTTGGAAGTCATCAGATGCTCACAGTGGCTTCGGCATAGCATGAATGTTGGAATCGACCTCAGGGTCAAGTTGGGCCTATATTCAATATACTTGTGTAGTGTGGAGTGCAAGTTAGCACATGGTATGATTAAGTCGATGGTATTGAAGTTAAACTATTATCGACTTTGGTCTTGAAGTATTTCAGTTAATAGATTTTGTGATTATGAACATGAGTTGCAAGATTAAATGGTTTCAATGAGCCTTGTCCTTATCAGGACGGTGATAGCGCCTTCTCTTATTAAGTCTTCTGTGATAGATTTTCGTAAATCATGTCATTAGCATTTTGGGAGCGTTACACAAATAGTGAGTTACTTACATTTAGGGCATTATAGATTTGGTGTCTTACTTGGTTCGTGGAGCTTCTGCCCTGAAATCCACATAAGTTTAGAGATAGAGTCGGCTACAGAGGGTCTATGGTGTTCAGCGCGGTCAATGGCGGGCCTATTTCTCTGTGGCCAAGACTTTTTCATGCCCTTTGACCCGACAGTTTCATTCTTCTTCTCCAACCTCATCTCTCTCTCTCTAAAACTCTCTCCTTCCTTTTTTAAAACCTCAATGAACACCAACCTTTCCACCGTCAATTTTTACTTAAATTCACTCAAATTTCTTCCAAATTTCTTATTTGTTTCTTCACCTTACCCCCAATTCTCATTAAATCTCTCTTTTTTAGGCTTCTTTCTCTCACATTCTTCCTATCTTCGTACCCACATCTATTGTCCTCAACTACACCTTCTAATCTTCTAAATTTTTATCTTTTCTTCCATAATTCTTCCCTGTCATCCGTTAGTTGCACAAATTTTCATTTTCACCTTTTTCATCCATTTTCTTCATAGTTAGGATTTTTAAGCATCCACACCCTTTCACATTCCATATCCATGACACCAAAGAAGATAACGAGGACTACTCTAGGAGCGGCAACGTCAAATCAAGTTCCCCAATGGGTTTCCCGAACCTCAACTAATCTGAAGTAATACTCCTAACCTGCTTGGTTTAACTAATCCAAAGCATATTGCTAGATATAATGGTTTGAGTAGCAAACTTGTTATACCTACGTGATACTTTGATGAGGATTAGTAAACTCGATTGGGACTGGTACATGATATTCGTTGGTTGTTTGCTCGTAGGGTTATGGCCCAATTTATTGAGACTCGAGACCGCACATATCGTGTACTTACTTTAGAATATTTGAGTACTTTGCATGTTGAAGTCACGAGTGGTCCTTGATGTCAAGAAGGATATATGTCGTTTTACTTGAACGGGGAGTTTTATGAGCTAAATTTTTCACCTCATTTCGATTTAAACCGACGATATGTGCCTAGGGAGTTTAATCCTAATACTTTTTGGTATACCTTAACTGGTAATTATCAATATGATGCTACTCACTCCAAAGGCACTATTATTCGAAACCCGTATATGAGAGTACCCAATATGTCCTTACTTGTGGACTGTCTGCGCGAGAGGATAGTTTGAATGTGCCTTGTCTGTCCAAGCTATATTTCTTGTATAGTATACTGAAAAGGACACGACTTGTCCTGAGTTCATTTTGTGCCAATCAATTGTTGAGTGCAGCTACTAATTCTGCAAAGAGGATAGTAATTAGAGGCCTTATCACCCCTATAGTTAGGTCGGTTGGTATTAAGCCTAAACCTAATAATAGAGTGTCAAGTTCTAAGAGATTGGCCTTCGCCGCCTTTGAACAAATGAAATTCTGTAGAATTGAGGGAAGTAGGACATGTTGGATTTACCCTGGAAACGGGCTTATGCCTCTTTTAAATGTTGACCGTGCTACTCTTTTCAACCCGATAATCTTTTATTTATGCCGGATAATGAGGAGTTAGTTTATCCTACTCCTTGACCTCCTTCTCCTCTACAACCATATTTAGGCACCTCTAGTTCCTCTCAGGCTTCCTCTTCCCAGGACTACATGATATCCACGTTACCTTTTGGTCTATCAAACAGGAACCAGTCTCTTTACGGGCTTATGTCCAATCTGACCATGCTGCCCAACGTGACTTTGTTCAGGAGCGGCATGATGAACTTCGTGCGATAATTGCTTGCCAGAACCAATATTTCCAAGATTTTAAGGCTTGTCTAGAAACTTGGCGTGATTGGCATAAATCTCAATGCCACCCTCCTTCTCCTCCTCCTCATCCTTTCTACTTTTTCTTCCCCCTGCCAAATGGATATCTTGTACTTACATTGAGGACAATGCTTTGTCCAAGTATAGAGGAGTTGTGAGTTGTGTGTTTCTTTTATGAAAATATATACAATGTGATTGTGTGAATAGTTTGCATCTTAGATCATGCATTTACTGTTAATTACAGCATTTTTAGTTGAGGACTTAGTTTTTTATTATTTTTTCTTAGTTTTAGTTTCATATTGCCATTTTCAATTTTTAGTTGCATTTTAGGTTTGGCGTGCATATAAAAAACACAAAAACAAACAAAACCCTTGAAAAAAAAAATTACAGAAATCCTCTAATGATGAGTCTTTAGAGTAAGTAGCTTTATTTGGCTTAATTTGACCTTTTTAGTTATGCCCATTTGTGAATAAAGTGTTTGATAATGAATTTTTGAAATGTGCTACTTGATTTGACTATCAAGTTGAACGTAAATTGTTTGCTTAAATTACACGTTGAGCTTGATTAGACTAACTTATCAATTTTAGCCTCATATTCCTTTTCATGTGTGACTCTTCCTATATTTCAAATCTCTAGAACTTGCTTTGACTCTTATTCAAGATCATATTAAGCATGCACATTTAAGTAAAAGGATTGAGGCATTCTTTGAATTTATGAGCTACATTGACCAAATAGTCACCCTTATTATGTATTGTTCATCCCGTGCTACCCTTTTGAGCCTTGATAATGTTTATTGATGTGAACCTTTAATCTAGCCATTGGCCAAATACATTTTACCTTGTTTAGCCAAGACTAAAGAGTTCCATTTCTTGAGTTGGGGTGGTTTAAGGATGATGATTTGAGATATAGTCTGTTTGGATCCATTTGGGCTGGTTATTGTGAGTTAGTTGAGAAGCGTTGAAAGGTACTTAATATTCTATGCCATTATCATTCTTTTAGAGATATTTGTAGAGAAAAAAAAGAAAGAAGGAAAAAATAAAAAAAGAGAAAAGGAAAAAAACGTATATGTGCAATAAAAAGGATTCTATATAGATGTTATTTGAAATGACTTCACCCTTTCTTTTTGTTTAGAACCAACCAAAGGGATTGTTTATATCTTTTACATGTATTGGTTTGAATAGTTCATTTTGTGTATTTGGGAGGTGATGATCTTGCTTTTAGTCATTGGCTTTTCGCTCTACAAATCCCAAAACACTTGTTCCCTTCTAAACTTTTATTCAATAGCCCCATTACAACATTATTGAAGTCCTCATGATTACCTTGTATGTTTTAATTGCATTCTATGATGTCGAATATAAGAGTCTTGTCAAGCTGATGGTAGGTCTAATTCTTTCTAATGAGATTTGAGAGAACTGTAATATATTTTAAAACATATGAATGTTGAGTGCTTTATTACTAGAATGAAGTTCTACTGGTTCTTCTTGCTCAAATTATTCATGCGTCAATATGAGTGTTAATTTGACTTGAGTAATCGATTTAATACGTGATAAAATAGTCTCTAATTGTATTTTGAAAGCTTCATTCTCTTATCTGTTTTGCCATATTTTCAATCACTTTTAGGCTAACTTATTAAGTCGGTTTGGCTAATGATGATGCTACTTCTTTTTTCCTAAGGACTTTCTTCATCGTAATTTTGGTTTCTTTAGTTGCTTGAGGACAAGCAACAATTTAAGCATGAGGGCGTTTGAGAAGTGCCTATAGCGTATATCATTTTAGGGTCATTTTAATGCATTTTTAGGGGATTTATGAGTTTTAAGCTCAGTTTCTACCCCAAAATCCCAATTTACGCTTGGGTACCATTCTTTGGATACTTTTGCAAGTTTTGAGACCTATATTGATCAAGCATTGGCCCTCAAAATTCAAATTTATAACTCACCATAGATGCCCCCAGTCACCATGCTTGTGGAGGAAAACGAAGAACAACAAACTCCGAGACAAAGGCCTCCACGGACCTTCCGTGGTGGTGGCCATGGTCCATGGCAGGCCTGAAACTACTGCACCCCTTCATTTTCATCGACTTATCTGGCCGATAATTAATGGTGGTTGCTATATGAAGATGTGCTCGGCTGCTTAAACAAAAGACCTAACATATTTTACCTTAGAAATCTCTTAAAGTTTTGTAATTTTTATCACTTTTAGGAGCAAAAAGAAGATTGGAAGGAAGATTACTTCCATTTGGAGTTTTGAACATTGAAGAAGCTATCAAGAAACTCTGCCCTTGCTAAGCCATTCTCTTCCCTTGTTCTTTAAACTCAGTAGATTAGTTTTGTTTGGTTGCTTTTCTTGATTGAACAATTTTGTTAGTTTTAATCATCATGAATGAGTAGTTTCTATAGTCTTGAGATTTGATAGCCAAACTATGAACTTTGATCCTTAATCTTCATCAATGATATGCTTATTCTGCTTAGAATGTTTGAATCTATCTTGTGCTATGATTATTATGAGGAGTTTTGGACAAAACTTATAAAATATCGAATAGTTAGATGAAATACTGAAAGGAGAAATCTACTATTGGATCGATAAGTATAAACATAACATAGTTACATTAAGAGAAAATTTGACAATTTAAACTCTTATTTTAGACTAAATCAAGAACCCCTTTAAAGGATTGGTAGTATATTTAGTCTAAATAGTTCAATTCATTTTGAAAGAAAGGATTGGATATTATACGTTTGTTATTCTTTGATTTATCCAAATTTGAGTAAGCATAGATATTATTTATCGGATCTAGTTCATAATTGGTGAAGCAAATCTCTAGGCATTTAATTGATAGAATTCTCTAGTTAACAATTAGCACTTCATCAAGTGATAGATTAATTTATTCCCCAAATCAACTTATATTTGCTTAGCATTTTGAAAGGATAAACTCAATGGATTGTGTTGGTCTCTGTGGGAACGATATTTTAACTAAACTATAACACCCTTACGCTTGCGAACATGTCAATCACTATTATCTCTAATGATGATCACGAATTTCTATGTTGGTGACCAAAGTTATGTGCAAAGATTATCAATAAATGAGGACTGGTTTTTCTAATATTGATCACCAATTTGTATGATGATGACCATAAATTTGTCAAACCATACTGACATTTTCTTACCTCAAGAAGTAACAGTAATTGTGCTATTAGACTCATCATGACGGAAAGAAAAACTCATCTTTTTAAAAAGGGGGAAATAGAAAAATAATGAAACAAGGAACGTCAAAAACAAAATATATTAGAAGAAGAGAATAGTGTGCTACTTTAGTGGGCTGACCTTGTTCTTAGACTTTTTAGGACTTCAACAGTAATAGCTTTACATTTGCCATTATTGCTTGCTTTTTGCACTTATCATTATTGCTTGCTTTTTGCACATTTTGTATCCAAAAATCACACTTCAGAAGTCTCTTGTCAGCTTGAGTAACAAAGGCTTGGGTCTCTCCTTGGAAGCACACATTATTGGGCCTATAAAGCACAATATTTAGTCAACTATCTCATTATAATTTATTCACTCAAACAAAACTATGACAACAACTGTTACACATTGTAATATTGATCAACATGGTCATGAATGCCTAGTTCACTGATGCACGACCTAGCTTATGCATGCGGTATATTGAACAAAAAAATGAAGAGGTAGAACAAAAACACAAAAAGGCACATTCATCATTTCAAAATGTTTCCAAATTTTATTGATACGTTTGACTTTATGTTAAGGTGATACAATATTCTCTAAAAATTTCAGTCATGCTGGGAAAAACTCTCCGTATGACACTTTAGGATCACTAATTTGTCTAATGATCATTAATTCATCAAAGGACGGTCACTAATTTGTTACAAGTTCATTTGTTGTAATATTTTTTTATCACCAATTTGTCTAATAAATATCACTAATTTACTTAACGATGATCACTAAATTAATGGGCTATTGACAATGTTTAAATGCAAAGATCATTTTTGCATTATTAAGTTGAATTCTCAGGTCAGTAATGTGTTTAATGATGACCACTAACTTCTATGTTAGTGAAAACATTTACATGCAAAGATTAAATGATCACTATTTTGTTAATATTGATCAGTAATTTGTATAATCATCATCATAAATTTGTCTAACCATACTGACATCGTCTCCCCTTAAGCAACAATAGTGATTTCGTTGTCAGACTCATCACGAGACCAAGTTATAAAATAATGAAAGAAGAAAGACTCCTCTTCTTTTAAAAAGGGGGAAAAAAATAAAAGCAGTGAAAACAAGAAAAGTCGAAAACATAATGGCATAGAAGAAGTACCTATCAAGAATGGTGTGCTACTGCAGTGTGCTGACCTTGTTCTTGGTCTTTTCATATCTTTAGCTGTAACAACTTCGCCTTTGTTATTATTGTTCAGTCTTTATACATCTCGTATCTAAATATCAAGATCTGCAAGTCTAATGTCAACTCCAATGACAGATGCCTAGTTCTCTTCTTAGAAGCATACCATCATTGCTTCAATAAAACACACTATATAATCAGTAGTCTCATTATAATTTATTTGCATAAACAAAACTACTACAACAACTACTACAAAATGTAATACTAATCATTTATGTGGTTATGAATGCAAGTTCACTAATGCTCGGCGTAGTTTATGCACCTGGTACATGGAACAGGAACACGAAGAACTAGAACAAAAACGTAAAGAAGCACATTCTCTAGTTTAGAAGTTAGCAGGATTCATTGATAGGTTTGACCTTACTTTAAGGCGATGCGATATTCTTTAAAAATTTTACACATGCTCGAGAAAGATATGTCTTTATGATGCTCCATGATCATTAGTTTGTCTAATAATAATCACTAATTCATCAAATGATGATCACTAATTTTTTACAAGTTCATTTGTTGTAATTTTTTGTGGTCACTAATTTGTCTAATAAAGATCACTAAGTTAATTGATGATGATGCTAAATTTGTAGATTATTGTAAAGTTTAAATGCAAAGAACATCTGCACATCATTAAATTAGGTTTTTAGGTCACTAACGTGTCTAATCATGATCACTAATTTCTTGGTTAGTGATGAAGTTTACGTGCAAAGTTTATCAATAAATGATCATTATTTTTTCTAATATTGATCAATAATTTGTGTAATGATGAGCACAAATTTCTCTAATGAAACTAACATTTTCTTCCCTCAAGTAGCAACGATAATTGTGCTACTAGACTCATTACGAGACCTGGGGTAACCACTACACCAACTACCACACATTGTGATAATAATAATTTATGTGATCTCAAATGTCCACTTTATTGATGGTTAACCTGGCTTATGCACGTGGTATATAGAGCAAAAAAACAAAAGGTAGAACAAAAACTCAAAGAAGCACATTTGCCATTTGAGTATGTTGTCTGGCTTTGTTGATAAGTTTGACCTTATTTTAAGCCAATGTGATATTATTGAATTTTTAACATTTCAGTACCTCCAACTTTGTGCCTAAATTGCTAGGTCTAGAAAATAGTAAAATAAACTTTTTAGTCCTTTAGTTTTGAGAAAAGTGACTTTTTAGTCCTTTTTATTATTATTTTGGCCCAAAAATTTTAGAAATTTAAATTTTCGGCCAAATGGTGTGCTTGGAATAATTTTGCTATTTTCTGCGTCTTTTCAATAAAATGCTTGTTTTAACTGATTTAAATTCTGGTAATGACTTTACTAGTACTAGTTATTATAATCTACTACTTATATCATAAATATTATATTTTTTGTGTTATAGGCCCACCATACTTAGCAAAATAATAGAGCTTAGTTAGAGAGTTTTTATCATTACCTGAACTTAGTTAGTGTTGGACCCTGGCGTTCCTGTAGCATTCAGTTTACAGAGATTGTTAATCTCAATTACACCTTTCTTAGATTAGGCACAACATAGTTTTGTTTCGTTTCCTACCTCAAACCATAGTCACTAAACAAGTTTTATCATTTAAAGAATAGCGAGGATTTAATCAAGAAATTATAATATTTAAGGCATAAGGTTCAATTGAATAACATTCCTTATTGGGAAACTTATTTTATTGAAAATTTGACAGTGGAAATATTACAATGGAAAGATTGGAGAGGGACTTAAGCAACTAAGGTTATCAAAGATGCTTACTCATAGAGAAATAGAGAATCCAGGTTTCTCTTTTGCTCAAGTATATCTACATGATCGCATTCCTTCTCAGCACACAGCCTCTCTTATTATAGAGGAGACAGAATACATAGGATGCCCTAATGTCTATGACACACACTAATTTTTCACATGCCTACAGTTGCTCTCACATTGGTATAGTAGACTGCATTACTTTACTGATTCGACCCTTGATAAAATACAATAGTGGTACAATAACTTTTTAGAGCACTTAATATTTTCAAAACTAGTCATCCATATTGAAATTCTGCATGCCATCATCTCTAATAATGTCTTCCAGTCCATCATTATCTAGATAATCATCAAAATCGTCATCAAATTGAAGACGCTCTTGATCACATCTTTCAAGTAATTCATGATGATATTTCACTCATTTTTCTGATTAGAATTTTCTAACTCCAACGTCAAAGAGATAATTAAAGACATCTTTTTAAGTTACTCCTTCTACCTTTATATATTTGCTGAGATCATTATGATAAATGAAAGTAGTATTGCCATAATGCATTAGTGTTTTTCCTTATTTAATTAATGCCCACATTTGATGACAAATATTATAAAAAACTAGTGGCTCTTGCTAAAGCAGAATCACTAACTATTTCTAGTCGTTCTGAAAACCACTCTTGTTGTTGATCATTGGGATTGCCTATATCAACTAATAGAACCAGATACAGAGCTGGTTTGGCCTTGCCATTTTCATACTTAATTACTGTGCAATGTAACTTAACATACAAACTTCTATTGTATAGAATTTTTATTGGACCATTAAGAGATGTGAGAATCCTTTGGATCCTTTTAAGCATACATTTGCTGGGAGCTGCATGAGGTAAGCTACCATTCCATATTCCCAGACTTCCATGATGGGGTCATCTAGAGAGGTTGAATTTGCTAGAAATCTAACACAACCAACTCCAGATCTATCAGGAAAGAAAATAGTAGTACTCTATTATTTCTAAATATCGTAAGAATAACTATGATAGTAGTCGACGCAAGCTGCATACTAGTCGTTGAACCATTTTTCTTTAAGATGGCAACATATTTTTTTCTTTAATATCATCAGGACAACATAGATAATCCATTTATAACTCTAAAAGGTTGAATCTTTGAGCTATTAGACAGGTAAAAATAGTAGACAAAGCATGATTTATTTTTTTATGGAATTCAAAAATATCCGTATGGATTCTACTAGAAAGAGAAACCCATTTTAGTAGTACTGAGATTTCATTTTGGATTTCCTCCTTTTTCAGTAGAAGTTATACTCTGATGATCATCATTGGTAAGTTCACGAGTTAAACTATTTGGCAGAGAATTATTCGATCCCTGTATATGTTAAATAGGGAAAGAAAATTGGTTAGGCCATAATTGCCAGTGGAGGGGTCGCCCTTGTGCTTACATATTTGATAAATTCTTTTTTCACAAAACCAAGTATTTCCTTGTAACCATTTCAAATAAGAAAAGATTTGGGGCTAAAAAGATTAAGAATTTTTTAATTCTCCTTATGACTAGAAGGATTTCTCTTTCCATTGTGGAATAGTTGCACTATATTTTATTATAACTCTCACTACAATATTTGCAGAGTTTATCTCCTTCTTAATTATGGGTACTACACTCTAGTGCTCATTACTGTCATGTGTCTCATGAATTAAATTTTCTCTTTTATTAGACAAATTAAGAATAGGAAGATTTTTACACATCTTTTTGAAGTTCTGAGCAATCTTTGAATCACTAGGGGTCCATCTCTAACTTACTTATTTCTTGAGTTTTTGTTACAATGGTTTTCTCAATTTAGCTAGATTTTTAATGAAGTCTGAAGCATAGGTAAGACATCCAAGAAACCTTTCTAATTGTTTCCTATCTTCAATCTTTTCAAGAAAATTTTTATTTTTTAAAAAATGTATTTTTGTAGTATGATTTGTTCAACTTTTACCTCTACACCTAAAAACTCAATTTTTTATTTAGCATAAATGCACTTGTTCTTACCAAGAATAATACCATGATCAATGGATCGTTGGGTGATAGTTAAGGCATCATATTTATGTTGTTCTATGGTACCAGAAAGAACAAAGATATCTTTAATGTAAACTAGGTAACAGTGATTAAGATCTTTCAGGATGTTATCCATTGTTCTTTCAAATATTTGGGTGTATTTTTAAGATCAAATGACATTACTATCCATTCATAATATCCTAAAGGGACAATAAAAGCAGCTAAAGGAATGCTCTCTTTATCCATTTTTATTTGCTAAAATCCGCTTTTCCAATCTCTATTTGAGAACCAAGAGGCTCCTTGAATCCCATTGGAAAGAACTATTTTGTTAGGAAGATAGTAACCATCAAAGACAGCATTATCATTAAGCTTTTTATAATTGATTATCATTCTAGCTTTTCCTCTTTTCTCTTCCATATGATTTCTTACCATAGAAGCGGGACTAGTGTCAGGACTCTTACTCTTCATAATTAGCCCTCTATCTAAAATGTCTTTGATTTTCTTATCAAATTATTGGATATCATGTTGTGTATACACCATTCGTTTGACTGGAATAATAGTGTTAGGATTTAACAAAGTGATTTTTGCAAATGTCTTATCCTTATCCTAAAATTTTAGAGGATTATCAGAGTAGAGTTCTTTGCATAATTTCTCTTATTGTTTAGCAATTTGCTTTTTAATGGAAAATTCATGTAGTAAGATTTTTAGTGCTATATCATGTTATGCATGGATTATCTTCTCACCACGCTGGCCATGTGCTCACATAAATTTTTTATGACTATAAACATTATTTAATTTATCAATGGGAACTGAGTGACCATTTAGTGTTAATATTATTTAGTTTATGCTCTGTGTGCCTGAAGAATATAGCCTCTGAAAATTATTCCCAATAATACCATCAAGAGAGGGTTGATCAGTAGTCCATAGAGCTAGCATAATTCTTTAGACTCCTCCTATTTTTATGGATAACCCTTCTATGGTTTTATTGTGGTTATAATGCCATTGTTAGTTATCCTTATTTATAAAAGATTTTTGGCTTTTTTCACATAAATTCTGAAAATAATGATTTTTTTTTTCCAAAACATACAGAACAACCACTATCGATGTAGGTATGTAATTCCCCAAAATGCAAATATTTTACTGTTTATATTCTCCTTAATAAATTTCTTAATTAAAACTAATAAACTTGATGATAGGGGCGTTACTACTGTCCAAACGGACAAGGCTTGAAGCATGTGCACTGGAAATAACATAGTTGGGCATAGCTTGAACCATACACATTCACACATAATCAAACCATATACAATCAACTATTAACCAACGTAAGGTTTACACACCCCAGTAAAGAAATTCTCTATAAAGTTTACACCTCCATCGACTGAAGATTTCAAAATACAACTCTAAAAAAATGCATGTACTATATCATTGTTGATCCATTCAGATTCCTTTACTCAACTTATTTTCTCCTGCTGGTTTGCTAGCATGACGGTGATTCACTAAGCATTTGCCTAAAACAAAATATAAAAAACATTTCGAATTGTGAGCTGAAACTCAGTACGTGCACTCCCATATTGTTAAATGATTTCTGTATAAATTGGTTGGGCACCTATTTTGTAATTCATTTTAAGTTAAAACACTAAATAAGATGAATGTGAAACTGCATTGCTAGTTATTATCTTATAGTAAACCCCTTGATACTATTACGATCTATGGATAGGTATACACCTGCTACGCCGATCAGGAGACCTGGCCTAAGGCCGCATGGGTAACTGAAGGGTGAATGCCCTATAGATGGTAACTGGTAAGGTTACTAATTAAATGATGAATCACTCTGTAAACTGAATCATTGATGGACTTACCAAAACATGATAACTTGGATAAATACACTCTGATTTCTAAAGGTACAGGTAATGGACGTAACTGAAATCTTTAAAATGCAATCTCACTTGATAATGCTAACGTACAATTGGAAATGATAGACTAGGCCCTGTTTCTGCTTAACAAATATAACTATAGGTAAAGGCAGTTAGTAAACAACTTTCAATCCCATATTTTGTAACTTTAATGGAAATTGATATACTATGACCCTAACTTGTTTATTTTTCAAATCGTTCTGGTGTAACTTATCTTGTATTGAATTGCTTGGAGGGTGGATGCCCTCTTAATTAAACAATTGAATATAAGATAAGTTACACCAAAACGATTTGAAAAATAAATAAGTTATGGTCATTAAACTCAAAGTAAAACAAATTGGAGCAAATTGACCAAAATGAAATAATTGAGGTGATAATGAAAAGTCTTCAATGGATGGAAATGGAATGTGAGTTTTTTGATATTTCTAAAATGGATAATAAAAGGTTTAATGCCAAGAGGAGTGTTGTGAGGTAAGAAAAGCTCATATAACCATAGCTTTGCCCGATAGGCACTGATCTTGAGTCATTACTCTCCCCACTTCTCAAATTTCATTCTCATGCTCATTTAATTCAGTTTTCCAACCAAGTAAGCTTCTATATATAATAAAAGTTGTTGAATTAACTAATCTTTGTAATTTATTTACAATATCCATAATTGTTTAGAAACTCCTGACAATATCTCCAAATCTCATGATTTCGATCTTCCCTCATATTACCGTTTCAAGGTCTACTTTAGAAAATTCATATCTTTCACCCCTAACCTCAAATTAAGCTATAAAACCCCAATATGCAAAGCTTAGCAAGTTCCCCAACACTTTAATTCATAGTAAAAAAATCCAATTACCAGCACACAGCTTCTAAAATTGAGTTTAAACAAAACTGTGCACAGCTCTGGTTTATTTTGCGCAGTCTCTTTAATCGGTTATAGCTTTTTCCACAAAACTCAGAATAAAGTGATTCCAAAGGCATTTGAAAGATGATGCATTGATCTATCTATCCACCAGAAATTATAATATTTCAAAGGATTAAGCATTACCAATTTATTCGTAAAGGGACCCTATCTCTGGTCTATTCACAACTCTAAATGCCCCTTTTTTTCTTTACATGACACTCAAATTGCTCTCATAAGCTCACTTATTTGCATTAATCATTCAAACAACTCTTTTTTTTTTTTCCATAATCCACTAATTTTGACAAAACTCATATAACATCATTCGTTTAAGTCAATAACACATCCAACCTCCAAATTTCACCTAATTCAATCTAAATAATATACTTGATTCTGAAAATCAAATTAAATCATGCATGGACATAAAACCCTAAAGCATGCTCAATTGAAATTCACATCCAAAATCATCTTACACCACCATATTTACTCTTTATGCTAAAGATTGAAAGATTAAAACACGCCACCCAAAATTCATCAATCTTATATATAAAGCTTGCATGATTATGCATGGATTCAACTTTACACATGACTTACGCACTTTCATAATGCACCAACTCAATAAAATATCAAATTAACACTTACTTTTATCAAGATAACATATCCATAAACAAATCCATCATAAAAACCCAAAATTAAACTAGATTAGAGTTTAATTAGAATTGAGATTTACCTCACTTAAGCTTGAATATAAGGTGATGGAGGTGGCATTTGGTGTTGGTTGGAGTTATGAGTGGTGGTTAGTGGTGTTGAGGGTGGGGCCAAGTGGCTAGAGGTGGCTAGAAGTGGCAACAGTAGGTCTAGAGGTGGCAGCAATAGGCTGAAAACAGCAGCAGCACAACCATGGGGGAGAGGAAGGAAGGAGAAAAGGAAGAGGAAAATATGTGGCTTTGTTTCCTTGCCAATTTTCTTTGGACTTATCTATTTAACTTGGCTAATATTTAATCTCTAAAAGGGGCTTTTTGCTAATGATAACTAGGTATAAATAATGATAATTAGCCAAAATCAATCCTACCAACTTGTTGGGCATCCAATTGGGCCCAAACGAATTGGGCTCGGAAGAGAGATAAAATTTTAGCATAGTTTGAAATAATTAATTGCTTAAATCAAATTTATCAGGGCCTACTATTGATTCACTCAAAATTTTTCAATAAGACAAGCCCGAATTGCAAAGTAAGGGCCCAAATGAATGTTGCCCAATCATGGTGATTAAACGCGATAAATAAATGCAAGGAAATTAATAACGTGACTTAATTAAATAAATAAACATAATTTAGCTTCGGGCCATTACAGCCTTACCCCCTTAAAGAGTTTCATCTTCGAAACTTGTGAGCTTTGACAAAACATATAGGTTATCTCAAATAAATGTGTGTACTTGGCTTGCATTTCTTCCTTGGTTTCCCCAAGTGGCTTCTAAGGAGCTATGATTTGCTCGAATTACCTTGATTAAAGGTATTTGGTTGATGCTTAACTACTTAATCCTATGATCTAGTATCTAGATTGGGTGCTCTTTAAAAACTAGACCCTTAGTGACTGCAATGGGTTTGATTATGAGAGTGTGGTCAGGATCTGAAACGTACTACCTAAGTTGTGAATTAAGGAACACGTCATGTACGTGTTTGAGTTATATAGACAGATTTAGTCCACAAGCTATGGAATTCATTCTTTTAATAAACTTGTATGGTCCAACAGATCTTGGGCTCAATTTAGCTCGCAGTTCAAACCTCCTTATACCGTTAGTTAGCGAAACTTTCTAAAAAACCTTATCATCTATCTAAAACTCTAGGGATCTTCTTCTTTTGTTGGCATAACTTTTGTATCGATTCTAATGTTTTCAAGGGTCTTCTAATGTCTGTCACCTCATTGAGTGTTGAAGAAGTTCTTCATGACCCAAAAGATGATTTTGTCGTCAATATCTGCGTCATTTTACCCTGATGTTTCATGTAGATATCTCTGTTAGTACTTTCATAACATCGACCACTGGGAGTTCCATACTTTCTTCAAATGCAAATATTAGTCATAGGTCATGAAGTACTACAGGCTCTAACTTAAATAGATAGAACAAAAACACAAAGAAGTACATTCACCATTTGTGAATGTTGTTAGGCTTTGTTGATAAGTTTGACCTTGTTTTAAGGCAATGCAATATTATTTAAAAATTTCAGACATGCTAAGAAATGGATACTTCATCATCACTAATTTATCCAACAATGATCTCTAATTCATCATATGATGATAAATAATTTTTGTACAAGTTCACTTGCTGTGATATTTTGTCATCACTTACTTATCTAATAAGGATAAACAATTTAATTAATAGTGATTACTAAACTTGTAGGTTATTAAGAATCTTTAAATGTAAAGATCATCTATGCATCATTAAGTTAGACTCTTAGGTTACTAATGTGCCGAACTATGATCGTTAATTTCTAGGTTAGTGACAAAGTTTACATGGAAAGCTTATCAATGAATTGTCACTGTTTTTTCTGACATTGATGACTAATTTGTATAAGGATGACCACAAATTTGTCTAATGATGGAAATCCCTCCATCCCTTTTGTTAAAAAAGAATCAAATCAAATTAGGTAATCTTATTATGCTGGTTTAAGGATGAATAAATCATCCAAGTTTTGATTAAACATTGAAACTGCAGGGCAAGGGTTTAATCCAGCAGCTAACCCGTTTTTGTGTGCTTAATTTCTCAAACATACTAAGGGTTTATGTCTAATATTTTTTATGGATTTGAAGTTCAAGATGTTATCTTTCCAACAAATCAAGTTTCATTCAATTTGGACTTCATTTGGTCGTTCAAATCAGCAATTAAACCCAAGGTGTCAAAACTGCCCAGCAGGGCCAGGATGAACCCGGTTTTTTTCTTTTTATTTCTTATGATGTAGTTTAGCTTAAATCTTGTATTTTTACATATCTTGGGTCCCCAAGATCTTAGCTTTCATGTCCAATTGGAATTACCAGATTTGGAGTTCAATTGGTTAGTGAATTAAGCTAATTAGTAAACCTGTGCTGTTTTGGAGTCTAATCTGCATGGTTTGGGGAATCAGGCTCATTCAAGGGGTAAATGACGTCCAATTGCTATGATTCAAAAAGGAGGGTAATCTAGACAACTTGAGGTTTCCAACCATGAAAGAAACGTAGCAATTAGTCATCATTTGAGGTGTCAAACATGCGTTGCAACTGGAGACAGAAACCGGCTGCTTGACACCCGGTTGCTTAGCCTGGTGGTTTTCCTCCTTCAAGGGGTTTGCTTAAGGTGGAAGGCTGCCAAGCAGGTCATTTTGAGCTGCCAAGCAGGTCATTTTGAGCTGCTTGATTAAGCACCACTCAGCTACTTGAGAGAGAGACACGTAGAGCTAGTGAAACGCCACCATTTTGCAAGCTCTCATTCGACCACTCAAGCATGACATGGCACACATCCAATTTTCAGTCCTTTTGAGGTGGCAGCCATGCTCTCTTACCTTCCTTGAAGGGAAATTGAGTCAACAAGGTTTCTTAATACTTAGGAAAGAGTTTTAAGAAGGAAATCTTGTGTTTTGTAGCTTAAACTTTCAGCTTATGTATATTTTAGCTTAAACCGTGTATTACTAAGCATAGGATTAGTTTAATGACTTTCCTTGCCTAGAAGGAAAGCTCTTTTCATGTAATCACAAGGCTATATAAGTGCCTTGGCGCTCTTTTGTAAAACAAGAAGCTTGAGTATTGAAATTAAGAAAAGACTTTGTGTCTTGTGTTCCTCTCAAACACTTAACTTGCTTATCCTTAATTAGGCCGATTAAGGTGGTGTCCAAGTAAGTCTTAATCATTGATTAGGTGGTGTATCTGTATCCTAATCAAAGGTTAAGGGCCCTAAGCTAAGTGATTAGTGGTGTATCTTATCTAATCATCTAGCTTAGAACTATCCAAAATGCATTTAACACACTTGAAGTTCTTAAGTTAGCTCTTGGTTTTAAACCAAAGCTCTCCTTTTTCATGTTCTAATCAGTGAACTTCATTCCTCTCTTCTTTTTTTTCTTTTCATATCCATTTCAAGCTTAATCAAGGCCAAGAATTCTTGCTTTGATTCAGTTTTGAGCCCAAACACAAAAGCCATCTCAAAAACCGTGAAAATCACAAACTATGCGTGCTTAGGCAGCAAGTTGGCACGGTGCCCCCGTGCCTTGAAGCACGACCGTGCCACCCCTGGTTCGTGAGTTTCCCACTTGTTTTGGTTGTGTTCTTGTTGTAAGTTAGCTTGGGTTGTTCCTTCCCTTGAGACTTACATCATTTTTGGTATCAGAGCAAGTTCAGATCCTTGCTTGAACCCCACGCTCCCAAACTCAATCCAAACACAGTCAAGCATAAACCGTTCCTTCCTGCGATCACAATGAGTACTAGCATGTCTATGGAAGAGAAGCTTGAGGTTCTTTCCAAGCAAATGCAAGAAATAAGTGTGAGTAATCAAGAACTCAAGGCTCGAAATGAGTACTTGAGAAAACAACTTGGAAACTACATGAAGCAAAAGCAAAAGCAAAAGGCGTGTGAAGAACCCATCCAATCCGAACCATGGAGGCAAGAACAAGTGTTTAGCCATACTCTTGATTCATCTAGTGAAGATGAACTATTGAGAATGACTAGACAAGACTCACGGAATCAACCTAGTGCAAATGATTTCAAGGTTGAAATTCCAGAATTTGAACGCAAGCTTGATCCTGAAGATTTTTTGGATTGGTTACACACAGTTGAAAGAGTTTTTGAGTACAAGGACATCCTAGAAGACAAGAAGGTGAAGCTGATTGCTTTAAGGCTTCGTAAGTATGCTTCTCTATGGTGGACTAACTTGTGTGCCAAAAGAGTAAGAGAAAGGAGGTCTAAAATCAGAACTTGGGAGAAGATGAAGTCAAAGCTCAAGGCTAGATTTCTTCCTTCTACCTATGTTCAAGATTGCTACTCACAACTCCACCATTTGAACCAAGGTAATTTGAGTGTAGAAGAATCCACTCGTGAATTTGAAAAGCTTGTGATTAAGTGTGATTTGCAAGAGCCAGAAGAACAAACAATTGTTAGATACTTTGGAGGTCTTGATCCTAGGTATGCTAATGTTGTTGATTTGCAAGCTTACACTTCTTTTGATGAAGTATGTGTGCTAGCTCACAAGGTTGAGCAGCAAAAGAAGAGCAAACCGCCCTCACGGCAGGAAAATCCAAATCCCTTACCATATGAACAAACCTTAAACAAGGGGAGTTCATCTTATGTCCCTCAACCCACGGCATCCCTTTCCCCTTCTCCACAAAAAAACCAAACTCCACAAAAGGGCCAACCCCCACAACTCACACCAAAACCCCTTCCTAAAAACATCCCAAGGTGTTTTAAGTGCCAAGGCTTTGGTCACTTAGCATCAAATTGTACAAACCGAAGGTATGTTACCTGGGCTGAATGGAAGGCAACTGAGGAGGTCGAAATAGAAGAGGAAGAGAAAGAGGATAAAGAAGATGATGTCGAGGAGATAGTGATTGAGGCAGATGAAGGTGAAATGCTCACCTTAGACACTTACCACCCACCAAAATACAAAGAGAATCAAAATATTCTTTTCATGACTTTTGGTGAACCATCAACCTTTTCCCCCACTCCACCCACACCCAAAACACTCAAACGAACCTTCTGTCAATTCAATTCAGAATCATTCCTAACAGTTCCTAATCCTGAATTAAGAGCATGTGAGAAAGTGGTTCCAATCATGTTCAAGGAGCCCCCTACGTCCACCATTCAAATCAACAAGGGGAAGGTAAAGAAGAAAGTCTCTAAGTTCAAAAGAGACTTGTTTTCATGGTTGATTTTATCTCAACCAGAATTGAAGCAAAAAGAGGAGTTCATTACCACTATGATTTGAGGGCAAATCATTTTTAACAAGGGGAGTATGATGGAAATCCCTCCATCCCTTTTGTTAAAAAAGAATCAAATCAAATTAGGCAATCTTATTATGCTGGTTTAAGGATGAATAAATCATCCAAGTTTTGATTAAACATTGAAACTGCAGGGCAAGGGTTAAATCCAGCAACTAACCCGTTTTTGTGTGCTTAATTTCTCAAACATACTAAGGGTTTACGTCTAATATTTTTTTGATGGATTTGAAGATCAAGATGTTAGCTTTCCAACAAATCAAGTTTCATCCAATTTGGACTTCATTTGGTCGTTCAAATCAGCAATTAAACCCAAGGTGTCAAAACTGCCCAGCAGGGCCAGGATGAACCCGGTTTTGTTCTTTTTATTTCTTATGATAGTTTAGCTTAATCTTGAATTTTTACATATTTTGGGTCCCCAAGATCTTAGCTTTCATGTCCAATTGGAATTACCAGATTTGGAGTTCAATTGGTTAGTGAACTAAGCTAATTAGTAAACCTGTGCTGTTTTGGAGTCTAATCTGCACGGTTTGGGGAATCAGGCTCATTCAAGGGGTAAATGACGTCCAATTGCTATGATTCAAAAAGGAGGGTAATCTAGACATCTTGAGGTTTCCAACCATGTAAGAAACGTAGCAATTAGTCATCATTTGAGGTGTCAAACATGCGTTGCAAGTGGAGGCAGAAACCGGCTGCTTGACACCCGGTTGCTTAGCCTGGTGGTTTTCCTCCTTCAAGGGGTTTGCTTAAGGTGGAAGGCTGCCAAGCAGGTCATTTTGAGCTGCTTGATTAAGCACCACTCAGCTACTTGAGAGAGAGACGCGTGGAGCTAGTGAAACGCCACCATTTTGCAAGCTCTCATTCGACCACTCAAGCATGACATGGCACACATGCAATTTTCAGTCCTTTTGAGGTGGCAGCCATGCTCTCTTACCTTCCTTGAAGGGAAATTGAGTCAACAAGGCTTCTTAATACTTAGGAAAGAGTTTAAGAAGGAAATCTTGTGTTTTGTAGCTTAAACTTTTAGCTTATGTATGTTTTAGCTTAAACCGTGTATTACTAAGCATAGGATTAGTTTAATGACTTTCCTTGCCTAGAAGGAACGCTCTTTTCATGTAATCACAAGGCTATATAAGTGCCTTGGCTGCTCTTTTGTAAAAACAAGAAGCTCGAGAATTGAAATTAAGAAAAGACTTTGTGTCTTGTGTTCCTCTCAAACACTTAACTTGCTTATCCTTAATTAGGCCGATTAAGGTGGTGTCCAAGTGAGTCTTAATCATTGATTAGGTGGTGTATCTGTATCCTAATCAAAGGTTATGGGCCCTAAGCTAAGTGATTAGCGGTGTATCTTATCTAATCACAAGGCTTAGAACTATCCAAATTCCATTGAATTCACTTAAAGTTCATGAAGTTAGCTTCGGGTTCCTTAAACCAAAGCTCTCCTTTTTCATGTTCTAATCAGTGAACTTCATTCCTCTCTTCTTTTTTTTCTTTTCATATTCATTTCAAGCTTAATCAAGGCCAAGAATTCTTTCTTTGATTCGGTTTTGAGCCCAAACACAAAAGCCATCTCAAAACCGTGAAAATCACAAGCTAGGCGTGCTTAGCAGCAAGTTAGCACGGTCACCCCGTGCCCTTGAGCACGACCGTGCCTCCCTTGGTTCGTGAGTTTTCCACTTGTTTTGGTTGTGTTCTTGTTCTAAGTTGGCTTGGGTTGTTTCTACCCTTGAGACTTACATCATTTTTGGTATCAGAGCAAGTTCAGATCCTTGCCTGAACCCCACGCTCCCAAATTCAATCCAAACACAATCAAGCATAAACCGTTCCTTCCTGCGATCACAATGAGTACTAGCATGTCTGTGGAAGAGAAGCTTGAGGTTCTTTCCAAGCAAATGCAAGAAATGAGTGTGAGTAATCAAGAACTCAAGGCTCGAAGTGAGTACTTGAGAAAACAACTTGGAAACTACATGAAGCAAAAGCAAAAGGCGTGTGAAGAACCCATCCAATCCGAACCATGGAGGCAAGAACAAGTGTTTAGCCATACTCTTGATTCATCTAGTGAAGATGAACTATTGAGAATGACTAGACAAGACTCACGGAATCAACCTAGTGCAAATGATTTCAAGGTTGAAATTCCAGAATTTGAACGCAAGCTTGATCCTGAAGATTTTTTGGATTGGTTACACACAGTTGAAAGAGTTTTTGAGTACAAGGACATCCCAGAAGACAAGAAGGTGAAGCTGATTGCTTTAAGGCTTCGTAAGTATGCTTCTCTATGGTGGACTAACTTGTGTGCCAAAAGAGTAAGAGAAAGGAGGTCCAAAATCAAAACTTGGGAGAAGATGAAGTCAAAGCTCAAGGCTACATTTCTTCCTTCTACCTATGTTCAAGATTGCTACTCACAACTCCACCATTTGAACCAAGGTAATTTCAGTGTAGAAGAATACACTCGTGAATTTGAAAAGCTTGTGATTAAGTGTGATTTGCAAGAGCCAGAAGAACAAACAATTGCTAGATACTTGGGAGGTCTTGATCCTAGGTATGCTAATGTTGTTGATTTGCAAGCTTACACTTCTTTTGATCAAGTATATGTGCTAGCTCACAAGTTGAGCAGCAAAAGAAGGCAAACCGCCCTCACGGCATGAAATCCAAATCCCTCACCATATGAACAAACCTTAAACAAAGAGAGTTCATCTTATGTCCCTCAACCCACGGCATCCCTTTCCCCTTCTCCACAAAAAAACCAAACTCCACAAAAGGGCCAACCCCCACAACTCACACCAAAACCCCTTCCTAAAAACATCCCAAGGTGTTTTAAGTGCCAAGGCTTTGGTCACTTAGCATCAAATTGTACAAACCGAAGGTATGTTACCTGGGCTGAATGGAAGGCAACTGAGGAGGTCGAAATAGAAGAGGAAGAGAAAGAGGATAAAGAAGATGATCTCGAGGAGATAGTGATTGAGGCAGATGAAGGTGAAATGCTCACCTTAGACACTTACCACCCACCAAAATACAAAGAGAATCAAAATATTCTTTTCATGACCTTTGGTGAACCATCAACCTTTTCCCCCACTCCACCCACACCCAAAACACTCAAACGAACCTTCTGTCAATTCAATTCAGAATCATTCCTTACAGTTCCGAATCCTGAATTAAGAGCATGTGAGAAAGTAGTTCCAATCATGTTCAAGGAGCCCCCTACGTCCACCATTCCAATCAACAAGGGGAAGGTAAAGAAGAAAGTCTCTAAGTTCAAAAGAGACTTATTTTCATGGTTGATTTTATTTCAACCAGAATTGAGCAAAAGAGGAGTTCATTACCTACTATGATTTGAGGGAAAATCATTTTTAACAAGGGGAGTATGATGGAAATCCCGCCATCCTTTCGTTAAAAAAGAATCAAATCAATTAGGTAATCTTATTATGCTGGTTTAAGGATGAATAAATCATCCAAGTTTTGATTAAACATTGAAACTGCAGGGCAAGGGTTAAATCCAGCAGCTAACCCATTTTTGTGCGCTTAATTTCTCAAACATACTAAAGGTTTACATCTAATATTGTTTGATGGATTTGAAGATCAAGATGTTAGCTTTCCAACAAATCAAGTTTCATCCAATTTGGACTTCATTTGGTCGTTCAAATCAGCAATTAAACCCAAGAAGTCAAAACTGCCCAGCAGGACCAGAATAAACACGGTTTTGGTCACTACATTTCTTATCATCCATGAGCTTAAATCTCCAATTTTTACATACCTAAAAACCCGAAGATCTTACCTTTCATGTCCAATTGGAATTACCAGATTTGGAGTTCAATTGGTTAGTGAATTAAGCTAATTAGTAAACCTGTGCTGTTTTGGAGTCTAATCTGCACGGTTTGGAGAATCAGGCTCATTCAAGGGGTAAATGACGTCCAATTGCTATGATTCAAAAAGGAGGGCAAACTAGACAACTTGAGGTTTCCAACCATGAAAGAAACGTAGCAATTAGTCATCATTCGAGGTGTCAAACATGCGTTGCAACTGGAGACAGAAACCAGCTGCTTGACACCCGGTTGCTTAGCCTGGTGGTTTTCCTCCTTCAAAGGGTTTGCTTAAGGTGGAAGGCTGCCAAGCAGGTCATTTTGAGCTGCTTGATTAAGCACCACTCAGCTACTTGAGAGAGAGACACGTGGAGCTAGTGAAACGCCACCATTTTGCAAGCTCTCATTCGACCACTCAAGCATGACATGGCACACATGCAATTTTCAGTCCTTTTGAGGTGGCAGCCATGCACTCTTACCTTCTTGAAGGGAAATTCAGTCAACAACATTCCTTAATACATAGGAAAGGCTTAAGAAAGAAATCAAGGGCTTTGAAACGTAAACTTTCAGCTTATATATGTTTTAGCTTAAACCGTGTATTACTAAGCATAGGATTAGTTTAATGACTTTCCTTGCCTAGAAGGAAAGCTATTTTCATGTAATCACAAGGCTATATAAGTGCCTTGGCTGCTCTTTTGTAAAAACAAGTTTTGAGTATTAAAGTTGAGAGCAAAGACTTTGTGTCTTGAGATTTCTTAAACACTTAACTTGCTTATCCTTAATTGTGGCCGATTAAGGTGGTGTCCAAGTGAGTCTTAATCATTGATTAGGTGGTGTATCTTATCCTAATCAAAGGTTAAGGGCCCTAAGCTAAGTGATTAGTGGTGTATCTTATCTAATCACAAGGCTTAGAACTATCCAAATTCCATTAAATTCACTTAAAGTTCATGAAGTTAGCTTTGGATTCCTTAAACCAAAGCTCTCCTTTTTCATGTTCTAATAAGTGAACTTCATTCCTCTCTTCTTTTTTTTCTTTTCATATCCATTTCAAGCTTAATCAAGGCCAAGAATTCTTGCTTTGATTCAATTTTGAGCCCAAACACAAAAGCCATCTCAAAACCGTGAAAATCACAAACTAGGCGTGCTTAGGCAGCAAGTTAGCACGGTCACCCCGTGCCTTGAGCACGACCGTGCCACCCCTGGTTCGTGAGTTTTCCACTTGTTTTGGTTGTGTTCTTGTTGTAAGTTGGCTTGGGGTGTTCCTACCCTTGAGACTTACATCATTTTTGGTATCAGAGCAAGTTCAGATCCTTGCCTGAACCCCACGCTCCCAAACTCAATCCAAACACAGTCAAGCATAAACCGTTCCTTCCTGCGATCACAATGAGTACTAGCATGTCTGGGGAAGAGAAGCTTGAGGTTCTTTCCAAGCAAATGCAAGAAATAAGTGTGAGTAATCAAGAACTCAAAGCTCGAAATGAATACTTGAGAAAACAACTTGGAAACTACATGAAGCAAAAGCAAAAGGCGTGTGAAGAACCCATCCAATCCGAACCATGGAGGCAAGAACAAGTGTTTAGCCATACTCTTGATTCATCTAGTGAAGATGAACCACTGAGAATGACTAGACAAGACTCACGGAATCAAGCCAGTGCAAATGATTTCAAGGTTAAAATTCCAGAATTTGAAGGCAAGCTTGATCCTGAAGATTTTTGGATTGGTTACACACAGTTGAAAGAGTTTTTGAGTACAAGGACATCCCAGAAGACAAGAAGGGGAAGCTGATTGCTTTAAGGCTTCGTAAGTATGCTTCTCTATGGTGGACTAACTTGTGTGCCAAAAGAGTAAGAGAAAGGAGGTCCAAAATCAGAACTTGGGAGAAGATGAAGTCAAAGCTCAAAGCTAGATTTCTTCCTTCTACCTATGTTCAAGATTGCTACTCACAACTCCACCATTTGAACCAAGGTAATTTGAGTGTAGAAGAATACACTCGGAATTTGAAAGCTTGTGATTAAGTGTGATTTGCAAGGCCAAAGAACAAACAATTGTTAGATACTTGGGAGGTCGTGTCCTAGGTATGCTAATGTTGTTGATTTGCAAGCTTACACTTCTTTTGATGAAGTATGTGGGCTAGCTCACAAGGTTGAGCAGCAAAAAAAGAGCAAACCGCCCTCACGGCAGGAAAATCCAAATCCCTCACCATATGAACAAACCTTAAACAAGGGGAGTTCATCTTATGTCCCTCAACCCACGGCATCCCTTTCCCCTTCTCCACAAAAAACCAAACTCCACAAAAGGGCCTACCCCCACAACTCACACCAAAACCCCTTCCTAAAAACATCCCAAGGAGTTTTAAGTGCCAAGGCTTTGGTCACTTAGCATCAGATTGTACAAACCGAAGGTATGTTACCTTGGCTGAATGGAAGGCAACTGAGGAGGTCGAAATAGAAGAGGAAAAGAAAGAGGATAAAGAAGATGATCTCGAGGAGATAGTGATTGAGGCGGATGAAGGTGAAATGCTCACCCAAAATACAAAGAGAATCGAAATATTCTTTTCATGACTTTTGGTGAACCATCAACCTTTTCCCCCACTCCACCCACACCCAAAACACTCAAACGAACCTTCTGTCAATTCAATTCAGAATCATTCCTAACAGTTCCTAATCCTGAATTAAGAGCATGTGAGAAAGTGGTTCCAATCATGTTCAAGGAGCCCCCTACGTCCACCATTCAAATCAACAAGGGGAAGGTAAAGAAGAAAGTCTCTAAGTTCAAAAGAGACTTGTTTTCATGGTTGATTTTATCTCAACCAGAATTGAAGCAAAAAGAGGAGTTCATTACCACTATGATTTGAGGGCAAATCATTTTTAACAAGGGGAGTACGATGGAAATCCCTCCATCCCTTTTGTTAAAAAAGAATCAAATCAATTAGGTAATCTTATTATGCTGGTTTAAGGATGAATAAATCATCCAAGTTTTGATTAAACATTGAAACTGCAGGGCAAGGGTTAAATCCAGCAGCTAACCCGTTTTTGTGTGCTTAATTTCTCAAACATACTAAGGTTTACATCTAATAGTTTTTGATGGATTTGAAGATCAAGATTTACTTTCCACAAATCAGTTTCATCCAATTTGGACTTCATTTGGCCATTCAATCAGCAATTAAACCCAAGGTGTCAAAACTGCCCAGCAGGCCAGGATGACCCGGTTTTGTTCGTTTTATTTCTATGATGTAGTTTAGCTTAAATCTTGTATTTTACATATTTTGGGTCCCCAAGATCTTAGCTTTCATGTCCAATTGGAATTACCAGATTTGGAGTTCAATGGTTACTGAATTAAGCTAATTAGTAAACCTGTGCTGTTTTGGAGTCTAATCTCACGTTTGAGATCAGGCTCATTCAAGGGGTAAATGACGTCCAATTGCTATGATTAAAAAAGGAGGGTAATCTAGACAACTTGAGGTTTCCAACCATGAAAGAAACGTAGCAATTAGTCATCATTGGAGGTGTCAAACATGCGTTGCAACTGGAGACAGAAACCGGCTGCTTGACACCCGGTTGCTTAGCCTGGTGGTTTTCCTCCTTCAAAGGGTTTGCTTAAGGTGGAAGGCTGCCAAGCAGGTCATTTTGAGCTGATTGATTAAGCACCACTCAGCTACTTGAGAGAGAGACACGTGGAGCTAGTGAAACGCCACCATTTTGCAAGCTCTCATTCGACCACTCAAGCATGACATGGCACACATGCAATTTTCAGTCCTTTTGAGGTGGCAGCCGTGCACTCTTGCCTCCCTAGCTGGGAAATTGAGTCATGTACATTCCTTAAATGCAAAGGAAAAGGCTTAGGAAGATAAATTAAGTGCTTTGTAATATAAACTTTCAGCTTATGTATGTTTTAGTTTAAACCGTGTATTATTAAGCATAGGATTAGTTTAATGACTTTCCTTGCCTAGAAGGAAAGCCCTTTTCATGTAATCACAAGGCTATATAAGTGCCTTGGCTGCTCTTTTGTAAAACAACAAGCTTGAGTATTGAAATTAAGAAAAGACTTTGTGTCTTGTGTTCCTCTTAAACACTTAACTTGCTTATCCTTAATTAGGCCGATTAAGGTGGTGTCCAAGTGAGTCTTAATCATTGATTAGGTGGTGTATCTGTATCCTAATCAAAGGTTAAGGGCCCTAAGCTAAGTGATTAGTGGTGTATCTTATCTAATCACAAGGCTTAGAACTATCCAAATTCCATTGAATTCACTTAAAGTTCATGAAGTTAGCTTTGGGTTCCTTAAACCAAAGCTCTCCTTTTTCATGTTCTAATCAGTGAACTTCATTCCTCTCTTCTTTTTTTTTCTTTTCATATTCATTTCAAGCTTAATCAAGGCCAAGAATTCTTGCTTTGATTCAGTTTTGAGCCCAAACACAAAAGCCATCTCAAAAACCGTGAAAATCACAAACTAGGCGTGCTTAGGCAGCAAGTTGGCACGGTGCCCTCGTGCCTTGAAGCACGACCGTGCCACCCCTGGTTCGTGAGTTTTCCACTTGTTTTGGTTGTGTTCTTGTTGTAAGTTGGCTTGGGTTGTTCCTACCCTTGAGACTTACATCATCTAACCATACTAACATTTTCTTCCCTCCAGTAGGAATAGTATTAGACTCATGCAAACAAAACTACTACTAAAATTACTATACATTCTAACACTAATCGTTTACGTGGTCATGAATGCCGAGTTCACATATGCCCATCTAGATTATGCATGTGGTATGTAGGGGAAAAAAGCACAAAGAAGTAGAACAAGAACACAAATAAGCACATTCACCATTTGACAATGTTGTTAGGCTTTATTGATGAGTTTGAACTTATTTTAAGGCGATATGATATTATTTAAAAATTTCAACATGCTAGGAAAAGGTGTCTCTTTATAATACTTCATGATCAATAATTTATCTAATAATGATCACTAATTTATCAAATGATGATTGCTAATTTCGTACAAGTTGATTTGTCATAGTATTTTTTGATAATTAATTTGTCTAAAAGAGATCACTTAATTAATGATGATAACTAAATTTCTAGCTTATTGAGAATGTTTAAATGCGAAGACCATGTATGCATCATTAAATTGGGCTCTTAGAACACTAATGTGTCTAACAATCATCACTAATTTCTAGGTTAATGACAATGTTTAGATGCAATGCTTACAATTACATGATCACTGTGTTTTCTAATATCCATCACTTATTTGTATAATGATTATCACAAATCTATCTAACCATAGTAACTTTTTTTTTCCTTCAAGCAACAATAGTAATTGTCCTATTCGAGTCATCATGAGATCTGCTCCCAAATTCCCACATAAAGAAAGGCATCACTTTTTAAAAAAAGGAAAAAAAGAAAAAGTGCGAAAATAGGGGAACCAAAAACCTAACAGTATAGAAGGAGTACATATTAGGATTGACGTGCTGCTGCAGTGCGCTGAGCTCGTTCTTGGCCTTTTCGAGACTTCAACTATAACTGCATTGCCTTTATCAATATTGCTTGGTCCTTGTACATCCTGCATCTAAAGATCAGGTCTGCAAGTCTAATGTGAGCTCGAGTGAAAGGTGCCTGGTCCTCTTCTAGGGAACATATAATTATTGGGAATATGAAACACAATACTTCATTAGCAATCTCTATATAATTTATTCACAAAAAAAAAACCACTACAATTTCTATGGTCACAAATGCCTAGTTCACTAAAGCTAGACATAGCTTATGCGTGTGGTATACAGAACAAAAACACAAAGAAGTAGAACAAAAACATAAAGCATCACATTCACCATCTAAGATGTTGTAAGGCTTTGCTGATAAGCTCGACTTTATTTTGAGGTGACGCCACATTATTTAAAAATTTTAAACATGCTAGGAAAAGGTATGTCTTTATGATACTTCATGATCACTAATTTACCATATAATGATCACTAATTCATCAAATGATGATCAGCAATTTGTTACACGTTTATATGTCGTAATATTTTGTGATCACTAATTTGTCTAACAAAGATCACTAATTTAATTAATGATGATCACTAAATTTTTAGGTTATTCACAATGTTTAAATGCAAAGATCCTCTACGCATCATTACGTTGGGCTCTTAGATCACTAATACGTCTAATGATGATTACTAACTTCTAGGTTAGTGGCAAGGTTTAGATGCAACTTTGATCAATAAACAATCACTATTTTTTGTTTCCAATATTGATCCCTAATTTGTGTAATGCTGATCACAAATTTGTCTAATCATACTAACATTTTCTACCCTCAAGTAGCAATAGAAATTGTGATATTACACTCTTCACAAACTGGTCCCAAATTCCCACAAAGAGAAAGAGACCTCTTTCTAAAAAAGGGAAAAAGGGAAAAAGATGAACAGCAAGGAATGCTGAAAACATAATAGTATTAAAGTAGTACTTGTTGAGAATGGTGTGTGGCTACTGTATGCTAATATTTTTCTTGGCCTTTTTTAGACTTCAATCATAATAGCTTTGCCTTTGTCATTATTGCTTGGTCCTTGACACATTGTATCTAAAGATCAGGCTCAATAAGTTTCATGTTAGCTCGAGTAACAGATGCTTGGTTCTCTTCTTCGGACCATACCATTATTGGGCATATGAAACATAATAAATAATCTGCACATCTCATTATGATTTATTCATACAAATCAAAACTACTACTACAACCACTATACATTGTAATAATAATCATTTACATAATCGAAAATGTCGAGATCACTGATGCCCAGCATAGCATATGAACGTGGTATGTAAAAACAAAACACAAAGAGCTAGCACAGCAATACAAAGAAGTACATTCACCATTTGAGAATGTTGTTAGCCTTTGTTGATAAGTTTGACCTTATTCTAAGGTGATGCGATATTATTTAAACTTTCAGACATGCTGTGAAAAGGTGTGTCTTTATGATGCTTCATGATCACTAATTTGTCCTATAAGTATCGTTAATTCTAAATGATGATCACTAATTTGTTACAATTTCATTTGTTATAATATTTTGTGATCATTGATTTCTCTAATAAAGATCACTAAATTAATTAATGATAATCACCAAATTTATAGATTATTCACAATGTTTAAACACAAAGATCATCTACGCATTGTCAAGTTTTGCTGTCAGGTCACTAATATGTCTAATCATGATTCCTTTTTTCTCGGTTAGTGACAATGTTTGTATGCAGAGTTTATAAGTAAATCATCACTGTTTTTTCTAACATTGATCACTAATTTGTACAATGATGATCACAAATTTGTCTAACCAAAATAACAATTTCTTCCCTTAACCAGCAACAACAATTGTGCTATTAGACTCATCACAAGATCCGATGCTAAAATCCTACGGAAAGAAACACTCGTCTTTTAAAAAAATGGGGAAAAAAAGTATAAGAGTGAAAACAAGGAAAACTGAAATCAAAATAGTATAAAGGAAGTATCTATCGAGAATGGTGTGCTACTGTAGTGCTCTGACCTTGTCCTTGGTCTTTCTAGGGCCTCAACTATAACAACTTTGCCTTTGTCTTTACTGCTTGCTCCTTGTGCATCTCCTACCTAAAGACTTGACTCCACAAGTCTGATGTTAGCTTCAGTGATGGATGCATGGTTCTCTTCTTGGAAGCATACCATTATTAGGCACATGAAACGCAATACTTAATCAGCAATCACATAATAATTTTTTCACATAAACAAAATGACTACAATAACTACTATGTAATGTAATACTGATCATTTACATAGTCATGAATGCCCAATTAACTAATTTCCTACCATAGTTTATAAATGTGGTACATAGAAACAAAACACAAAGAAGTAGGATAAAAACACAAAGAAGTGCATTCACCATTTGAGAATGTTGTCAGGGTTTCCTGACAAGTTCGACCTTATTGTAAGGTGATGCGATATTGCTTAAAATTTTCAGACATGCTGGGAAAAGATATGTCTTTATGATACTTCATGATCACTAATTTCTATAACTATGATTACTAATTTATTAAATGATGATCACTAATTTGTTTCAAGTTCATTTGTTGTAATATTTTGTAATTGTTGATTTGTCTAACAAAGTTCACTATTTTATTTAATCATGATTATAATATTAGTAGGTTATTGATAATGTTTAAGCACAAAGATCATCCATGCATCATTAAGTTAGGCTCTTAGGTCACTAATGTCTATTATGATGATCACTAATTTCTAGGTTAGTGACAATGTTTACATACAAAGATTATTAATAAATGGTCATTCCTTTTTCTATTATTGATTGCTAATTTGTATGATGATGATCACAAATTCATCCACGCATACTAACATTTTCTTCCCCTAAGTAGCCAACAGCAGCTATTCTATTAGACTTATCACGAGACCTAGTCCCAAAATCCCACAAAAAGAAAGGCACCTCTTTTCTAAAAAAGGGGAAAAACACAAAGAAAATGAAGACAAGGAATGCACAAAACATAAATGTATCAAAGAAATACATGTTGGGAATAGTGATCTACTACAGTGCACTAACCTTCTTCTTGGTCTTGTTGAAACCTTAACCGCTACAGCTTTGGCTTTGTCATTATTACTTCATCCTTTTACGTATTGCATCTGAAGATTAGGTTCTGCACGTCTAATGTCTGCTAGAGTGATAGATGCCTAGTTTTCTTCTTGGGAGCATACAATTAGTGGGCGTAAGAAACATATATTTAATCAGCAATCTCATTGTAATTTATTCGCATAAACAAAACCACTAAAGCAACTACTATACATTGTAGTAGTGACCGTTTACATGGTGTTAGAATGTATAAGGTTTTGATGATAACAAATTCAAGTGTTGTAGTAGTCGTTGTTGTTCCAAACAGGCTTTACTAACAGGGCCTTACTGCTGTTTTTCAATATATTAAAACTGCTTGACTAATGGTTTATCAAGAACAGGTACTCAAGTCAGCGATGTAAGAACAACCATGAGGAACAGGCTCTGTAAGGTGTTTGAAACATGTCCTGTGAAGTGTTTGAAGCATAGGATATAAGTGCAGCCGTGAGGAACAGGTTCTGTGAAGTGTTTGCAGCAGATTCGTCTCTCTACAAGATGACTAGTGGTTACAACAAGATATCTTGATTTAATTTGGTTTTATATTTTTAGACTCTTGTTAATATGCCAATCAGAAAGTCTTAACTTACCACTTACTTGAAACGGTTTTGCTTTTTTTTTGGAAAATATTTCGGATCACCCTTCGAAACAATTCTGGAAACAGGACGCTCAGGGTGTTTCCAGAATAAGCTGCGAAAAACTGTTTTGCACGATTTTTATCTTTTGGATTTTGAGCAGCTTCTTCAAAGATTTGCAAGAAAGATTTTTCTATGGAGTATCTTACCCCTTTTCCTAAAAACGGTTATTAAAATCTAAGGAGATTTGCAAAATCTTTTTGAATAAAAAGAATATCTAATTTTTGGCAAGTGGATAAGGTTGTTGAGAAAAACATGGGCTAGTTGCTGAGAATCACCGCCTTATGCACACGGTTTAGGAAGTGTTTCCAGCTCATATTTTCTCATCCCTTGTGGCTAAAGAATTCTATATTCTTTAGAGATTTTAGTTTCCAAAAATTTGATGAATTGTTTTCCAAGCACTATAAAAGGCGGCTTCTTACAACCTTAGAGGCATCGGTTTTCAAAGAGAAAAATTTAGTGTTCATGAGCTTAAAAGTTTGAAAAGAAAACTGTGTTTAGTGAGTGAGTTATTTGAGCTTTCAAAGTTGGTATACTAGGACTTCATTGTACCCTATATTAGCTTAGTTGAGAAGCATTGTAATAGGGTGTTTTTCTTTATACTCTTCTTTCACAAAAGTGAGTTGAGTGTGTGTCCAAATCAAGGGGATTTTGGACGTGGGGTAACTTGTCTTAGGGAAGACGGTTACGTGTGTTACAAGTTGTAACAAGGTGTGTTACTATTGTAACGTGTTTAGCCCGTTTAGTGAAGTGTGTAAATCCTACAAGAGGTAGGTCGTGGTTTTTTCACCTCAGTTGGGCTAGAGGTGTTTCCACGTAAAAAATCCTGTGTCCATTATTTCCGCACTTAATTTTGTTGAATTTTCGCTTCTGCACAACTCAGAAACAGTCTGTGCGAACAGGGTCTCAAGACTGTTTGCCAGCATATTGCGAAAATCGGACACCACAATTCACCCCCCCTCTTGTGGTTGTGTACTCTCTAAATCAACAAGTGGTATCAGAGCAGGTTCTCCTTTGAAAGGCTAACACCTTGAGAGATCCTTGAAGATGAGTACCCCACAAGGCATGCTTGAAGGTCAATCCATAACTCGACCACCATACTTCAATGGCCAACACTATGGTTGGTGGAAGAATAGGATGGAAAACTACATCCAAGTCGAGGACTATGAGTTGTGGATGCTCATCAAGAATGGACCACTCATCCCAAAGAAAATAATGAAGATGGAAAGTCAATCCCCAAGGAGCCTAAAGAATTCAATACTGAAGATTACAAAATGATGGAGAAGAATGCCAAAGCCAAGAAACTTCTATATTTCGGCCTTGGTCCTGATGAATATACTCGCATATCTGAATGTGAGTCGGCCAAGGAGATCTGGGATGCTTTGCAAATAGCTCATGAAGGGACCAATCAGGTAAAGCAATCCCAGATTGAATTGCTTATGATAAAATATGAGCTGTTTAAGATGGGTGATCGTGAAAGCGTGATGGACATGTATACTCGCTTCACTCACATAACGAATGAGTTGAAATCCCTGGGAAAATCCTTCACCACCGAAGAATTGGTGAGGAAAATCCTAAGAATTTTACCTCATTCTTGGGAAGCGAAAGTCACGGCCATCCAAGAAGCTGAGGACATGAACAAGATCACCCTAGATGAGCTGATTGGCAACCTCCAAATGTATGAACTTAGGAAAAATTCTCAACAGAAAGATGAGACAAAGAGAGATCGAGGTCTTGCACTAAAGGCCTTAGAAGATGATTCTGATTCTGATGAGGAGGAGATTGCCATGATCACTCAAAAGTTCAAGAAGTTCTTCAAGAAAGTCAAAGAAAATAGCAAAAGAAAGGACTTCAGCAAGGCTAGGAATACCTCTCGGGAACAGTTCTCCGGGTGTTTCAAGTATGGCAAACTGGACCACATTGTGAGAAACTGCCCACTGCACAAGGAAGAATAAGAACCCGAACACCCTAGAAAACAGGGAAGAAAACAGGGTGTAAGCAGCTCCGCGAAAAGGTTCTCAAAAGATATGCTCGCGGCCTGGGGAGACTCAAGCGAGGATGAGGAAGGGTCTGAAGCTGGGGAAGCTGATGTAGCACTCATGGCAAGAAGTGACACTGATTCAGATGATGGATCAACAGATAGTCTGACTCAACTCAAGAACAAGGTACGTGGTCTAAATAAATCAACTCTTGAGGAATTAGTGTACACTATAATGGATATATGTGCTGAATTAAAAAGGGTTGTTCGAGATCTAGAACTTGAAAATGAAACCCTTAAATTGAAAAAACTTGAAGTTGACAAAGAGACTCTTGGCTTGCATGAAAGCATCAATGTGCTTAAAGAAACTCTACTCATGAAAGAAGGGACTTGTTCCACTAAACTGACTGAGCTAGAAAAAGAATCCCTTGACTTAAAAGGTAAGGTCGAGTCTTTGCTGAAAGAAAATAAAAACTTGCTTGAGAAAATAAAACACTTGGAATCAGACCTTGCCACAAACAAGCTCTGGAACAGGTCCTCAAGGGCGTTTGAATGGTTAAACACTCATCATAGTCGAAATAGAAGAGGACTAGGTTTTGTGCCTAAGATGACCTACCCAGTGAATAAAAAATATGTGGGATTACCTGAAAATATTGTTTGCTTTCATTGTGGTAAAACGGGGCATTATCGATATGCTTGTCCTATAAGAAAGTATGCCATTGAAAGGAACACAATTCATGTAAAACAAATATGGGTTAGGAAAGATGAGATTTGTACGTCTAAAGGAATGGGACCCAAGTGGATCAGGGTTCCCAAAACTAACCCTTGATTTGTTTTGCAGGCTGAAGTGAGAGAGAACATCCCAGGAAACAACCCAGCAAACAGTGTAGGGAACAGTCTAGGGAACAAGCAGCTGTGGTATGTTGACAGTGGGTGTTCGAGGCATATGACTGGTGAAAGATCCAATTTTCTCTCACTTACAGCTTCAGAAGGTGGGAGTGTGGCATTTGGAAATGGCAAATCAGGGACAATTGTCGGCATAGGTAAGATAGGCGAGTCACTCTCCCATTCAATTGACAATGTTTATGTTATGGATGGATTAAAACACAACTTTCTAAGTGTGTCCCAACTGTGTGACAAAGACAACCTAGTAGTGTTCTCTCCAACACGTTGCTTGGTTGTAAATATGAACACAGGAGATGTTGTGTTGAGGGGGAAGCGACACAAAAATGTTTATAAAGTGTGTATTTCTACTCTTTCCCAAAATAATTTGACTTGTTTGAGTGCTTTAAATGATGATGTTATGCTTTGGCACAAAAGACTAGGTCATGTAAGTTACTCACTGTTGAACAAACTTGTAACCAAAGACTTAGTGGTTGGCTTACCTTCCATCAAATTCAATGATGACAAGGTATGTGATGCATGTGCCAAAGGCAAACAAGTCAGAAATTCATTTAAATCTAAAAGGTGTGTAAGCACTACTCGACCTCTTGAATTGATACATATGGATATATGTGGTCCAATGAGGATCATGAGCAGAGGTGGTAAGAGGTATGTGCTTGTGATAGTGGATGACTACTCTCGTTTCACTTGAACCCTGTTTTTGGCTTCTAAAGATGAAACTTTTAAAAAATTTCTTGCTTTCATTAAAAAGACTGAAAAGAGGGTAGGACACTCTTTGGTATGCCTAAAGTCTGACCATGGTACAGAATTTGAAAATTCGAGCTTTATTGATTATTGTAATGAGCATGGTGTTGATCATAATTTTTCAGCTCCAAGAACACCCCAACAGAACGGGGTGGTAGAACGCAAAAATCGCACTCTAGAGGACATGACTAGAACAATGCTTGTTGCTAGTGGTCTTCCTAGAAACTTTTGGGCTGAAGCTTTGAATATATCATGTTACATTATAAATAGATGTATGATTAGACCTATTCTTAACAAAACTCCTTATGAACTTTTCAAGGGAAGAAAACCTAATATTATGCATTTGAGAGTTTTTGGTTGTAAATGTTTTGTGCATAATAATGGAAAGGATGCCTTAGGGAAATTTGATCCAAGGAGTGATGAAGCAATATTCCTTGGTTACTCCTCGCATAGTAAGGCATACAAAGTGTTTAATAAGAGAACCTTGTGTGTTGAGGAAAGTGTGCATGTGCTTTTTGATGAAACTAACTCTCTAAGCGAGAATGATGCACAGGAAGAAGACTTCGAACTAGGTCTTGTTAGAAAAGACGTGTTGCTTCAAGGTGAACAAGGTAAGTATCAATCTGAGGGCAAGATCTGAAGCTGTTCTTCAGGAAGGTAAGCAAGGTGTGAACCAAACAGGGGGAAACAGGGTGGAACCCTGTTCTAGACAACATCAGCTGAACCCTTCAGGGATACATTCAGGAACAAGCTCCCAAACAGGCTCGAGAACAGGTTCAGAACCTATTTCACCAAGTATTCCAGCTAGGATGGAGAGCGAGTCTATGAACCCACTTTCACCACGATCATGGAAATACCAAAGTTCACATCCTCTTGATCAAATTTTGTCTGATATTAATGCAGGAGTTCAAACTAGATCTAGACTCAAAAATTTCTGTGCTTTCTATGCTTTTCTCTCAAAAATTGAGCCTAGGAATATTAATGAAGCCCTTGCAGATTCAGATAGGGTCACTCCTATACCTAACGGCTAGTAGACCTGACATTGTTTTCAGTGTTGGTCTATGTGCACGTTTTCAGTCTAACCCTAAAGAAACTCATCTTAAGGCTGTAAAAAGGATTTTAAGATACTTAAAACATACACCTGATCTAGCCTTATGGTATCCTAGATGTTGCAACTTTGATCTTGTTGGGTATGCTGATGCTGATTATGCAGGTTTCTTGGTTGATAGAAAAAGCACCTCAGGTATGGCTCACTTTCTTGGACCTTGTTTGGTGTCTTGGGCAACCAAGAAACAACTCTCTGTTACCTTGTCCACAACAGAAGCTGAGTATGTGGCAGCTGCATCTTATTGTGCTCAGTTATTATGGATAAGACAACAACTCAAGGACTTTTGTGTTGACATAGGATGCATTCCTATTTATTGTGACAATACAAGTGCAATTAACATTGCCAAAAATCCATGTCAACACAAAAGAACAAAACATATTGACATTCGTCATCATTTTCTAAGAGACAATGTTGAAAAAGGAGTAATCTCAATGAATTTTTGTGCCATTGAAAATCAAATTGCTGATATATTCAGAAAAGCATTGGATAGAGAACAATTTGAAAGGAATAGACTCGAACTAGGCTTAATTAGAACAACCTGACCAACCTGTTCTCTCGCCCTGTTTGCAAAATTTAAAAGTTACGGGTACAACATGTTAAATTTTTGTTTGCAATCAACTTTTGTGCTATGTTTGGCATATGTGAGGTTTGCAACTTACTGACACTCGTTGAGATCTAATGAGATTGCCCTTATTGTCCCATGTTACCGAGCAAGTAACCTCAAGAACAAGCATCAAGAACAGGTACGCCTCTTGTTTGTCAAATATGTACAACAAATTGAAAATTGCTAATCTCTTCCCGAGGCGTGCGCGGCCTAAATAAATGCAAAAGCCCGTTGCAAAACGGGCAAAATCTTTTAAAGATTTCGCATGTCTCTCTCTCTCTTTAAAGCTCTCTTGCTCAATCTCTCACCTCCACCGAAACTCTCTTGCTCTGAAACTCTGTTCAAGAAACCCTAATCTCTCTCCTTCCTCTGAAAAATGGCATCTCCCATTAGCTCCGAGAGCTCCTCGACCTTGACTCAGGGCAACCAGACACAGGGCACAGCCTTGCAAACAGCCACAGCCCTATTTGCGCCTACACAATTTCTGACGGCCCTCATGGAAGGTAAAACTACTGAACCTTCTCGACCCATTGTCTATAAACCTTTTGGGTTTTTGAAAAGCATCGACCTTAGAACAGTGAATCTGAAATTGGAAGACATCCCTTACAAATTTGGGTGGGAATTGATTTTGTTTGGAGAAACGGGGGCATGTAAACCCCAAGAACCTGTTGGGGAATCTGAAAGAGAAATTGGGCCTTTAGATGAAATCTTTTTGTTCAATCATGGACTAGATGACATCAATTCGCTTGGGCTATTTCCAGAGCAGGAAACAGGATCAGAAACAGGGCCTGAGGTTTTTAGGGATGACCTAGGGGAGGATTTGTCAAAAGAAGAAGGGGAAAGTAGTGGTCAAATGGAGGAGTCTCCTGTGAAGCCTGAATAAGCCACACTGGTACCACCAACTGGTGAGAAACGTAAACGATACAAAATTGTGGCTAGGCGTACTAGAATGCCAAGAACATGACCACCCTCAAGGTCTAAAAGTGGCCAGACTGAAGAACCCTCAAAAAGTGAAACCCCTGTCAAACCAAAACCACAAATCCCCTCTTTGTCCAAACCCACAAACAGGCCAGCTCGAAAATCAGCCCGAATTGGCTTCCACTCCACACCTCGTCCTGCCAACCAGTCATCCCCTGTTGTTGAGGAAATTGATTCCTCCTCTGATCCTTCATCAGATAGCGACACTGAGAACACCACCTTCAAACAGGGCACTCCCGTGTTCTCAGAGTCCTCAGAGGATAAGCCTCTGCCTGCACCAAAATCGACCTCCACTTTACCCTCCAAACCATCACCCCTTAAAACTCCCAAGAGAGAAGCCTCTCTCAAACACGCCTCCACCCAAGACCCCCCTACTGAGCCCCAACCTAAGAGAGCCAAGAAGTCTACCCTATTTGCCATTTCAGCCAAACTGACCCAATTGCTTTAGAGACGGGTTGTCAGGGGCAAAATTATCAAGGTAAAATATTTTAAGGAACAGGGTCTGGGGGTGTTTCTGCACAAGCTGCGTGCACAGGGGTGGTATGAGCTGTTTACAAACACCCAGCTGGAGTGTTCTGTACATGAGTTGGCAGAGTTCTATGCCAACTGTATTATCACCGAAGGAGTGGTGACAAGTATTGTTAATGGGCAACAGCTTCGCTTTGATGCGAAGATATTAGGGAGAATTCTGGGGATTCCCTCCACGGGCTTTAATATCTATGTGAGAGAAGACAAGACTATTCTAGGAACAGCCAGGCTGCTGGAGCTCTCCCAGAAATTTAGCCAGCAACTAAGCTTGCAAACACCCACGTCCGTGAAGAAAGGGGACATGACATCGCTCCATCAATTGATATTTTGGTTTATTATCAAGAATGTCATTCCTCGGGGCCAGGGTCGTAATCTTGCCGATGCCATGGATCAGTATCTTATGGACCTGATGGACAAGGAAGAGCAAATCAACCTTCCTGCCATCATGGTTCGACATATTGCAAGAATTGCAAACACCTCCAGGGAACATGACCTGGGGTATGGTTTCTTCCTGACTAGTGTCTTTGAGCATTTTGGGGTGACTCTACAGAAGAAGGTGGGAGCTCAGTTCATCGATGAGATTGGGAGTAACACCCTTATGGGGTGTGGGTATGCTTTGATTGAGGGGTCTGCCTTAGAACAGGGGACTAGAACAACCCGTCCTCCTGTTCCTGGCAGTTCCTTAGTCAAGCTTGAGGCTGCCTTGGAAGAAAACTCTCGACTCAGTGCTGAGCTTACTGCGGTAAAGGCTGCCCTGGATGAGGAAAAGGCTCTCAATGCAAAACGCCATGAAGATATCCTCGCCCTTCTCTCTTCCCTCTCAGCAAAATTTTCCCCTCCTGCTCTCTGATCACCCCCCCATCTGTTGTTCTCATAGCCTGTTCTCACCTTCTCTTGGTTATCCTCTCTTGCTAGTTTGTACTTTCTGTTGCACTCGTTTGGTGAATGACAGGTTATCTTGTTTTTTGATTGGCTTTGCCTTGCTTGCTTTCTGTTGTGACTTGCTTGTGTGTGACTCGGATGGCCAATCTCCTTACCATACCCAAACACTTGAGTGTATCGCCTGTTGACTTTCCTCCATTACCCAAGTGGTGGTGATAGCAAACACCCTCTGTTTGACTGTTCATCCCTACTTTTTAATGATGCCAAAAGGGGGAAGATAGGATGACCAATATTGTTTTAGTTTTACCATGGACGAGTTAAATTTCTTACACTTTTTCGATACTGACTGCTTCATGTGAATTGTCGGTCCTATAAATAATTGGCACTAATCATTTCAATTGTCCTTGAAAGTCAATATGGTCACTTGGTTTGTCATCATCAAAAAGGGGGAATTTGTTAGAATGTATAAGGTTTTGATGATAACAAATCTAAGTGTTGTAGTAGTTGTTGTTGTTCCAAACAGGCCTTACCAACAGGGCCTTACTGTTGTTTTTCAATATATTAAAACTGCTTGACTAATGGTTTATCAAGAACAGGTACTCAAGTCAGTGATGTAAGAACAAGCATGAGGAACAGGCTCTGTAAGGTATTTGAAACATGTCCTGTGAAGTGTTTGAAGCATAGGATATAAGTGCAGCCGTGAGGAACAGGTTCTGTGAAGTGTTTGCAGCAAATTCGTCTCTCTACAAGATGACTAGTGGTTACAACAAGATGTCTTGATTTGATTTGGTTTTATATTTTTAGACTCTTGTTAATATGCCAATCAGAAAGTCTTAACTTACCACTTACTTGAAACGGTTTTGCTTTTTTTATTTCGGATCACCCTTCGAAACAATTCTGGAAACAGGACGCTCAAGGTGTTTCTAGAATAAGCTGCGAAAAACTGTTTTGCACGATTTTTATCTTTTGGATTTTGAGCAGCTTCTCCAAGATTTGCAAGAAAGATTTTTCTATGGAGTATCTTACCCCTTATCCTAAAAACGGTTATTAAAATCTAAGGAGATTTGCAAAATCTTTTTGAATAAAAGAATATCCAATTTTTGGCAAGTGAATAAGGTTGTTGAGAAAAAACATGGGTTAATTGCTGAGAATCACCGCCTTATGCACACGGTTTAGGAAGTATTTCCAGCTCATGTTTCCTTATCCCTTGTGGCTAAAGAATTCTATATTCTTTAGGGATTTTAGTTTCCAAAAATTTGATGAATTGTTTTCCAAGCACTATAAAAGGCGGCTTCTTACAACCTTAGAGGCATCGATTTTCAAAGAGAAAAATTTAGTGTTCATGAGGTTAAAAATTTGAAAAGAAAATCGTGTCTAGTGAGTGAGTTATTTGAGCTTTCAAAGTTGGCATACTAGGACTTCATTGTACCCTATAGTAGCTTAGTTGAGAAGCATTGTAATAGGGTGTTTTTCTTTATACTCTTGTTTCACAAAAGTGAGTTGAGTGTGTGTCCAAATCAAGGGGATTTTGGACGCGGGGTAACTTGCCTTAGGGAAAACGGTTACGTGTGTTACAAGTTGTAACAAGGTGTGTTACTATTGTAACGTGTTTAGCCCGTTTAGTGAAGTGTGTAAATCCTACAGGAGGTAGGTCGTGGTTTTTTCACCTGAGTTGGGCTAGAGGTGTTTTCACGTAAAAAATCCTATGTCCATTATTTCCGCACTTAATTTTGTTGAATTTTTGCTTCTGCACAACTCAGGAACAGTCTGTGCGAGCAGGGTCTCAAGACTGTTTGCCAGCATATTGCGAAAATCGGACACCACAATTCACACCCCCTCTTGTGGTTGTGTACTCTCTAAATCAACACATGGTCATAAGTGCCTAGTGCACTTATGGTCAACGTAGCTTATGTACATGGCATATAGAACAAAAACACAAATAAGTTGAGCAAAGACATAAAGAAGCACATTCACCCTTTGAGAATATTGTCAGACTTTGTTGATAAACATGACCTTATTTTAAGGCGATGAAATATTATCTAAAAATTTCAAACATGTTGGGAAAAGGTTTGTCTTTCTAATACTTCGTGATCACTAATTATATAATAATGATCACTAATTCGTCAAATAATGATCACTAATTTGCTACAAGTTCATTGGTCCTAATATTTTACGATCGCTATTTGGTCTAATAAAGGTCACTAATTTAATGAATGATGATAGCTAAATTTGTAGGTTATTGTTAATGTTTATAGGCAAAGATCATCTCTACATCACTAAGTTGGGTTCTTAGATCACTAACACGTCAAATGATGATCACTAATTTGTAGGTTAGTGATAAAGTTTAGATGTAGCGATTATGAATAAATTATCATTGTTTTTTCTAGTATTGATCTTTGATTTGTATAATGATGACCACAAATTTATGTAACCATACTAAAAATTTTTTCCCTCAAGTAGCAACAATAATTGTGCTCTTAGACTTATCACAAGATCTAGTCCCCAATCCCCAAAAAAACAAAGACATCTCTTCAAAAAAGGAGTGAAAAAAAGAAAAAGAGTAAAAATAAGGAACACTGAAAACATGATAGCGTAGAAGCATTACTTGTTAGGGATGACCTCATCCTTGGTCTTTCTAGGACTTCAAATGTAACAGCTATCCCTCTGTCATTATTGCTTGGTCTTTCTACACTGCATATTTGAAGATCACGCTTCACAAGTCTGATGTCAACTCGAGGTATAGATGTCTGGCTCTCTTCTTGTGGGGATACCATTATTGCCCATATAAAACACCGTAAATAATCGGCAATCTCATCATAATTTATTCACATACACAAAACTACTACAACAACTACTAGACAATGTAGTACTAATCATTTACATAATCAAGAATATCGAGATCACTAATACCCAATATATCATATGAATGTGGTATGTGCAAACAAAACACAAAGAAGCAAGACAAAAATACAAAGAAATATATACATTGTTTGAGAATGTTGTCAGCCTTTGTTGGAAAGTTTGACCTTATTGTAAGACAATGTGATATTATTTAAAAATTTCAGACATGCTGCGAAAAGGTGTGTCTTTATGATGCTTCAAGATCACTAATTTGTCCAATAATGATCGCTAACTCGTAAAATGATGATCAGTAATTTGTTTCAATTTCATTTATTATAATATTTTGTGATCACTAATTTCTGTAATAAAGATCACTAAATTAATTAATGATGATCACTAAATATGTAGAATATTGACAATGTTTAAACACAAAGATAATGTATGCATTATTAGGTTCTGCTCTCAGCTCACTAACGTGTCCAATAATGGTTGATAATTTATCTATTAGTGAGAATGTTTGAATGCAAAGATTGTAAGTAAATATATCACAATTTTTTAAAAATTGATCACTAATTTGTATAATGATGATCACAAATTTATCTAACCATACCAACAATTTATTATTTCAAAATTTCAGGCATGCTGGGAAAAGGTGCCCTTTGTGATACTTCATGATAACTAATTCGATTAATAATTATCGTTAATTCATCAAATGGTGATCACTAATTTAATACATATTCATTTGTTGCAATACTTCGATATCACCGATTTGTCTAATAAAGATCACTAATCCAATTAACAATAACCACTAAATTTGTAGGTTATTGGCAATGTTCAAACGTAAAGATCATCTATGCATCATTAAGTTGGGCTCTTATGTCACCATTGCATCTAATGACGATGACTAATTTCAAAGGTTAGTGACTAAGGTTGCATGCAAAGACTATCAACAAATGACCATGGATTTTTCTAATATTGATCAGCAACTTGTCTAATGATGATCAGAAATTTGTCAAACCATATCAACATGTTCTTCCCTTAAGCAGCAACAGTAATTGTGCTATTATATTCATCACAAGACCCAGCCCCAAAATCCCGCAAAAAGAAAGGAACCCCTTTTTTAAGAAAAGGGGAAAACAAAGAAGAACAAAAATAAGGAAATATGAAAAATTAATAATATAGAAGAAGTACATGTCAGGAATGGTGCGCAGCTATAGTGCCCCGATTTGTTCGTGGTGTTTTCAGAACTTTAACCATAACAGCTTTGTATTTGTCATTATTTCTTGGTCCTTACACATCCCACATCTGAAGATTAGGCTCCGCAAGTTTAATATGAGCTCGAGTGACAAATCCTTGGTTATCCTCTTTGAAGCAGATAATTATTGAGCATATGAAATGCAATATTTAATCAGCAATCTCATCATGATTAATTTGCATAGCAAAACTACAAATGCCCCGTTCACTGATGCTCGACATACCTTATGCACGTGGTATATAGAACAAGAAAAATCAAGAAATAGGATGTAAACTTAAAGAAGCACATTCACCATTTAAGAATGTTGTCATGATAAGTTTGACCTTATTTTATGATGACGTGATATTATTTAAAAATTTCACTCGTGCTATGTAAATGTATGTCTTTATGTACTCCATGGTCACCAATTTATCTAATAATGATCACTAATTAATCAAATAATGATCACTAATTTGTTACAAGTTCATTTTTTGTAATATTTTGTGATCCCTAATTTGTCTAATAAAGATGACAAATTTAATTAATTATGATCACTAAATTTGTAGTTTATTAAAAATGATTAAACACACAGTTCATCTATGCATCATTAAGGTGGCCTCTTAGATCCCTAATGTGTCTGAGAATAATAGCTAATTTCTAGGTTAGTGACAAAATTTAGATGCTACGATTATCAATAAATGATCACTATTTTTTATTATTGATCCATTACTTGCATAGTGATGATTACAAATTTCTCTAACCATAATAACATTTTCTTCCTTGTAGTAGCAGCATGAATTGTGCAATTAGACTTACCATGAGACCTAGTCCAAAACCTCCAATAAAGAGCAAGACAAGGGAAAAGACTAAAAGAAAGCTAAAAACATAACAGTATAGAAGTGCCCATCAGGAATGGTTTGCTGCTATAGCACCTTAACCTTGCTCTTGGTCTTTTCTTGACTTCAACAATAATAGCTTTGCCTTTGCCATTATTCCTTGGTCCTTATACCTCTCACATTTAAAGGTCACGCTCTGCAAATCTAACATCAGCTCGAGCAACAGATACCTGATTCTCTACTTACGAGCATACATTAGTTGGCATATAAAACAAAATATTTAATCAGCAATCTCATTATAATTTATTCACATAAACAAAGCTACTACAACAACCACCATACTTGCAATTTTTGTCGTTCGCATAGTCATGAATGCCTAGATAACTTATGCCTGACATAGCATATGCATATGCATATAGAAACAAAACACAAAGAAGTAGGACGAAGACACAAACAGGCACACTCACCAATTGGGAATGTCGTTAGGCTTTGTCGATAAGTTTGATCTTATTGTAAGGCTATGCGATATTGTTAAAAAAACTCAGACATGTACAGAAAATGTATATCTTTATGATACTTCGCGATCACTAATTTATCTAATAATGATTGCCAATTCATCAAATGATGATCAACTACTTTCTTTTAAGTTCATTTATTATAATATTTTATGATAACTAATTTGTCTAATAAAGATCACTAATTTAATTAATGATGATCATTGAATTTGCAGGTTATTGATAATGTTTAAACGCAAAGATCTTCTGCGCATTATTAAGTTGGGCTCTTAGATTACTAATGTGTCTGATGATAATCAATAATTTCTAGGTTAATGACAAAGTCTAGATGTAATGATTATGAATAAGTGATCACTGTTTTTTCCAATAACGATCACTAATTTGTGTAATGATGATCACAAATTTATCGAACCACATTAGCATTTTCTTCCCCCAAGTAATTGTAATTGTGCTATTGGACTCATCACGAGACCTGGTCCCAAATCCAACAAAAACAAAGGCACCTCTTTTTAAAACAAGGGCAAAAAAGGAAAAAAGCAAAATAAGGAAAGGCAAAAACATAATAACATAGAAGAATTACTTATTGGTAACGGTGTGCTGCTGCAGTGCACTAACCTCGTCCTTAGTCTTTTTGGGACTTTAACCATAGTAGCTTTGCCTTCGTCTTTATTGCTTGGTGCCTGTACATCTTGAATCTAAAGATCAGGCTTTATATGTCTTATGTCAGGTCGAGTAAAAGTTGTCTGGTTCTTCTCTTAGGTGCATACCATTTTGGGGCATATGAAACACAATCTTTCTTTAGCAATCCATTACAAGTTTCTCAAATAAACAAAGCCACTACAATAACTACTATAGCAATAGTGATCATTTACACAGTCATGAATGCCCAGTTCACTAATACTCGGCATACCTTATGCACATGATACATAGAAAAAAAATCATAAAGAAGTAGGACAAAAACACAAAGAAGTGCATTCACCATTTCAGAATGTCATTAGGCTTTGTTTATAAGTTTGACAGTATTGTTAGCCAATGCGACATTATTTTGAATTTTCAGACATGTCGGGAGAAGGTACGTCATTATGATGCTTCATGATCACTAATTTATCTAATAATGATCACTAATTCCTTAAATGATCATCACTAATTTGTTTCAAGTTCATTTATTGTGATATTTTGTGATTACTAATTTGTCTAACAAAGATCAGTAATTCAATTAATGATGATAACTAAATTTGTAGGTTATTGATAATGTTTAAACACAAAGATCATCTATCCATCGTCATGTTAGACTCTTAAGTCCCTAATGTGTCTAATGATGATCACTAATTTATCTAACCACACTAGCATGTTCATCCCTCAAGCAGCAATAGTAATTGTGCCATTAGACTCATCAGGAGACATGGTCCCAAAATCCCATAAAAAGAAAGGCACCACTTTTCAAAAAAAAAAAGGAAAAAGGGATAAAACAAGGAAAGCTGAAAACATAATAGTATAGAAGAAGTACATGTCGGGGATGGTGTGCTGCTATAGTGCATTGACTTAATTCTTGGTCTTTTCGAGACTTTAGCCATAGCAGATTTGCATTTGTTTTTATTTCTTGGTCCTTGTACGCTTTGCAAGTCTAATGTCAGGTCGAGTGATAGATGCCTCGTTCCCTTCTGGCAAGCACACTATTATTAGGCATATTAAATGCAATATTTAATCATTAATCTCATTGTAATTTATTTACATGAACAAAACCACTACAACAAGTACTATACACTACAATACAGATCATTTGCATGTTCATGAATGCCTAGTTCACCGATGCTTGACAGAGTTTATGCATGTGGTATATAAAACAGATTCACATATAAGCACATTCACCATTTGAGAATGTTATCAGGCTTTGTCGATAAGTTTAACCTTTTTTTAAGGCGAGACGATATTAATTAAAAATTTTAGAGGTAGCAAAAGATCGATCATTATGATACTTTATGATCACAAGTTTGTCTAATAATGATCACTAATTCACCAAAGGATGATAACTAATTGTTACAAGTTCATTTGTCGCAATATTTTGTGGTCACTAATTTCTCAAATAAAAATCATCAATTTACTTAATGATGATCACTGCATTTGATGTTATTGATAATGGTTAAATGCAAAGGTCATTTATGAATAATTAAGTTCAGCTCTTAGATTACTAATACGTCTGATAATTATCAATAGTGTCTAGGTTAGTGACAGAATTTAGATGCAATGATTATCAATAAATTATCACTATTTTTTCCTAATATTGATCACTTACCTTTACAATTACGATCATGAATTTATCTAACCACACCAATGTTTTATTCTATCAAGTAGCAACCATAATTGTGTTGCAGGCTATGCCTTGACGTTGCTTCACGTCACTACTTTGTCTAATAGTGATCACTAATTCATCAAATGATGATCACTGTCTTTTGATCATAAATTTGTTTAACCATACTAATATTTCATTCCCTCAAGCAGCAATAGTAATTGTGCTATTAAAACCAAGTCCCAAGTCCGACAGAAAGAAAGACACCTCTTTTTAAAAAAATGGAAAAAAAGAAAGAGAGCAAAAATAGGGAAAATGGAAAACACAATAGTGTAGAAGAGGTACCTGTCACGAAGGATGTGCTGCTGCAGTGCACTGGCCTTATTCCTGGCCTTTTCGGGACTTCAACTGTCATTATTGCTTGGTCCTTGTACATCTCTCATCTAAAGATCCGGCTCCGCAATAATATTTGTGCCAGTGAGATATGCATGGTTCTCTTCGTGGGAGCATAGAGTTATTGGGCATATGAAAAACAATGTTTAGTCAGCAATGTCATTTTGATTTATTCACAAAAAGAAAACCACTATAACAACCACCATACATTGTAATACTGATCATTTCTATGGCCACCAATGCCCAGTTCACTGACGCTTAACATAGCTTATACATGTGGAATATAGATCAAAAACACAAATATGCAGAACAAAAACATAAAAAAGACATTCACCAATTGGGAATGTTATCAAGATTTGTTGAAAAGTTTGACCTTATTTTAAGGCGATGAGATATTATTTAAAAATTTCAAACATACTGGGAAAAGGTATGTCTTTGTGATATTTCATGATCACTAATTTATCTAATAACGATGACTAATTCATCAAACTATGATCACTAAATTGTTACAAGTTCATTTGTCGTAACATTTGGTGATTATTGATTTGTCTAAGAAAGATCACTAACCTAATTAATAATGATCACTAATTTTGTAGGTTATTGAAAATTTTTAAATGCAAAGGTCATCTATATGTCCATAAGTTGAGCTCCTAGATCACAAATGTGTCTAATGATGACCATTAATTTCTAGGTTAGTGACAAAGTTTAGATGCAACGGTTATCAGTAACTGATTACAATTTTTTTCTAATATTTATCACTAATATGTATAACGATGCTCATAAATTTGTCTAAACATACTACCATTTTCTTCCCTCAAGCAGCAATAATAATTATGCTATTACACTCATTGGAGACCTATTCCCAATATCTCATAGAAAGAGAGACACCTCTTTTTTCAACCAGAGGAAAAAAGAAAAGGGCCAGAAACAAGGAAAGCGGTGAGCATAATAGTATAGAAGAAATCCTTGTTGGGAATGGTGTGCTGCTACAATGCACTGAGACCTTGCTCGGATCCTTTTGGGACTTCAACCATAACAGCTTTGTCTTTGTCATTATTACCTTGTCCTTGTACATCTCATATATGAAGATTAGGCTACGCAAGTCTAATGCCAGCTCGAGTGAGATAGGTTGGGTTGCCTTCTTGGCAACATACCATTATTGGGCATAAGAAACACAATATTTAATAAGAAATCTCATTATAATTTATTTTCATAAACAAAACTATGACAACAACCATCATACATTGTAATCCTGATCATTTCATAGCCAAGAATGTTGGGATCACTAATGCCCGGCATAGCATATGCAAATGGCATATAGAAACAAAACAAAAAGAAGTAGGACCAAAAATACAGAGAAGCACACTTACCATTTGAGAATGTTGTCAGGCTTTGTTGATAAGTTTGATCTTATTGTATAGTCACACGATGTTGATTAAAAATTTCAGACATGTTGGAAAAATTTTTTTCTTTATGACACTTCATGATTCCTAATTTGTCTAATAATGTTAACCAATTCATCAAAAGATGATCACTAATTTCTTATAGGTTCATTTGTTGTAATATTTTGTGCACTGATACTAATTTAATTAATGAAGATCACAAATTTGTCTAACCATACTAACATTTTCTTCCCTCAAGTAGTAACAGTGATTGTGCTATTATACTCATCATGTGATATGGCACAAAAATCCTACCGAAAGAAAGACTCCTTTTTTGTAAAAAAAGGGAAAAAATAGAAAAAGAGCAAGAATAACAAAAGTCAAAAACATAATAGTGTGGAGGAAGTATGTGTTGGGAATAGTTTGCTACAACAGTGCTCTAGCCTCATTCTCAGTCTTTTCGGGACTTCAATTCTAATAGCTTTGCCTTTGTCATTATTACTTGGTCCTTGTGCACCTTGTATCTGAAGATTAGGATCCAAAGTCTGATGTCAGCTCAAGTGACAGATGCCTGGTTCTCTTCATGGGAGCATTATCATTGGGCACATGAAACACAATATTTAATCAGCAATCTCATTACAATTTGTTCACATAAACAATACCAGTAAAACAACTTCTATATATTGTAATACTGATCATTCACATATTCATGAATGCCCAATTCACTGATGCTCAGCATAGTATATGCACATGGTAGATATAAATGAAACACAAAGTAGTACGAAAACACAAAGAAGCACATTCACCATTTGAGAATGTTGTTAGAGTTTGTCGATAAGTTTGAACTCATTGTAAGGTGATGCGGAATTTAAAATTTCAAAATTGCTAGGAAAAGGTATGCCTTTATGATACTTCATGTCACTAATTTGTCTAATAATGATCACTAATATATCAAGCGATGATCACTAATTTGTTCCAAGTTCATTTGTTGTAATATTTTTTCATCACTAATTTGTCTAATTGTTGACAATATTGGGACATTGTTGACCCCATCCTTATGTAATGTGAGGTTTTGATGATAACAAACACAAATGTAATATACACTTGAGTGTGTTGATCAAACAGGTTCCAAATACTGTTTGAAAAACTTTGAAATTGCTTGATTAACCATGGTCGAGAACAGGTCTTAAGAACAATTTCTCAGAACAGCTGAATGGCAAAGAACTTAAAGCACATCAAAGACATGGAGTACTTCAGAATAGCTCCGGGAACAGTTCTGAGTAACATCATAGCAACAGGTCTTAAGAACAGTTTCTCAGAACAGCTGAATGGCAAAGAACTCAAAGTGCATCAAAGACATGAAGAACTTCAGGAACAGCTCAAGAAACAGTTGTGAGTAACATCACAGCATTGGAGTGACAAGTCAAAATCCTATAGATGCTGTCCGGTTAATTCAACAAGAGTCTTGGTCTGTTATAGGTTTTATTTTCTTAGATTGTTGTTAATATGCCACTTAGAAGATCTTGATTTAACATTTACTTTGAATGGTTTTTAAGAACACTGTCTCAGATCAGTTCTGAGATCAGAGTTCAGACTGTTTTCAAGCCAAAATGATTTTTTCACAGTTTTTCTAAATTCTTGGGCTAATGGTTTTTGAAATTATTTGAGATATATTTTCTGTTATCATTAAACCCAGGATAAGTTTTTTTTTGACTTTGAAATATATTGTGGAGATTTTGAGCATAGCTTTTAGGGGGAATCTTTTATAAAATAAACCAAACTCTTATTTTTTGGAATATGAATAACAGGATGAGAAATTTTGGGATTTGGCTACTGAAAATATCGTGGCTTCCCATAATCTGTTGTGTTGCACAAAGATCATATCCTTGCAGCTCAAGCACACAAAGATCTTGTTACCTTCTACTATTGAAGGAGCTCCTCCACCTCCACATCAAAAGAAGTTTTTTATACGGTTTTCACATAAAATTTTCAAAGGGCTTCTTACACGGTTTTTCAAGGAATTTAACTAGCAAATCATATTTTCAGAAGAACCATCAAAGTGTGTGTGAAAATTAAGTCATCTTCCTTCACATACTAGGAGCAAAATTGTACCTTACATTCGCTTAGTTAGAAGCACAAAAGTGAGGTGTATTTTTATTCTCTTCTTTCATCAAAGTGAGAGTTGAGTGTGTCCAAGCCTAGGGAGGCTTTGGACGTGGGTAATTTGTCTTGGGAAGACAATTACGTGAGTGTGTTCAAGTTTGGGAGACTAGGACGTAGTGTGTAACTAGTCTAAGGGTAGACAGTTACGTGTGTTGCAATTATAACAGAGAAGGTTATCTTTGTAACGTGTTTAGCCCGTATAGTAGAAGTGTGTGAAAATCCTACTAGGGTAGGTCGTGGTTTTCGCCTCGGTTGGGTTCGAGGCGTTTCTACGTAAAAATCCGGTGTTCACACTTTTCTGCTTATTTCCGCTGTTTTACACTTTCTGAGCACTTTATAAACAGTTCGTCCGAGCAAGGTCTAAGCCTGTTTACAGAAAATTGCGAAAATTTGGCAACACAGTTCACCTCCCCTCTTGTGTTCGTGTACTCTCAAATCTAACAAGTGGTATCAGAGCAAGTTCTCATTAGAAAGATTAACATCTTAAGAGATCCTAAACATGAGTACGCCACATGGCATGCTTAAGGGGCAATCCATAACTCGACCACCATACTTTAATGGTCAACATTATAGTTGGTGGAAGAATATAATGGAAAACTACATTCAAGTCGAGGACTACGAGTTATGGATGCTTATCAAGAGTAGACCACTCATTCCCACAAAAGTGATCGAAGATGGAAGCAAAGTTCACAAAAAGCCTGAAGAGTTCAATTTCGAAGACTTCAAGATGATGGAGAAAAACGCCAAAGCCAAAAAACTCTTGTATTTTGGTCTCGGACCGGATGAGTACACTCGCATTTCTGAGTGCGAGTCAGCCAAGGACATATGGGACGCCCTTCAAGTAGCTCATGGAGGCACAAATCAAGTGAAGCAATCACGCATTGAGCTACTTATGAGAAAATACGAATTGTTTGAAATGGGTGATCGTGAAACGGTGATGGATATGTATACCCGTCCCATATAACAAATGAGTTAAAGTCATTAGGAAAGTCCTTCACCACTGAAGAGTTGGTGAGGAAGATCCTAAGGTTTTTACCTCATTCTTGGGAAGCCAAAGTCACGGCTATTCAAGAAGCCAAGGACTTGACAAAGATTACCTTGGATGAGCTTATTGGCAATCTCCAAACCTATGAGCTTAAGAGGAATTCTCAACCAAAAGAGGAGACCAAGAAGGACCGAGGAATTGCTCTAAAAGTCATGGAGGAGGATAGCTCGGATCTTGATGATGAAGAAATGGCTATGATCGCCCGAAAATTCAAGAAGTTTTTCAAGAAGGCCAAGGAAAATGCTAAGAAGAAAAACTTCAACAAGTCGAGGAACAATGATAGAGAACAGTTTTCAGGTTGTTTCAAATGTGGTAAGCTTGATCACATTATGAAAAACTGCCCTTTGTTGAAAGAGGAACAAGAGCCCGAACAGTCTAGGAAACAGGGCAGAAAACAGGTTAGAAACAGTTCAGCCAGGCGTTTCTCAAGGGCAATGCTTGCAGCTTGGGGTGATTCTACCGAGGACGAGGAAGGGACTGAAGAAGAAGATGCTGCTGTAGCTCTTATGGCCAGAAGTGACTCTGACTCAGATGATGAGCCTCTAGATAGCTTAGCTCAACTTAAGGATAAGGTACGTGGTCTAAATAAAACAAAACTTGAAGAGTTATTATTCACTTTGATGGATGAGTGTGATCCTATTAATTCTGAAAATTGCATGTTAAAGGATGCATGTTCTGAGTTAAAAAGGGATATTAGAGAATTAGAGCATGAAAACAAAATCCTTAAAAGTGAAAAAATTGAAATTGATATGAAGAATATTGTTTTCATGAAGACCTCAATAAGTCCAAAGAGACCTTAAGTATGAAAGAAGAAGCTTTTGCTACTGACTTCACTAAGCTTGAAAATGAGTCCCTTGAACTGAAACAGAAGGTTGAATCCCTGCTTATTGAGAACAGTAAATTGCTTAAAAAATTAAAACAAGTAGAATCAGACCTTATTGCAAATAGGCACTGGAACAGGTCCTCACAGGCACTGAATTGGCTGAACACTCACTTTAACCGAGGCAAAAGAGGATTAGGCTTTGTGACTAAGTGCACCGTTTACCCTGTTAATAGAAAATACGTGGGATTACCTGAAAATATTGTTTGTTTTCATTGTGGTAAAACAGGGCATTATCAGTATAGTTGTCCTATAAGAAGGTATGCCATGGAAAAGAACTTAATTCATGTAAAACAAATATGGGTTAGAAAAGATGAGATTTGCACGTCTAAAAGAATGGGGCCCAAGTGGATCTGGGTTGCCAAAACTAACCCCTAATTTGTCTTGCAGGCTAAAGTGAGGGGGAACAACCGAGCAAACAACTCAGCAAACAACCACTTGTGGTATGTGGATAGCGGTTGTTCACAGCATATGACTGATGAAAAATCAAACTTCCTCTCACTTACAGCCTCTGATGGAGGGAGTGTGGCATTTGGAAACGGCAAATCAGGGACAATTGTCGGTATAGGTAAGATAGGTGAGTCACTCCCCAATTCAATTGACAATGTATATCTGGTGGATGGTTTACAACATAATCTACTCAGCGTGTCCCAACTGTGTGATAAAGATAACCTAGTGGTGTTTTCTTCAAAATAATGCTTGGTTGTTAATATCAACACAGGAGATGTTGTGTTGAGGCGGAAGCGGCACAAAAATGTGTATAAAGTAAGTATTCTCTCACTTCCCCAAAACAATCTGACTTGTTTAAGTGCTTTAAATAATAATGTTATGCTTTGGCACAAGAGACTAGGTCATGCAAGTCTCTCACTCTTAAATAAACTTGTTACTAAAGGCCTAGTAGTCGGCCTACCTTCCATCAAATTCAATGACAATAAGGTATGGGACGCTTGTGCCAGGAGTAAATAAGTCAAAACTTCTTTTAAACTGAAAAACTGTGTTAGCACTACCTGACCTCTTGAGATGCTACATGTGGATTTGTGTGGTCCTATGAGGATCACAAGTCGAGGTGGGAAGAGGTATGTGCTTGTTTTTGGCTACATTTGAAAAATTTCTTGCGTTTCTTAAAAAGGTTGAAATGAGAGTAGGACACTCATTGGTTTGCCTAAGGTCTGATCATGGTACAGAATTTGAAAATTCAAGCTTTATTAACTATTGTAATGAGCATGGTGTTGAACATAACTTTTCAGCCCCAAGAACACCCCAGCAGAACGGGGTGGTAGAGCAAAAAAATCGTACTCTAGAAGACATGACTGGAACAATACTTGTTGCTATTGGTCTTCCTAGAAACTTTTGGGCCGAAGCCTTGAACACATCGTGTTACATTATAAATAGATGCATGATCAGACCCATTCTAAACAAAACTCCTTATGAGCTTTTCAAGGGTAGAAAACCCAATATTACGCACTTGAAAGTATTTGGTTGTAAATGTTTTGTGCATAATAATGGGAAGGATGCCTTAGGAAAATTTGATCCAAGGAGTGATGAGGTGAAATTTCTTGGTTACTCCTCACACAGTAAAGCATACAAAGTGTTTAATAAACAGACCTTGTGTGTTGAGGAGAGTGTGCATGTGTTATTTGATGAAACTAACTCTCTTGTTGAGGATGATGCACAAGATGCAGAGTTTGAACTGGGCCTAGCTAGAAAAGACTTATTGCTCACACATGAGATAGGTAAGGGTTCCGAGGCTGGAACAGAACCGGGAGTTATTTCCTTGGAAGGAGGGCAAGGTCCGAATCAGATGGGGGGAAGCACTGCTAAACCCAATTTGGATCAAAACCAGCCTAAATCTTCCAGAACTGGCTCAGAAACAGGCTCCAGAACAGGCTCGGAAACAATTTCTGAACCTGTTTCGCCGAGTATTCCAGCAAGAGTAGAAAGCGTGTCTGTGGACCCCCTCACTTCACGAGCATGGAAGCATCAAAGTTCGCACCCCCTTGATCAAATTCTGTCTGACATTGATGCAGGAGTGCAAACTAGATCCAAGCTTAAAAATTTCAGTGCTTTTTATGCTTTTCTCTCTAATATTGAGCCTAAAAATGTTAATGAAGCTCTTGCAGATTCAGATTGGGTTACAGCAATACAAGAGGAGCTTCATCAGTTTGAAAGGAGCAAGGTGTGGCATCTTGTACCTCAGCCGAAAGACAGATCAATTATTGGTGCCAAGTGGGTGTTCCGAAACAAGTTTGATGAGTTCGGAACAGTCAACAGGAAGAAGGCCCGGCTGGTAGTCCAAGGCTACAACCAAGAAGAAGGCATTGATTATGAAGAAACCTTTGCACCTGTTGTAAGGATTGAAGCCATTCGAATCTTGATAGCTTTTGTAGCCCACATGGAGATCAAACTCTATCAGATGGATGTCAAAAATGCATTCCTCAACGGATACCTTAAAGAGGAGGTGTATGTGATGCAACCCCCTGGTTTTGAAAGTAAAGAACTTCCTAACTATGTTTTTAAACTTGACAAAGTGCTTTATGGTTTAAAACAAGCTCCTAGAGCTTGGCATGAATGTTTGTCAAACTTTTTATTGGAAAATGGTTTTAGAAGAGGCAGAGTTGATAATACCTTGTTTCTAAAATCTAAGGGGGAACATTTGTTGATTGTCCAAGTACATGTCGATGATATTATATTTGGTGCAACACACAATAATTTATATGAAGAGTTTTCAAAAATGATGAGGAGTGAGTTTGAAATGAGCATGATGGGTGAGCTTAATTTTTTCTTAGGCTTGCAAATCAAGCAAACTTCAAATGGCACCATGATACATCAACAAAAATATGTCAAGGAATTACTGAAGCAATTTGGAATGGAATCAGCTAAGCCCATTGATACTCCCATCTCTCCTTCAACCAGATTAGTAATGGATGATGGGAGTCCCTCAGTTGAGGAGAAATCCTATAGGGGCATGATAGGGTCGCTTCTTTACCTAACTGCTAGTAGACCTGATATTGTTTTCAGTGTTGGTTTGTGTGCCCATTTTCAATCTAAGCCTAAAGAATCACATTTAAAGGCTGTTAAACAGATTCTTAGATATCTAAAACATACACCTGATTTGGCTTTATGGTATCCTAAAGGATGCAACTTTGACCTTGTTGGATATGCTGATGCTGACTATGTAGGTTTCTTGGTTGATAGAAAAACACCTCACGTATGGCTCATTTTCTTGGACCCTGTTTGGTATCTTGGGCAACCAAGAAACAACACTCAGTTGCCATGTCCACAGCAGAAGCTGAATATGTTGCAGCTGCTTCTTGTTGTGCTCAATTATTATGGATAAGGCAATAACTCAAAGATTTTTGTGTTGACATGGGATGCATTCCCATATTTTGTGATAATACAAGTGCAATTAATATTTCCAAAAACCCTTGTCAACATAAAAGGACTAAACATATTGACATTCGTTATCATTTTTTTAAGAGACAATGTTGAAAAAGGCTTGGTTTCAATGAATTTCTGTGCCACTAATAAACAAATTGCTGATATTTTCACCAAGGCACTGAATAGAGAATAGTTTGAGAAGAACAGATTGGAATTGGGTCTGAATAAAATGACTTGAGAATGCCTAATTAACCCCCAATACTTGTCTAGTTAAAGGGCTTTTCAGGTCAAACCTGTTAAAATTATTGATTGCAGTCAAACTTGGTGCTATATTTAGCACATTTGTGGAATGCAGCTTGTTGACACTCGTTGAGGTTTGATGATATTGCCCTTATTGTCCCATGTTACCAAACAACTGACCGCAGAAACAAGCACCAAGAACAGGTATGGCCACTGTTTATTACTTTGTGCGAATCAGGTAGTTAATTCCGTTGTTGAGAATTTTTTTTGAAGCGTGCGTGGTTGGGAGACTTAATGCTCCTCTTTTCCGATTGAAAGCCAGTTGACCCCTTAACTCCCTTGCCTGCTCACGTTGCTCATCAGCCACCAAATATCTCTCTCAATCTCCCTCTCTCACTCAAACCAAAACCCTAATCTCTCAAAAAACCCAAGCTTCTCTTCACCATCATGGCGAACTCCGGTAGCAGTTCCTTCGCCTCTGAGAAACACAGCACCACCACCTCTCAATCTCCAGTCTTGAAGCGCACGCGCATGGCGTCTCTGCTAACTCCCACATCTCTGCCCTTGTTGGTGGCTGCAGCACCAGTACCACTAAGAGGTACAGGGTTCAATTCTCTACCCCCTTTGCCTATTTACTCTACAATTTTTGGTTTTTTGAAGTGTCTAGACTTGCAAATGGTGGGGCTGAAATTGGGTGATGGTCCTCCTGTATTTGGATAGGATTTGGTATTGTTCGACCCTAACGTGGAACCTACTGGGCCTAAGGGTGTTCTTGAAACTAATGCGGGTCAAGCTGTGTCTGATGATGTTCTTAAAGTAGACACGACACGATCAGGGTCTGAACCTGTTCCTAAATTGGGTAAAGCCCGAACGGGGTCTGCACCCATTTTGTTTGATAGAATGGATGACCCCATCATTAATTTGGATCGAGTGGAAGACCTTGAGGAGACTAACAGTGATGGATCTAATTCAACCATAGAGGTTCTCCAACCGCAGCCCTTCCAGAAAACTAGACCGGATGAATGGGGGCCTAGACGTCGGTTTAAAACCACCACTTCGAAACCTATTTCCACACCTGTTCGTAGACCTCGAACCCGCAGTTCTGGTTCACTCTCTGGTTCTTCTCAGCCAAAACAAGTATCTGAACTTTCTATTACAAAAGCCTCTGCCAAACCTACCAAAGAATCTACCCAGTCTCCATCAAAAAAAACCCAGAACACCCAAACCAAAAGGAAAGCTGTTTCAGAACAAGTACCAGAATAGGTGCTTGAAACTGAGGAGATTGCTTCCAAACAGGTGCCTGCCTCTGCTCCATCGATGAAGCCTTCCTCAAAAAGAGCCTCATCAAAGAGAAAGGCTGCTTTCCAATAGGTGCCCATAGAAGCAAAGCCTAATGAACCCAAATCCAAGAAAGGCAAAACAACCATGACCACAGTAGCCAAAGTTGCCCATTTTCTCCAAAGGAGTGTGGTACGGGGCAAAATTATAAAAGTTGCTTATGTTCAGGATCAGGGTCTGGAGATGTTCTTCGATAAACTTACAGCCCAGGTTGGTTAGACCTCTTTACAAACATCCGGAGAAGGTGTTCAGTACCTGATTTAGTAGAATTCTATGCCAACTATGATGTCACCAATAGTGTGGTGACAAGTGTGGTCAATGGGAAAAGATTGTGGTTCAATGCTAAGGAATTGAGAGAAATCCTAGGAGTTCCTGCTAAGGGCTTTGGGGTGTATGTGAGGGAAAACAAGACAGTGCTCGGAGCTGAAAGATTCCTCAAATTGACTCAAAGGTTGAGTCAACAACCAGGGTTGAAAACACCTAGGTCAGTCAAGAAAGGGGAGATGACACCTTGTCACCAGTTGCTCTCCTAGTTTATCATCAAAAACATCATCCCCCGGGGCCAAGGGCGAAACCTTGCAGATGCAATGGATTAGTGCCTTACCGATCTTCTGGACCGGGGAGAGCAAATCAACCTACCAGCCATCATGATCAGTCATATCTCCCGCATTGCCAACACGACTACAGAACATGATCTGGGGTATGGTTTTCTCCTGACTTTGGTATTTGAGCACTTTGGGATTTCTTTACAGAAGGAGGTTAGGGTGCAAGTGACAGATGAGATAGGTAGTAGCACCCTGATCAGTTGTGGGTTCAAGCTTGCAAAGGGTGAGACTACTGGTTCCAAACAGGGGCCTCGAACACCCTTTACCCCTGTTCCTGGTTCTTCCTCCAGTGAGTCTTCTGTTGATGCCTTGCTTCTGGACCAAAAACGGTTGAAGACCGAGCTCGCTGAGGTTAGAGCTGCTCTTGCTGAGGAGAAGGCTCTCAATGCCAAGCGCCATGAGGATCTAATGTTGATTCTTTCCGTCTTCATAGCCAAATTCTCTTCTCCTCCACCCTGAATCAGCTCAACCCCCTGATCCTTCCCTGTTCTGTCTTCCTTTATTTTTCACCCTGCTCTCAACAACTGTTTCTCACTATCTGGTTGTGCTTTGTGACTGACAATGGTTTATGCTAATCTTGGTTGGATCTACTGTACTACTGTGTCATGCTTGTCTTCTTGTTGTTATTTGTTTATGCGTGACTCGGATGGCCAATATCATTACCGTACCATATACTTGAGTGTATCGCAGGTTGTTTTTCCCCCATTACCCAAGTGGTGGTGACTGCAAACACCATGCTTCTCTTGTTTGACCTGACCACCCTTTTTCGATGATGTCAAAAGGGGGAAGATGGGCATGACCATGATCGGTTTAGCTTGACTGAAACTTGCTTCTGTCTTTTATGTCAATATGGTCATTTGGTTTGTCATCATCAAAAAGGGGGAAATTGTTGACAATATTGGGACATTTTTGACCCCATCCTTATGCAATGTGAGTTTTGATGATAACAAATACAAATTCAATATACACTAAAGTGTGTTGATCGAACAGGTTCCAAATACTGTTTGGAAAACTTTGAAATTGCTTGATTGACCATGGTCGAGAATAGGTCTTAAGAACAGTTCCTCCGAACAGCTGAATGGCAAAGAACTTAAAGTGCATCAAAGACATGGAGTACTTCAGAAACAGCTCCGGGAACAGTTCTGAATAACATCATAGCAACGGGTCTTAAGAGCAGTTCCTTAGAACAGCTAAATGGCAAAGAACTCAAAGTGCATCAAAGACATGAAGAACTTCAGGAACAACTCAGGAAACAGTTGTGAGTAACATCACAGCATTGGAGTGACAAGTCAAAATCCTATAGATGATATCCGATTGATTCAACAAGAGTCTCGGTCTGTTATAGGTTTTATTTTCTTAGATTTTTGTTAATATGCCACTTGGAAGATCTTGATTTAACATTTACTTTGAATGGTTTTTAAGAACACTATCTCAGATCATTTCTGAGATCAGGGTTCAGACTGTTTTCAAGCCAAGATATTTTTTTCACGGTTTTTCTAAAATCTTGGGCTGACGGTTTTTGAAATTATTTGAGATATATTTTCTGTTATCATTAAACCCAGGATAAGTTATTTTTTGGCTTTGAAATATATTGTGGAGATTTTGAGTCTAGCTTTTAGGGGGAATCTTTTACAAAATAAACCAAACTCTTATTTTTTGGAATATGAATAAGAAGATGAGAAATTTTGGGATTTGGCTACTGAAAATATTCGTGGCTTCCCATAATCTGTTGTGCCGCACAAAGATCTTATCCTTACGGCTCAAGCACACAAAGATCTTGTTACCTTCTACTATTTAAGGAGCTCCTCCACCTCCACATCAAAAGAAGTTTTTTTACACGGTTTTCATATAAAATTTTCAAAGGGCTTCTTACACAATTTTTTAAGGAATTTAACTTGCAAATCATATTTTCAGAAAAACCATCAAAGTGTGTGTGAAAATTGAGTCATCTTCCTTGGCATACTAGGAGCAAAATTGTACCTTACATTCGCTTAGTTAGAAGCACAAAAGTGAGGTGTATTTTTATTCTCTTCTTTCATCAAAGTGAGAGTTGAGTGTGTCCAAGCCTAGGGAGGCTTTGGACGTGGGTAATTTATCTTGGAAAGACAATTACGTGAGTGTGTCCAAGTCTGGAAGACTAGGACGTGGTGTGTAACTAGTCTAAGGGTAGACAGTTACGTGTGTTGCAATTGTAACAGAGAAGGTTACCTTTGTAACGTGTTTAGCCTGTATAGTGAAAGTGTGTGAAAATCCTACTGGGGCAGGTCGTGGTTTTCGCCTCGGTTGGGCTCGAGGTTTTTCCACGTAAAAATCCGGTGTTCACATTTTTCTACTTATTTCCGCTGTTTTACACTTTCTGAGCACTTTATAAACAGTTCGTCCGAACAAGGTCTAAGCCTGTTTCCAGAAAATTACGAAAATTTGGCAACACAATTCAACCCCCCTCTTGTGTTCGTGTACTCTCAAATCTAATACTAACAAAGATTACTAATTTAACTAATGAACATCACTAAGATCTATAGGTCATTGACAATGTTTGAAAGCAAAGATGGTCTATGCATCATTAAAGGTTGGCTTCTTAGCTAAATAATCTATCTAATGGTGATCACTAATTTCTATGTTAGTGGTAATGTTTACTTGCAATGATTATAAATAAATTATCACTGTTTTTTTTTTAAGTTGATCACTAATTTATAAAATGATGATTAGAAATTTGTATTTTATTCCCTCAGGCAGCAGTAGTAATTTTGCTTTTAGACGCATCACGAGACTTGGTCCCAAAATCTCAAAAAAAGAAAGGCGCCTATTTTTAAAAATAGGGGAAAAAAAAGAAAAAGACGGAAAACAAGGAAAGTCGAAAACATAATAGTACAGAAGAAGTACCTGTCGGGAATGGTACCCTGTTACCACGTGTGCTGACCTCGTCATTGGTGCTCTCAGGATATCAATTGTAACAACTTTACCTTTGTCATTATTGCTTGGTTCTTGTACTCTCATGTCTGAAGATCAGGTATTGCAAGTCTAATGTCAACTCGAGTGAGAAATGCCTTGTTCTTTGCTTAGGAGCATACCATTACTGGGCATATGAAACACAGTATTGCTATTAATCAGCAACCTCTTTATAATTTATTCACACAATAAAATGACTATAACAACGACTATACATTGTAATACTAATCATGTACACACTCATGAATGCCCAATTTACTAATGCACGACATAGCTTATGCTCATGGCATATAGAAACGAAACACAAAGAAGGAGGACAAAAACACAAAGAAGCACATTCACCATTTGAGAATGTTTTAGGCTTTGCTGATAAGTTTGACCTTATAATAAGGCGATGTGTTATTATTTAATAATTCAGAGATACTGGGAAAAGGTATGTAATTTATGATACTTCATGATCACTAATTTATTTAATAATGATCACTAATTCATCAAATGATGATCACTAGTTTGTTACAAGTTCATTTGTTATAATATATTGTGATTACTTATTTGTCTAATAAAGATCACTAATTTAATTAACGGTGATCACTAAATTTGTAGCTATTGATAATGTGTAAACGCAAAGATCATCTATGCATCATTCAGTTGGGGTCTTAGGTCAATAATGTGTCTAATTACGATCAATAATTTTTAGTTGGTGATAATGTTTACATGCAAAGATTATCAATAAATGATAACTATTTTGTTAATCTTGATCATTAATTTGTATAATGATGATGAAAAATTTATCTAACCATGCAATCATTTCCCCTTAAGTAGTGACAGTAATTGTGCTATTAAATTCACCACGAGACCTAATCCTAAAATCTTGCAGAAAGAAAGACCCTTCTTCTTAACAAAAAAGGGAAAAAAAGAAAACGTACGTAAACATGGAAAGTCAAAAGGAAGTACATGTTGAGAATACTGTGTTGTTGTCATGCACTGACTCTGTCATTGTTGTTTTCGGGACTTCAACCGTAACAGCTTTGCCTTTGTTATTATTGTTGGGTCCTTGTACCTCACGTATCTAATGATTAGGCTCTATAAGTTAGATGTTAGCTCGAGTGACATATGCTTGGCTCTCTTCTTGGGAGAACACCATGATTGGGCATATGAAACACACTATTTCAAAATGATTTCAAGATAAGTTATTCACGTAAACAAAACCACTACATTGCAATACTGATCATTTACATAGTTATGAATGCCCTGTTCACTGATGCTCAGTAAAGCTTATACACTTGGTGTATAGAACAAAAACACTAATAAGCACATTCACTATTTGAGCATGTTGATAAGCTTTGTTGATAAGGTGAACTGCATTTTATGGCGATGTGGTATTATTTAAAAATTTCAGACATGCTAGGAGAAGGTATATTTTTATAATACTTCATTATCACTAATTTGTTACAGGTTATCTTGCTGTAATATTTTGTCATCACTGATTTATCTAACAAAGATCAATATGTGTAATGAAGAACTAATTTCATTTGTGATGATCGCTAAATTTGTAGGTATCGACAATGCATAAATACAAAGATAATTTATGCCTCATTATGTTGGGCCCTTAAATCACTCATGTGGCTAATGATGATCACTAGTTTTTAGGTTAGGGACAAAGCCTAGATTAAAAGATCATCAATAAATGATCATTGTTTTTTCTAATAAATGACCAGTAATTTACACAAGGATCATCACTAATTTGTCCGGCCATACTAACATTTTATGTGCTTAAGAAGTAGCAATAATTGTGCTATTAGAGTCATCACGAGATGTGGCCCCGAAATCCTGCAAAAAGAAAGGCACATTTCAGCGGAAAAAAGGAAAAAACGGAAAAGCATTAAAGCACGAAAACTGAAAACATAATAGTACGGAACACGTGCTTCTCAGGAGTGGTGTGCTGATGTAGCGCGCTGACCCAATACTTGGTCTTGTTCAAACTTTAACCACAACAGCATTACTTTTATCAATATTGCTTCGTCCTATATATATATATATATATATATATATATATATATATATATATATATATATATATATATATATATATATATATATATATATATATATATATATATATATACATATATATATATATATATATATATATATATATATATATATATATATATATATATATATATATATATATATATATATATATATATATATATATATATATATATATATATATATATATATATATATATATATATATATATATATATATATATATATATATATATACACACACACAGAGAGATATATATATATATATATATATATATATATATATATATATATATATATATATATTGTAAAACCCTGGAAAAATTTGATGGCCAAAAACAAATTTTAAAGAAAAAATTATATTTTTCTTTTATGGATTATTTAGAATGAATATTTTTCTCTTTTAGGCAAGATTTCATGCAAGTCCAAAAACCCCTTCCTTTTCTTTTAAACCCTAAAACCCTAAACCCCCTCCTTCCCACTCATCTCTCTCTCTTCTCTCCCTCTAGCCGGCTCTCTCTCTCTAGCCGGCCCTCTCTCTCTCTCTCTCTTGCCTCCATACACCGCCCCTCCGTGCCGTCGGCCACCAGTTCAGCCACCATACATTGTCCCTTTTCTTCAAGGTAATTACTTTTTCCCTCCTTGTTTTCTCTTAGTGGATGCATGGAGATTCTACTTCCATGCATTCCTCCTTGCAAGCAAGAGACTTGGATTGATTTTATGGTTTCAAACTATTAATTTGATATGTCTGTTTTTAAATTTAAATTTGGGGAGGCTTAAAGAGAACACCCTAGGTATCACTGTCAGGCCCCCGAATCTGACCCGAATTTAAAAATTTTCCCCAGTTTGTACGGTGCTTCAAAAATCGTGACACAATAGGTAGGTCTGGTTGTGCTAAGTATTAGGGTTTTTAAATCGCGTGATTTGGATTTGTGTAGACCAAGTTATGGCCTAATTACTGAGCACTGCCAAAACTGGGTCTGCAAGTATAGTCGGTGGTTTTTGGAGTTTTTGACCTAACTTCTGTGAGATTTGGTAAAAACACTAAACATGAAAGTTTTAGTAGACAAAGGTATCTTTCTAAGTTGGGCTAGAAGTTAATTTTTAGAGGTCAGGAGTGAAAATTATGAGGTTGGAAACCTGGGCTAAATATCTGGACAAAATCTATCAAGTTGGGTCTCGGGCTGCTCCACCCTAAATTTTGGAAAAATCCCTAGGTTAGGATCGGTTGCCAAACATTGTGGGATTCGTTGGTGGGAGCCTCTAAATGTACCAGACCATCTCATTTTGGAATGGGGCCATTTGGAGGAGTGTAGTCCGAGTTTTAATAAAATTTCCCGGGACTGTCCTGTTGAAGGTAGTCACTGACATTGCTGAAAGAAATAGAAATATGACCTAGTTCGGTATAGAACTAGAGACGAACCCAAAACATAAGAAAGGTAAAGGACTACTTAAGGTTTCTGGATTAACTTAGAACACTAAAATTGGGTACCAGAAGAAAAAGTTATGGTCACTGGAATTTAGGGTACCAAATCTGTCCAGGTCTACTGCAAGGGATAGTACGGTTTAGTGTCCCAAATTGGTCTAAAAATAATGGAAAATATCCCGGGTCTAGAACTAGGCTAGAATCTGACCCTATGTTGAGGAGAAGCTAAGAACAAATTTTTGGTTGCTCAGGTGAAGCTCAGTGGGTTGTTGTAAGAGAATCGAGCTCGTTAGTTGAACGAAAATCAGGTAACAATCATGCCCTAACCCTTTCCCCGCGTTGCTAAAATCGTGAACTTTTTGGAACTTGAGTAAGAACTACCTGTTTTCTAATTTTTTAAGTTGAAGGGACAATGTTATGTGAACTGAAGGTGACCGCAAGATATAAATTGCATGTTATATTATGTTATGAAAGTTGCGACTTACCACGTTGTGTTGGAATTCCTGGTTTTTCCATTGTGATGAAATGGTTGGGAAAAATGATTGAATCTCAATGAAATTATCATGTTAAGTTGACCTCCAGTAAAGAGTAAGGAATTCATTAACTAAAAAGGGCTAAATTGGGTGAGTTGAATATGTTTGAGTTGATTGAAGGCCATAGCCTTCCCGGAGTAACAAGTGCATGCATGTGAGCAGCCACATGCTCGGCTAAGACTTGGGCCAGGATATCGGTAATCACCCCTGAAGGTGGTAGGTTAGGAAAAGGATAAGCGGTAACCGCTTGAGTAGCGGTAGGACATGAATGAGTTAAGTGGTTGCGCTATGCTAGAGCGCAAGCCATGAGACCCACTGGGGTCGCTCACCCAAGATT
>JAKOGI010000421.1:587500-607500 GCA_029747015.1 Carnegiea gigantea
GCTTAAAATCCTTGACTTTTCTACTTTCATTTTCAGCCAAGTAAAACTAAGTATAAATTGTAAAATTTTCATTTTATTTTCATTTTACACCAAGCATTCAAGACACTTTCTCTCTCTTCCCTCTCCTCCTTCTCTCTACATGGCTGCCAGCACCAATTCCAGCAGCAAAAATACCCCTCTCAACCACCTTTCAACCACCAAACATCCACCACTTACCACCCCCAACCACCCCTCTCACCCCCACAAACATCAAGGATCTTTCTTACCTCTTTTTCAATCACAAAGTGAGTGTTCTTTTTACCCATATGCTGATTTTTGTTTTGATTCTTGATCTTGTTGGTTTTTGTTTCTAATTTTGATTGTTTCAGTGATGGATTATGCTATTTTTATGGTATTAAGAATCTTCTTGGTGATGGATCATGTTGGAATTGAAGCTAGGGTTAGGGTTTTATTTTAATCATGCAAGCTTCATGTTCAAGTGTTGAATTTTGATTGTTTTAAATGAGATTTTGTGATCTTCGGCATTGGTAATGAATATCAAGATGTTTATGATGATTTACATAAGTTAAAGAGTGATTTTAGTGGGTGTTTATGTGAAGAAAAGATTGCAAATATGTGGTTATTGAGCTGTCAACAGACCTGAAACAGGGGCCACTTCGGGATTAAATTGGTACTGTTTGGCACATCTAAAATTCATAATTTTTGGTGTAGTGATACTTTGATGAGTTAGATTTCAATGGGATTTATAATTACTCAATTTGGAGATGTGTGGACAAAGTTATGACCAATTTACTCAAGACTGTGCAGAATACATTGAAACTGGGAACTGAACTGGAATAGTGACTTTACGGAAAACCTGGTATTGATTGGGTCACTGAAAAATTGTGATTTTTGGTATGTGGATAGGTCAATGAGTTATATTTCAAATGCCTTTTAAATTACTTTAATCCGAGTTCTGTGAAAAAAGTTATAGGCATTTTGCTACGACTGCACAGATTGAACTGAAATTGTGCATGTCTATGTTCTACCCTACGTTTAGGGACTTACTGTATGAATCATGATTTATATCCCAAATGAAAGTCTTAGTGGACATTATGAGCTTTTCTTATTGGGGTTTTATATCTCAATTGGAGGTCGGTAGTGAAAGATATGGATTTTTCAATGCAGACCATCAACGGTAACATGAGTGAATGCAGAAATTGAGACATTTGGAAATATTATTAGAAGTTTCTATATAATTATGGGTATTTTCAAAAGTTCAACAAGTTTGATTATGTATAGAGCTTACTTGGGTTGATAACTAAGTTAAACAAGTATGAAAATGAAATTTGGGAAGTAAGCAACGTAATAACTCAAAATCAGTGTTCTTTGGATCAAGTTAGGGTGTTATATGAGCTTTTATGAACCTCACAACACCCCTTATAGCATAAACCATTTGTCACCTATTTCAAAAGCATTAACCATTCTATTATCCATTTTAGAAGCATCACACTTTTCATTATCCATTTTAGAAATATCAGAAACCCATATTTCATTTATATCAATTAAAATCTTTTCATTATCACCTCAATCATTTCCATTTGGTCTATTTTGCTTCAATTTAACTTGTCTTAACCCTAACTGATTTAAATCAGTTCATTTTGGTTTAACTTGTCTTACATTGCATTAAAATCAGTTTATTATATTGAAATGCACACGTTATGTATCCCATTTTATTACTCAATTTCTGTTACACATACTTTTACTTACTCAATTATGCGAGTAAGGATCATTTACTGACTACACATACTTACAATGATATTTATGAAACAGAGTTGAGGTCTAGTTATCGTTCCCCATTTTGCATAATGTTATCAAGTCAAAATATATTTATCAAGTCAGATGCTATTTATGAAACAGCTGACTTGTATCAAGTCAGATGACATTTTTAAAAACTCAAGGTATATGCATTGCCTGTATATTTAAAAATCACAGTGTATTTATCAACGTTATTATGTTTTGGTAAGTACATCAATGAATCAGTTACAAAGTGATTTATCAGATAATTAGTGACCCCGTCAGTTATCATCTATAGGGCATTTGCCCTTCAGTTACCCGCGCGACTTCAGGCCAGGTCCCCCGGTCGGCTTGGCAGGTGTACACCTATCCATAGATCGCAACAGTATCAAGGGGTTCACTATCAAATAATAACTAGCAATGCAGCTTTACATCATCTTATTCACTCTTTTAACTAAATGAATTGCAAAGCGGGCCCAATCAGTGTTTCAATGATCATTTAACATTACAGGAATGCATGTATTAAGCTTCGGCTCACAGTTCGAAATGTTTCCATGTTTTGTTTTAGGCAAATACTTAGAGAATCATCTTCATGCTAGTAAACCAGCGCAAGAGAATAAGTTGAGTAAGAGAATCTGGATAGACCAATACTGATACAGTGCATGCATATTTTTAGAGCAGTATATTGAAATGTTCAATGGATGGAGATACAGATTACATAGTGAATTATTTATACTGTGGTGTAAAAACCTCATGTTGATTAACAGTTGATTATTTATGGATTGATCAGGTGTGTATGTGTATGATTGAAGTTATGCGTAACTGTGTTATTTATAGCACTCATGTTTCAAGCCTGGTCCTTTTGGACGGCGGTAATGCCCCTATCATTGGGTTGTCTAAATGATAATTAAGGGATTTATTAAGGAAAATACAAGCAATGAAACATGTTTAATTTGGGGCGTTACACATGCATTAAGTAAATAAATTCGAATCTAGGCTAAACATGCTTGCCTTACTTCGAATTAAAACTTTCAGCTCGAATTAACTAAATTGATTTGAATCGAAGCTAAGCATACGTAACTCATTTCGAATTAACATTTTAGTCATAACCTACGTCAATTAATTCGAATTGAAGCTAAACATATATAAACCACCTAGAATTAACATTTCAATCATAATTCACCTAAATTGATTCGAATCGAAGCTAAACATATATAATTCGTTTTGAATTAACATTTCAAACATACTTCACCTAAATTGATTCGAATCGAAGCTAAACATATATAATTTGTTTCGAAGTAAATCTCATGCATGAATTAACGAAATTGATTCAATTTGAAGCTAATCATATATGATTCATCTCAAATTACAATTTCAGGTAACACATTTCTAGCAAATTTGGCTAGCCTAATATGACATGCAAGACCCAATCTGCTAAAACATTTGTGAAATTAGTAATAGCGTAGGAGGAGAGAAACACTTACCTGGATTAGCCTAATTTCAACCTTAAATAGCAAATACCAGATGCCCCACTCTGCTAAACCTGAACCCTGGCCCGTTAGCTTGAAAATCCGAGCCCTAGCTCTCGATTTGCTAGTGTTTTTGGTCACATTTGAGGGTGTTTAGGGTCGAATCCGACCCCCAAATTTATAGAGGAGGCCGAATCCGGTGTGGGTGACCGGATTCCGGCATGTGGGTGGTAGAATTAGGGTGGCTGATGTGTGGGTCTCGAATTTAGCTCGGTTGTGCGACGTGGGGGAAGGAGGATTGGTGGTGTTTGGCGACTGGCAACACGTGAACGAGGGTTGGACGGGCTCCTTCTCTCGCCTGCGACACGTGACGGCCGACGGTGATGCCAGGCAATGACCGGTGACCCACGAGAGAGACAGAGAGAGAGAGAGAGAGAGAGAGAGAAATAAAGGAGGGAGTGCGAGAAGGAGAGGGGGTCGGGGTCTCGGGTTCTCCTTGCCCGAAATGTCGATCCCCCCCTTTACACATTTAGTTGTTCCCATTTTTTTTTGATTCAACTAGTACAATAACTGCTGGGTTCTAATCTCCAAACTTGTTAACGATTTACACTAAACTCAAGTTGAAATGTCCTACAACTGGCTTTTAAATCTAATTCGAAAATCGATTAAAATTAACGATTAACATTTTTGAAGGGCAAGAGTTTGAATTGATTCTAAAGATGTTGCAAACTACTAACGTTAATAGCAGTAATAATGGAATAACGATGTTTCATTTTAGTAAACCTTATTGTTAAACACACACAATCACAACATAAAATGCTTAATAAAAATAGTTAAAATGCAACTTGATGATCTTAGCAATGAAACCAGTTAGACGACAATATAAAGAAAGTGCGGTTCTTACACTCTCCCTCCCTTAAAGGAATTTCGTCCCCGAAATTTGCTTACCTGCTGAAAATAATGCTGGGTATTGTTTGCGCATTTTGCTTTCTAATTCCCAGGTTGCTTCTACCACTTTGTGGTGTTTCCATAGCACCTTAACATACGGGATGCTTCTATTCCTAAGCTTTCTCTCCGCTCTTTCTAAGATTCGAACGGGTTCTTCCTCATAGGTAAGATTCTCTTTAATCTGCAGGGCTTTGTGTCGAATAACATGATCTGGATCTGGAATATATTTTCGAAGGTTGGACATATGAAATACATCGTGAATGCCTTGCAGTAAGGGCGATAAGGCCAGTTAGTATGCCACCGATCCCACTTTCTGCAGAATCTCAAATGGTCCGATGAATCTTAGGCTGAGTTTTCCTTTTTGTCCAAACCTTATGCTTCCTTTAAGCGGAGATACCTTCAGGAATACATGATCGCCAACCTCAAATTCCAATGGTTTCCTTCTAACATCCGCGTAGCTCTTTTGCCTACTTTGGGCAACTTGCAGTCTTTTGCGGATTGCTTTGATTATCTCGATCGTCTGTTCGATTAATTCTACCTTGGAGGGTTCTCTTTCTCCTACCTCATCCCAACAAATAGGGGTTCTGCAATGTCTACCATAAAATGCCTCGAACGGGGCCATACCTATACTAGCATGGTAACTGTTATTGTACGCAAATTCAACCAGAGGCAGGTTATGATCCCAAGTTCCAGTAGAATCGAGTGCACAGGCTCTCAACATATCCTCGAAGGTTTGAATAATTCTTTCCGATTGCCCGTTAGTCTGAGGGTGGAAGGCTGTGCTTAAATGTATTTTAGTGCCCATTGCTCTTTGGAAACCATGCCAGAAGCGAGATACAAATTTAGTGTCGCGGTCCGACACGATACTAAGCGGCACACCATGCAACCTAACTATCTCTTTGATGTACAGGTTAGCCAACTGCTCAGAGGTGAAAGTGGCCTTAATGGCTAACAAATGCACGGCCTTGGTCAGCCTATCCACTATGACCAAAATACTATCGTGCTGCTTGATAGTTTTAGGCATTCCAATCATAAAATCCATGGTGATGTGTTCCTATTTCCACACCGAAATCGGTAATGGTTGCAGTAATCCTCCAGGCTTCTGATGCTCAGTTTTCATCCTTTGACAGTTAAGACATCAGGACACGAAGTCCGCGATGTCCTTTTTCATTCCATTCCACCAATAATGGGTCTTCAAGTCATGGTACATCTTTGTACTTCCAGGATGAGTAGTGAGGGTGGAATTGTGCACTTCTGCTAACAACTCTTTCTTGAGAGCTGTTATGTTTGGTACACAAAGCTTATTCCCATGCTAAAGGACTTCATTTCGAACTAAGAATTCCTTATTCTTTCCTTCCTCTAGCCCCTTTCTTATCTTCATAAGTTCAGGGTCATCTTTTTGATGTTGCTTGATTCGTTCAACCAAGGGCGATGAGATTTGAAGCGCTGCTATGTAACTTTGATTCCCTGGTAGCACCACTGCTACTTGTAACACGTCGAGCTCTCTTAGGAGCCTCTTTTCTTGTGTGAGTAAGTAGGCTACTGTTCCAGTAGACTTCCTACTTAATGTGTCGGCCACCACGTTGGCTTTACCAGGGTGGTACTTCACCTCCATATCATAATCTTTCAGCAGATCTAACCATCTTCTTTGTCTCATATTCAACTCTTTCTGAGTAAATATATATTTCAGGCTCTTATGGTCAGTGTATACCTCGCACCTCAACCCACAGAGGTAATGTCTCCAGATCTTTAGGGCGAACACGACTGCAGCCAATTCTAGGTCGTGTGTTGGATAATTTTCTTCGTAAGGCTTCAGTTGACGCGAGGCATAAGCAATAACTTTACCCTTTTGTATTAATACACATCCCAGTCCCTTTTTGGATGCATCACTGTAGATTACAAACCCTTCATTGCCTTCAGGTATTACTAATATTGGTGCAGGCACCAAACGTTTCTTTAGCTCCTAAAAGCTATCTTCACATTCTGGGGTCCATTCAAATTATTGGTCTTCCGAAGTAGTTTGGTAATAGGCAAAGCCAGTTTAGAAAAGCCTTTTACAAATCTTCGATAATAGCCAGCCATGCCTAGAAAATTTCGTACTTCTGAGACCTTTGTGGGTCTCAGCCAATTTATAATGGCCTCCACCTTTGCTGGATCTATCGAGATACCTTCCTTAGTTACTATATGCCCCAGAAATTGCACCTTTCTTAATCAAAACTCGCACTTTTTGAACTTGGGGTACAGATTGTGCTCTTCTAGGGTTTTCAACACTGTTCGTAAGTGGTCCGCATGTTCTTCCCTAGTCTTGGAGTATACTAGGATGCCATCAATAAATACCACTACGAATTTGTCGAGGTATGGCTTAAAAACTCTGTTCATTAAGTCCATAAAGAAAGCAGGAGCGTTAGTTAATCCAAATGGCAACACTAAGAACTCATAGTGCTCGTATCGAGTGCAGAAGGCGGTTTTGGGTACATCTTCTTTCTTGATCTTCAGCTGATGGTACCTTGACCTCAAGTCAATTTTTGAGAACACCGAGGCGCTAACTAGTTGATCAAACAAGTCATCGATTCTAGGAAGTGGGTATTTATTCTTCACTGTGACCTTATTCAACTCTCGATGGTCGATACATAATCTTAAATTTCCATCCTTTTTCTTCACGAAGTGCACTGGTGCTCCCCAGGGTGAGACACTAGGGTGAATCAGCCCCTTATCTAGCAATTCCTGCAACTGAGTTTTTAGTTCCATCAGCTCAGCAGGTGCCATTCGATAAGGCGCCTTAGATGTTGGGCTCATTCCAGGCACAAGTTCAATGGTAAACTCGACTTCTCGGTCAAGTGGTAAGCCCGGTACTTCTTGAAACACCTGCGGGAATTCCCTTGCTACCGGGATCTCACTCAGATTCAGATCTTTGTGTTCTGTGCCCTCGATCGCGCACAGATAGCCCTGGCATCCCTTCCTCAGCATTCTAAGTGCTTGCATGGCAAATACGATTGGAGTAATCACCCGGGGGCCACTTTCCTTGAAGGTTATCCTTTCTTCGTCAGGGGTCGGAAGGGTAGCCAGCTTCTTTTCACAATCAATGGTCACTTTATGCATGGTTAACCAATCCATTCCTAGAATAACATTCCAACCTTGTATGTCTAACTATACTAAGTCCGCAGGGAGGATTCTCCCTTCCAAGTGACTTGTACAGTTTTTGAAAATAACATCAGTGTAATAGGTAGAGCCCAAAGGAGTGTTTACATGTAGTTGCACATCCATCTTGTCAGGCTTGCTAGCGAGCTTCTTTGCGAAGATGGGATTTATAAAAGAATGCATAGCACCCGAATCAAATAAAACATGAGCATAAAGATGATTGATGAGGAGAGTACCTGAGACGGTGTTAGTGGGGTTCTCAACCTCAACTCCTTCTAAACAAAACACGCGGCCACATGCCTGTGGCCTTTTTCCTCCTCGTTGGCCTCCTGCAGCTGTATTTATGGGAGGACGACCTCTTTGTATGACAGGATTAGCCCCCATGTTTGAACCTTGTGTGTTTTTCTATCGGCTCCACGCCCTTTTCGGGCAATCAGCGATCTTATGGTCCATAGCGCCGCATCCGTAACATTCTCCTGTGCCGTATCTGCATGAGCCAGAGTGCATGCGCCCACATTGGTTGCAGGGTCCTACCGTTTGCCCTGTTGCAACTTGCTTGCCTTTACCTTGATTTCTTGCAATGTTAAAGTCTCTGTATCTCTTGTTCCTCAGATCATTTGATCCACCTGGGCCAAATTTTCTCTTGGCTTGGCCCAATTGTCAGCTTTCAGCTTCGGTTTCTTCTATAACCCGGGCTATTTTCACCGCCCGTTGGCACATCTATTGGAAGCTGGTGAAAACGTGGCCTGCTATCATCTGTTTAATCGGTCCTTTCAACCCTTGCTCAAAGTGATCCATTTTCATTTCTTCTGTTGTGACCTGGTTAGGTGCAAAGCGGCTCAATTCATTAAACTTTGCCGCGTATTCTACCACGTTCATCTGTCCTTGTTTCAGATGCAGGAATTCTTGCTCTTTTGCTCTCTTCATGTCTCGGGGGTAATACTGGGCATCCATCAGAGCCTTCAACTGTTCCCAAGTTAGAGCCGGTTCCCCGGCTCGGGGTTTCACCGTTCCCCACCAGAACTCAGCCTTCTTTTTGAACTGATGGGTAGCGAGACGCACCTTGGAACCTTCAGGACAGTTCATTACTTCAAATAGGTTTTCCATTCGCCTTAACCATTCTTCATAAGCGAGAGGATCTATCAAGCCCCCAAATTTAGGTGGCTTCAATTTATTGAATTGACAAATCATTTCTAAGGCGGTTGGCTCCGCCATCTGTTCTCTGTGGGGAGGCATTGCTACACAACTGTTTATGTAAAGTTGCTTAGTTTTATATGAAAATAGATTATCAAAGGCAGTTAAAAGTATAGTACAATATCAAATAGCATTTGTAAATTTCGAAGCATTAGTGCGATCCTACTCAGGTCGCACAAACATCTCCTTATCCTTATGATAACATGCATTTATATTGTACAAGGCAAAAGGGGTGATGCCCCTACCTAAATTATTCATTTTCGAGCGTACACTAGCTATATTTTATTTAAAAACAATGCAAACATTGGCGGCTCCAGGCTACATACAACCCTAATTACCACCTCAGGAACCCTCCTCAGGGGGATCATCTACCACTGGTTCATTCGAGCCCTCTGACTCAGCTGGGGCTAGTAGGTTCCATAACACGAATGGTGGGGAGTATTCCACATCAGGTGCCCCATCCACCAGTTCTCTCATCCTCAGCATTGTGGCCTACCAGCCCCGGGGGTATTATGCACCGAAGGAATCTATCTATCATGCCCACAGTGTGGCTACTCGCTTGTATCGTCTTGCCTGAGGGTTTTCTGCGAACAGAAGTCTCATTTGACGATGTTTGATCTGATTTCTCTCTGCTATTATGATTGGTAGTTGTTGGATAGCGGCAGGAGCAATTAAAGCCGTGTTGATCAGTTGCATGGGAGCATCGCTCCTTCCCAAGGGGGTATTTCCTAAGGAATCCACCCGCCCTTCTGCTAGTATTAGGAAATACACCAGCCCTCTAAAAGTGAATGGTGTATAAGCTCCCCTATGTACATGGAAGAGGCGGAGGATAGAGGTGACTTCGGCCTACCTTCCCGTATATGGCATTGCTCTAATGAACTTGTAAGTCCAGTGGCTCTGCGTGACCCGTGTGAGTCTCCACTGGTTGCTCTTAATCATTGCTTCCCAAAATATGACAGCGCTCCATGCAGCCAACTAGAAGGGTAGATACTCAAAATCATCAATGCTAAACACCATCCTACATCACCACACTGGGTTAGGAATGACACTATCAAGCACGTATTTGTTTGGGAGTCCTAAGCCATGTTCCAGTTCGTGCACACAAGTATGCAAAACAAGCACATAGTAAGCTCAAGTAAACACTTTAAGGCACATACTTTCACACATTGGTATACCTAAGGTCACATCTAGATGCATATGCAACCTATGGCTCTGACACCACCTAATGTAACACCCCTCTATCCCAGAGAGACGTTACACTGCCAGGATCCCTCGAGGGAGACCCCTAAGGCTGTCGTGACTGAAGATCTCCTTATATAATCACCTAACCCTAGGTTAGCTAAGGAATTCCTGGAGCGAAACTGCAAGAGTTCTGGCTAAAACTGCAACGTTTGTAAAATTTTAGACACAAGCTAAGGGGTACCTGGAGACATTATATTAATTAATTTACAAAAAACAAGAGTCCTCCACGGGGCACACCCTCGAGACTAAGGTTTGTGCCCTTACAACATTCATACAGATTGCCACATGGTTCGCGGCTGGGCCAGAGCCAACTACATGTTTACCATTTATATTACATCAACCAAAAGAAAGGAAATGGTAGCTTCATCACACACAGCATAGGAACACTTCCAGGAAGACTGGACGCCTGTAAGCAAGTAGCAAGCATAATCTTTCATTCATTACCTAGGGGGAAAAGGGGAAAGGAAATAGAGTGAGTCACCATGTGCTCAATGAGTGCCCCCTCCACTCCCTAAAGCAGACCCTTTACAAGTACTATGACCTCTAGTATTCATTCGGTGACATTTACGTGGTATTCAAGTTGCGATGAGCTATGTGATATGCATTAAGGGCACTTGACCATATCATAAAACATAAAGTGTTCTTAATGCGAAGAATGTTGGCATGTTAAGGATATACTAGCTTAGAAGACACCATCAAGACATGAATGTTTGATGCATTAATACTTATTCATTCGATACGCACTTTCTAAAGTGTAGCTACTTAACGCAAACATAATGACTTGATGCAAACATAACTATCTGAAGCAAACATGAGAACTTGACCACACATTACTTGAGATCACATATCACCATACCTTGAAATCCCTTCCTGTCTTATGAAGAAACCATCCCCCTTTTTTTTTGGTCCCTTGAGGCTTTCATTCATATAAAACAAAAGCATTTCATTCATATTAGTCGTATTACGACTCATAGAAACTGCTCATCTTTCTTTCAATTGACCACTAGATGGCCCTCAACCTTTCTTTTCATAAAACATTTAAGAAGGCAATTGCCAACTGCGTTTCTCGTTCGTAAGGAAAATACTTGTGGCATAAGATCATTACAGGGTGCTGATTGGGTGAGATCTATTCTCGAAACCCATACTGAGACCTAACGCTCACACATAAGCTCGTACTCCTGGGATAGCTACATAAACATATTAGACCATTACCCTCGTCCGGGTCTTCTAGGGTTTCCTAGTACTAGGACATAATCCCTAGGCAGTCATCATTCATAACATAGTGTCCACAGCACATTATCTTAGCCAAGGAAAGCATATGGTCATAACGACTAGTAGCTTGCAGTTTCTTACAATGAAATCATTTGTCTTGCAACTCACACCATTTCTAACACGTTTTAGGGATTCCTCCCAAACATTGTTTGAATAGCTAAAATGGGCCATTACTCACTACTAGACATGGCTATTATTTATTTAAAACACATGAAATGTCATTTGCCAAAATATCATCTTGCACACATATGTTACATCTTAATCATACAAAGGAAAGGGGATACACATATCACATTTAAACACTTTGTATTTATTTCAACACAAGGAGCCACGCATGGCCTCGCAATCCACACGATTGCGGTCAATTCACAACCCGAACTCCCTCCTCACAAGCACCGTACCACAAGGACCTCGAACCACTCATAGTTCTACCTCAAGCCATCCAACTACTATCTCGGTTTTATATTTCACAATCTGGTATCCTAATCATGATGACATACTGAAAAGCGATACATAAACTCATGAAACTTACCAATGTTGGACTTACCAATTAACCAACCAACAATTAGTAGTGCGCTGCAACCAACGGTTATAACCATACACTCATACATATATAATAGGCATTCATACGATCTTAACTTGAAACGGACGTTTAGCAAGCTGAGTTAATCCAACTAAGCATGAAACACGATTATATTCATATATTTCAGTTAAGGGACATAAACATGCTTAGTTCGTCATTCAAATATTATTTCCAGAGCTGTTTCATAAGCATAATTCAATCAAATAGATAAGTATCGATTTGAAGTTGCATTTAAGCCTATTCATGTCATTCAAGCTTAACTATTCATGCCCTTCAAGCTTAACATGAATCAAGTCTCTATTTAAACATAAAACGATTTACTTCGAAGTTTATAAACGATCATGGAACAACTAAACTTTCATATACGTTGATTTTAAACAATTACAATTCACTTTGAAGTTAACCAAGGATTATGAAATGACTAAGCATATTTATATGTTAATTCTAAATATTTACGACTCATTTCGAAGTTCATATATAATTATGATTCCTATATGATTATGATTCATATACAATTATGATACGACTAATCATATATACGTTAATTCTAAGCATTTATAATTCATTTCGAATGACATCTTCAGGCATGCATGTAACACCCCCAGCCCCTAGGGCCGAAAGCATTACGTTTTCCTAGCTTCTTATTGAAATTCTGGGACGAAACGGACAGAGTTTCTGCTAAAGACTGACCGTTTCCAGGCTAAAAGCCTTACAAAAAGTCCCGGTAATCAATGGAAGCGCAAAATATTAAAAGAAACTCAACGGCCACACGCCAGAGTTCATAACTCAACGAGCCACCCGCTCGAAGTACACCAAACAGAATAGTTCATTAATAAAGGAAAAGCGAAAGATACAACTCAACGGTTCACACAACCGGAGAATTGGGGTTTACATCCCAAACATAGCTAACTTTAACCAAAAGACATCTAACTGAATAGATGGTTGGCTCATAAAGCCATACAGAGCGACTCAGAAACAATATGCATTACATAAACTTAGAATGCATGTTTATAAACATTTCAAACTGAGAATACATAACGTGACTTCATTAAACATGTAAGATCCCCTCAAATGAGTACAAATGACACCTTGCAAGCATGAACAGGTTTCATTTTGTCATAGTTGATTCAATCTTTTTTCTGTTATAAAGAATACCTGGGGAAAAGGGGGAAAGAGTGGTGGGATGAGCAACCACACGCTCAGTGAGTGTCCCCCGACCCCCTTAAAACCAAAACCATTGCAGGCAATAGTATCTTTAATAGTCACATATCACGTATTCATACTTTACTATCATATTAGGCATTCTCGAAGTTCTTGTAAAATACTACTAACCATAAGCTTCATTTTAGTCATTGAGATTCATGTTTAGGCCTCTGAATTTCTTAACTAACAAGCACTTAGCCCATAAGTAAGCATCGAGGGCTAAGCATAGAAACTTTCTTTTATAGGCTAAGCATAGGGATCTTTGTTTTCATAAATATAACTTCTTAGCATTCCAGTTTAAACTATGCATGAAACCTTATTCGTATGATGTGCACATAAAGTTATCTTTTTATTTCATAATCATTCTTGTCTTGGCATTTCATTCATATGATATGCATAAGTCGCACACATATTTTAAGTAAGGTTATGAATGTTTGGTCGCTCCATGATCGTGTATGAACTTCGAAGTGCATCGTACGTGTTTAAAGTTAATGTATATAAATGTTTAGCTAATCTATCCTATAATGACTTACTAACTCTTAAGTAAATTATAAATGCTTAGAGCCTTATCATGTTTGAACTGCTAAGTAAGGTTCTATAGTCTTATATGTGGATGTGATGATATGTACGTGTACGCATGCTTACTGTAACGCACTGCTGAGTGGTGCTGCTTGCCAGGTAAGCACCTAAACCTTACTTTTCCATAAATTAGTATGATAATATGTTATGATTGATAAATTGAAAACCGAGATGGTAGTTGGATGGTTTGAGGTAGAACTATGAGTGGTTCGAGGTCTTTGTGGTACGGTGCTTGTGAGGAGGGAGCCTGGGTTATGAATTAACCGCAATCGTGTGGATTGCGAGGCCGTGTGTGGCTCATTGTGCTGAATTGATTTTGAAGTGCATAAATGTGACACATATGGACCCCCCTTCCCTTCGATGTTCTCAAGCTGCATTATGTGCATAATAGTGAGTTTTTCAAAGAATGATTTCATGTTTTGAAATGATATTAGCTATAATTATTAGTGTATGATAGCCTATTTTAACTAAATGAATACAATTTTTGGAGTGAACTCGCTCGAACGGGGGAATCCCTAAAGAGTTTTATAAATGCATGAGTTGTATGAAAAGTATTTCGTTGTGAGAGGCAGCAAAATTATTAACCGTTATGGCCGATACGCTTTAAATTGGCTAAGATAATATGCTTCGGACAATATAATATGATATGAATGATGTTAGCCTAGGGGATAAGTCCTAGTACTAGGAGACCCTAGAAGACCCTGACGAGGGTAATGTAATGGCCCGATATATTATATGTAGCCATCCCGGGAGTAAGAGATTAAGTGTGAGTGTTAGGTCTCACTATAGGGTTGAGAATAGATCTCACCCAATCAGCACCCTGTAATGATCTTATGCCAGATGTATTTTCCTAGAAAGCAAAGAAAAGCAATTGGCACTTTGCCATTTTATATGTTTCGAAAGGAAAGAAGGTTTTTACGGGCCCTAAGAGGCCATATGAAATGAGATATGAAAAGCTTATAAGGGTCTTTGCATGACCAATACGAAATGAAATGTATTTTGAAAGAACAAGAGCCTCAAGAGGCTAAGCAAAGTGCTTTCAAGAAAAGAAGAAAGGTTTTCTACGCATGTTATGTGCTTTTCTTAAGAATGAAATGTGAATGAGATTTCAAGTAAGGTTAAGTGAAGTATTTTCACGAAAAGAAAGAAAGATGCTTGTGCATATCGTATGAATGAAATCTAAGTAAAGCGTTATGTGACCATTCCAAGTATAACTTATGAATGAGATGCTGAGTAAGATACGATTATGAAAAGGAGAGCCTAATAAGCATGTTTCACGCATACCCTATAAATGAAACTTGAAATATGTGTTCGCCTTATGCATATCATATGAATGAAATGCCAAGACAAGAATGATTATGAAATAAAAAGAGAACTTTATGTGCACATCATACGAATGAGGTTTCATGCATAGTTTAAACTGGAATGCTAAGAAGTTATATTTATGAAAAAGAAAGATCCCTATGCTTAGCTTATAAAAGAAAGTTTCTATACTTAGCCCTCGATGCTTGCTTATGTGCTAAGTGCTTGTTAGTTAAGAAATTCAGAGGCCTAAACATGAATCTCAACGACTAAAATGAAGTTTATGGTTAGTAGTATTTTACAAGAACTTCAAGAATGCCTAATATGATCGTAAAGTATGAATACGTGATACGTGACTATTAAAGATACTATTGCCTGCAACGGTTTTGGTTTTAAGGGGGTTGGGGGACACTCACTGAGCATGTGGTTGCTCATCCCACTACTCTTTCCCCTTTTTCCCCAGGTATTCTTCATAACAGGAAAAAGCTTAAATCAGCTATGACAAGATGGAACCTGTTCATGCTTGTAAGGTGTCGTTTGTAGTCATTTGAGGGGATCTTACATGTTTAATGAAGTCACGTTTTGTATTCTCAGTTTGAAATGTTTGTAAACAGGTATTCTAAGTTCATGTAATGCACATCGTTTCTGAGTCGTTCTGTATGGCCTTATAAGCCAACCATCTAGTCAGTTAGATGTCTTTTGGTTAAAGTTAGCTATGTTTGGAACGTAAATCCTAATACTCCGGTTGTGTGAATCATTGAGTTGTATCTTTCACTTTTCCTTTATTAATGAACTATTATGTTTGGTGTACTCCGAGCGGGTGGCTCATTGCGTTATGAACTCTAGCGTGTGGCCATTGAGTTTCTTTTAATGTTTTGCGCTTCTATTGATTACAGGAACTTTTTGTAAGGCTTTTAGCCTAAAAACGGTCAGTTTTTAGCAGAAACTCTGTCCGTTTCGTCCCAGAATTTCAGTAAGAAGTTAGAAAAATGTAATGCTTCCGGCCCTAGGGGATGGGGGTGTTACATTGATGGTATCAGAACAAAGGTTCTGCGACCATAGGCCGCGACCTGAGTCTTGCATTCATATAGTCCGATAGGAATGCGTTCATAATGATGTGATATATGCCTACTAGGTCTACAATTGTGCATTTAATGTGAATCTTGGCATATTTAGCTAGCTAGGTACTGCTCGAGTGAACTCAATAATCGAGTGAATGAACGAATTGTTAAGGGTGTAAGCCGAGTAACTTGTTTTCTCATGAATAAGTTAAGTATTAGTCCAATCAAAGGTTGTTTGTTTGTTTGCTTATACGCCTTGACGGTTTGAAATTGAATGATTGGAAAGTCTGAACTCTGAGCATATTCTTGCCCCTAAGGTCCGATTTGCTCCTTGGGCCCCGTAATGGAGTGAGTAGACGTACTTGGTGGTTGGTAGGGATAGGCTAGAGGCAGTTAGACTATTTCTCGTTTGAAAACCTAGAGATTTTGAAAGTTGAGACCTTTCTAAATAGTGAATTAAGATGTTTGCTTTGCATTGAAAGACCCTTCTAATTATGCGGTTAGGCTTTAATGCCGCACTTGAAAGCTTACATTTGTTTTATAATCCCACTCGAGTCTTTGCTGCTGTTATAAGTTTCTATGTGCAGCTAAATGTTTTGGATGCCTATCCGCCAAGATGCATATGTTGCTTGATGTATAAATGACAAGTTATAAGCGACTAAGAATTACCCCTCTTGACTAAAAGCTTCTTTTTGACAATACCCCATTTATGTGGTTTCTCAATCGCTAAGGGAACTAAGCGAGAACTTTGTTTATGCGCGTGTCAATATGATGGTTGTGATATGGTCTTATTATGTTGCCTAAGTGTTATCCCATATGTGTTATTGACACTTAGGTGTGGCCTCAGTCTGGATTGTCGTTCACATGTGGAGTCTTCCTTACATCCTTGCATGTGACTACTATTACCCTTGAGTTAGCTGAGCATTATGCTCATAGTGACATGGAACGCCATTCTTTTTTTTTTTTTTTTAACTATAGACTTGATAGTGTCCTAATCATATCAACCCTACCACATCTAGAGTGGAGATGTAAGGAATAACCTGACAGACTTTGGAATTGTTATACCACATGCATCACCTTGTAATCTTCTGAGGCTGTGATTTACACCCTTTTCAATAGTTTCTTAAGTAATAACACCACGTGCGGAAGCCATAATGCCTCAAGGTAGAAGATAGAACCTTCCCATCCATACTAGGAACTCCTCGGACCTCAACAATTACCTTATGAGACAATTATGTTGCAAAGTTTCAATGTATACTCATAAGACCATTGATGCTATTGTTCTTACCCCTTGTTAGCTGGCTGATGGCTAGTTTTTAATGATTTTGACAAGCCTGAAGACATACCTTGACCCTTGGTTACAAATGAGAATTGCAATCATGTATGTTCCTCTAAGTGACCTCTTGTGTGGCATGATTGTGAACATGTGTGTGTTTCAAAGCATAATCATGACATTTTGCACAACGTAAGACTTTGGGAATGTATATAGTAACTTAGAATGATATGCATAGGCATTTGTATGTTTTATGAGCGAATGGTTTAGCAAATAAACTACGTGGTATTTATTAGATTTGATTCTGGCTGAGCGCATCACTAAATTGGCCAAATAATTCAAACCACGCCAATTGTCGCTTCATATAATTATAGTTAGCTAATCATTACCTGCCATTTAGCCTGTATGTTGTGATTAAATGGCTGGCTGTGCACATATTCTATAACATAATTACGTGGCTACGACCCTTTTACATTTAAACACTTACCTTTGTATGCATCATTGAATGGTATGCTGGGATATTCGTGACTATAGCGGAGATTACTCATCTCTTATATGATTAAGTCCTATGTATCTTGTGATTGATTGAGTGGATTGTTACTCATATGTTTAGTAGAAGGATATTGTGGCCTTAGGAGTTTACAATCGCATTTGTTTGCCATGTACCGTCTATGCTTGGGCCATACCGCATGCCACCGTATTTGCGACCATACTTGGATGCGTGACTTTAAGGGTTATGAATGGATATGCGTAAAACAACCCCTGGCAAGGTTCAACCAAGTGTCCTAGCATGATACGACTGAGTTATTTGGCATTATGTTTGCATAATGAGTTTTATATGATGCATAGCGGATCTCATAGGGAACCTTGGATGGTGCTTCTCTAGCCATCGTACATGCTGCCAAAGCTATCTTACTATATCATAATTAGCATGTTTGGCCTTCTTTCCAACTCAATTATCTTGTGGCTGGACACGACTCCATTTCGCATATCATCTCTACCGTTTCTTAAGATACGTCAACATACGTACGTACTTGCTCACGAGCACCTCAAATGTATCGATTGGACTAAGGGTCATACAAACGCCCTTGCCGTAACCCTTCATTGAGTTGTGAAGCGTAATTGTCAATGTAAGTAACCAGAATGATAGATGAATGGTATAAAGGCAAATGAGGAACCTGTGCCGAACCCACCACAACCAAGAAACCGTTTATCAACCTCCCATGAACAACTAATGCATGGATGTATACAGGTCTATTGCTGAGCATTGACCCACGTTCCTGCTATCTAACTTTCCAAACTGTTTCCTTGCGTGACTAATGGTGGTCGCATATGTAATTCTCCTGTAAATTGTTTACCGTATGCACGTGATGGATTGATGCATGTTGGATGTGACTCTTGGGCTGAAAATGTTGAATTGTTGATTCCATGTGATGTCATTGTGCTAAAGTGATTTTATATGATGCTATGTGACGACCTTATTACTCCAGTGTGTTATAGCAGTCTCGGGGTTAATCGATATGACCCTGAAAGCGATTTGAGTTCATGTTTTAGATTGAAACTATTTGTGAATGACCCTTGTTTATTGTGGCCTAATGTTTTAGATGCCAACTCATAGCGACGCATATGCATAGAGTTCTTTATCACGACATGAATAGTGTCCAGATGATTTAAAGTGTGTGTCCCTTTCAAAATGAGTTTAATATGGTTTTCCACGTCAACTCATTTGCCCCCCCTCTTCAATGCGATTTGCCCTCGGCGCCTAAATAGAGTGAGTAGACGCTTGAAAAGGATTGGCGAGGAGGAGACTAGATACCATTAGCCCTTTTTCTTTTGTTTTAAAATGAGCAGTGATTGCATAACGAATCCTTTGGGGAACCCACTGTGGAGATCATGGCTTACGTTCGTACGTTCTAGGAAAGACCGAACTTAGGTAAGTAATTTCGAGGACGAAATTCTTTTAAGGGGGGAAGAGTGTAAGAGCCGCACCTTCGGTCCCCTACTACTAACTGTTTTAGTTACTGAATTTACAAATCTGTGTTTGAATTATTTTTCAACAAGAGTGTTAACTCAACCGTGTGCGTTTTTAACGATTAATTTCATTAAAAAGAACGACTATATGATTTATGTTAGTATTGACGTTACTTATTTATAAATTTATTGAATCGATGCTAACCCGAGTTCTTAAAATCGTTTTCGTTTTATCTAGTCGATTCCCGAAATCTAGACTGAAATGTTAGTTGTGGGACGTTTCAACTCGAGTTTAGCCTAACCACAGATTTAATCGTTAAAACCAACATTTATGAATGTTTGTAAATTAATTGTTAAAACGCACACGGTTGACTTAACACCCTTGTTGAAAAATAATTCAAACACAGATTTGTAAATTCAGCAACTAAAACAGTTAATAGTAGGAGACCGAAGGTGTGGCTCTTACAACGCATTAAGTAAATAAATTCGAATCTAGGCTAAACATACTTGCCTTACTTCGAATTAAGACTTTCAGCTTGAATTAACTAAATTGATTTGTATTTCATTTCTCTTCTTCAGTTGCTTACTATACTGAAAACCTACCTTTTTCTAAAATGATCGTAACCTTACTAAATGCTTATAGTTCACTTCGTTTTTAATTTAAAAACATCTTATAAATGTAATATGTTTACTAACTCATAAAACGACTTTACTTTTAGCTTTAAAAGCTTCTTATAAACGTAATACGTTTACTAATTCGTAAAACGACTTCGTTTCTAACTTAAAAGCTTCGTATAAATGTAATAAGTTTGCTAAATCATAAAATGATTTCATTTTCAACTTAAAAGCGTCTTAATAACGCAATACGTTTGTTAGTTCGTAAAACAACTTCGTTTTAAACTTACAAGCTTCTTATAAATGAAATAAGATTTGTTAACACGTAAATCGACTTCGTAAATAACTTAAAAGCTTTTTATAGAACTTCCTTT
>JAKOGI010000421.1:612500-615773 GCA_029747015.1 Carnegiea gigantea
GACTTTGGACGTGTCCAATATAGTGTGATTGGACGTGGTGTAACCTGTCTTAGGGAAGAAGGTTACATGGGTTACAAGTTGTAATAAGGAGTGTTGCTTTTGTAACGTTTTCAGCCCGTTAGTGAAGTGGTTAAATCCTACACGAGGTAGGTCCTGGTTTTTCACACCTCAGTTGGGCTAGAGGTGTTTTCCACGTAAAAATTGTGTGTGCTTTATTTCCGCGTTTATTACTTTGAATTTCGCTACTAAACCAATTGGGAACAACTGCTGCAAACAAGGTTTAAGGTTGTTTGTGATTTACGAACAGTCTCTGCAATCAAGTGCTACGGCTGTTTGTCAGTTATTTGGCAAAAATCAGCCATCACAATTCACCCCTCTCTTATGGTTGTGTACTCTTGGAATTCAACAAGTGGTATCAGAGCAGGTTCTCTTTCAAAAGGCTAACACCTTGAGAGATCTGTGAAGATGAGTGCACCACAAGGGATACTTAAGGGTCAATCCATTACTCGACCTCCTTACTTCAATGGCCAACACTATAGTTGGTGGAAAAACAGGATGGAGAACTACATACAAGCAGAGGATTACGAGTTATAGATGCTCATCAAGAACGGACCCCTTGTTCCCATGAAAGTGCTTGAAGATAGAAAGAAGGTTCCCAAAGAACCCGTAGAGTTTAATGCTGAGGATTACAAGAAGATGGAAAAGAATGCCAATGCCAAGAAACTATTATACTTTGGCCTAGGACCCGATGAATATACTTGCATTTCAGAATGTGAGTCAGCTCAAGAAATATAGAATGCCTTGCAAGTAGCTCATGAAGGAACAAGTCAAGTTAAACAATCATGCATTGAGCTACTCATGAGGCAATATGAGCTGTTTGATATGGGTGATCGTGAGAATGTGATGGACATGTATACTCGCTTTACTCACATAACAAACGAATTAAAATCTCTGAGAAAATCCTTCACCACTGAAGAATTGGTAAGAGAAATCCTAAGGATTTTGCCTCGTTCATGGGAAGCCAAGGTGACAGCCATTCAGGAGGCCAAAGACATGAACAAGATCATGCTAGATGAGCTGATCAGAAATCTTCAAACGTATGAACTGAGAAAAAACTCTCAACAGAAGGAGGAGGCTAAGAAAGACTGAGGGCTTGCTTTAAAAGCCTTGGAAGATGATGATTCAGATCTTGAAGAAGAAGAGATGGCAATGATGACTCGAAAATTCAAGAAGTTCTTCAAGAAAGTAAAAGAGAACAATAAAAGGAAGGACTTCAGCAAAGGCAGAAACACCCCCCAAGAACAGTTCTCTGGGTGTTTCAAGTGTGGCAAATCTGATCATATTGTGAAGAAGTATCCACCACTTCGAGAAGAGCAAGAGCACGAACACCCTAGGAAACAAGGCAGGAAACAAGGTGTAAACAGTTCAGGAAAACGATTCTCGAAAGCAATGCTTGCTGCTTGGGGTGATTCTTCCGAAGATGAAGAAACTGAAACTGAAGAAGGTGCTGTAGCTCTCATGGCGCAAAGTGACACAGATTCAGATGACGAGTCAACAAACAGCCTAACTGATCTCAAGAACAAGGCTGAAGTGAGAGAGAACAACCCAGCAAACAACCCAGCAAACAGGCTAAGGTACAACCTGGCAAACAGCCCAGAGAACAATCTTGAAAACAGGCAGCTGTGGTATGTTGATAGTGGGTGTTCGAGGCATATGACTGGTGACAAATCCAATTTTCTCTCACTTACAGCTTCGGATGGTGGGAGTGTGGCATTTGGAAACGGCAAGTCTGGGACAATTATCGGTATAGGTAAGATTGGTAAGTCCCACTCCCACTCGATTGAAAATGTATACTTAGTTGATGGTTTGAAGCATAATTTACTTAGTGTGTCCCAACTGTGTGATAAAAACAACCTAGTAGTGTTCTCATCAACACGTGCTTGGTTGTAAACTCAAACACAGGAGATGTCGTATTAAGAGGGAAGCGACACAAAAATATTTACAAAGTATGTATTTCCACACTTCCCCAAAACAATCTGACTTGTTTGAGTGCCTTGAATGATGATATAATGCTCTGGCACAAGAGACTAGGTCATGCAAGTCTATCTCTTTTGAACAAACTTGTTTCTAAAGACCTAGTTGTTGGACTACCTTCCATCAAATTTAATGATGACAAGGTATGTGAAGCTTGTGCAAAAGGCAAACAAGTCAGATCTTCTTTTAAATCGAAAAAGTGTGTAAGCACAACCCGACCTCTAGAATTATTACACATTGATTTGTGTGGTCCTATGAGGAGAGCAAGTAGAGGTGGGAAGAGGTATGTGCTTGTTGTAGTGGATGATTAATCTCGATTTACTTGGACCTTGTTTTTGGCATCCAAGGATGAAACCTTTGAGAATTTTATTGCCTTTCTCAAAAAGGTTGAAAAGAGAGTAGGACACTCATTAGTTAGCTTGAGATCTGATCATGGTACTGAATTTGAAAACGCAAGTTTTATTAACTATTGTAATGAACATGGTGTTGACCATAACTTCTCAGCTCCAAGAACCCCCCAACAAAATGGGGTGGTTGAGCGCAAAAATCGCACCCTAGAAGACATGACTAGAACAATGCTTATTGCTAGTGGTCTTCCTAGGAATTTCTGGGCAGAAGCATTGAACACCTCATGTTACATTATAAATAGATGCATGATCAGACCTATTTTGAACAAAACTCCTTATGAGCTTTTCAAAGGCAGAAAACCCAACATTACGCACCTGAGAACATTTGGTTGTAGGTGTTTTGTGCATAATAATGGGAAGGATGCCTTAGGAAAGTTTGATCCTAGGAGTGATGAGGCAATATTTCTTGGCTACTCCTCTCACAGTAAGGCTTACAAAGTATTTGACAAAAGAACCTTATGTGTTGAGGAAAGTGCGCATGTGCTTCTTGATGAATCTAACTCGTTGAGTGAGAATGATGCACAGGAGGAAGAATTTGAATTAGGTCTTGTTCGAAAGAAGTGTTGCTCCAAGGTAGACAAGGTAAGAACACCTTGGAGAAAACAACTCCTGAAGGTGTTCCTCATAACGACAGGCAAGGTGAGAACCAAACGGGGGGAAACACCGCTGAACCCTGTTCGGGACAACACCAGTCAGGTTCCTCAGGAACAGGCTCGGGCACTGATTGTGAGCCTGAGTCTCCAAGTGTTCCAGTTAGAGTAGAGCATGTGTCTGTGGATTCACTTACTCCACGGCCATGGAAGCACCAATGTTCGCACCCTCTTGAGCAAAT
>JAKOGI010000422.1:0-82500 GCA_029747015.1 Carnegiea gigantea
CAATAGAAGGGTTATCCATAAAATTGGGGGGAGTTCAATGCATTATACCACTTCTATAGGCTACTGATCAACCCTCTCATGATATGATTATTGAAACTAATTTTCAGAGATTATATTCTCCATGTATACAGACTATAAACCAGATAATATTCACAATTAATGATCACTCAGTTCCTATTGAAAAATTAAGTAAGCCTTACACTTATCAGAAAATTGAATTTGCACGCAGCCAGCGTGGTAAGAAGGTAATGTCGGCACAACGAGAGGTAGAATTAACAATTTCATTATTCAAGTTATCTATTAAAGGGTAGATTGTCGAACAATTAAAAAAATTATGCAAAGAACTCTACTTTAATAATCCACTAAAGTTCTGGGATAAAGATAAAACATTTACTAAAATCACTCTATTAAACCCCAACATTGTTATATGAGTCACAAAATGGTGTATACACACCAGGATATCTAGGAATTAGATAAATAAATCAAATAGCTTCTGGATAAAGGGTTAATCAAGAATAGCAAGCGTTCTCACACCAGCCCTGCTTTCATGGTAAGAAATCATGTAGAGGAAAAAAGAGGAAAAGCAAAGATGGTGATCAATTACAAAAAGTTTAATGATAATATTGTCTTTGATGGATATTATATTCTTAACAAAACAGTCATTTTTAACAAAATTCAAAGAGCCTTTTGGTTCTCGAAAATGGATTGTAAAAGTGAATATTGGCAGATAAAGATGGATGAGGAAAGCATTCCTTTAACTGTATTTAGTGCCCCTACAAGGACATTATGAATGAATAGTAATGCCATTTGGTTTTAAAAATGCACGTCAAATATTTCAAAAAAGAATGAATAATATCTTTAAAGACCTTAATCATTGTTGTTTAGTTTACATCAATGATATGATAAAACTTGTCTTTTCTAAAACTGAGTTCTGGGATAAAGATAAAATATTTACTAAAATCTCTCTATTAAACCCCAACATTGTTATCCGAGTCATACAAATGGTGTATACACACCAGGATATCTAGGAATTAGATAAACAAATCAAATAACTTCTGGATAAAGGGTTAATCAAGAATAGCGAGCGTTCTCACACCAATCCTACTTTCATGGTAAGAAATCATGTAGAGGAAAAAAGAGGAAAAGCAAAGATGGTGATCAATTACAAAAAGTTTAATGATAATACTGTCTTTGATGGATATTATATTCCTAACAAAATAGTCATTTTTAACAAAATTCAAGGAGCCTCTTGGTTCTCGAAAATGGATTGTAAAAGTGAATATTGGCAGATAAAGATGGATGAGGAAAGCATTCCTTTAACTGCATTTAGTGCGTCCACAAGGACATTATGAATGAATAGTAATGCCATTCGGTTTTAAAAATGCACCTCAAATATTTCAAAGAAGAATGAATAATATCTTTAAAGACCTTAACCATTATTGTTTAGTTTACATCAATGATATGATATCCTTATCTTTTCTAAAACCATAGAACAGCACAAGATGATGTCTTAGCCGTCACCCAAAGCTGCATTGATCATGGTATCATACTTGAAAAAAGCAAGTGTATTTATGTTGAATAAGAAATTGAGTTCTTAGATCTAAAGATAAAATCTGGACAAATCATTCAGCAAAAACACATTTTGGAAAAAATAGAAAATTTTCCTGAAAAAATTGAAGATAGGAAGTAGCTAGAAAGGTTTCTTGGACGTCTTACCTATGCTTTAGATTTCATTAAAGATTCAGCTAAACTAAGAAAGGCATTGCAGCAAAAACTCAAGAAAGAAGTAAGTTGTACATGGACCACTAGGGATATAAAGATTGTTCAGAATTTTAAAAAGATATGTCAAAATCTTCCTGTTCTTAGTTTGCCTAATGAGGAGATAACTTAGTTCTTGAGATAGATGCCAGCAACGAGCACTGAAATGTAGTACTCAAAATAAAAAAGACGAAAAACTCTGCAAATATTGCAGTGAAAGTTTTAATAAGGTACAATGCAATTATCCCACGACGGAAAAAGAAATTCTTGCAGTCATAAACGGAATTGAAAAGTTCTTAATCTTTTTATCCCTAAAACCTTTTCTTATCCGAACTAATTGCAAAAGAATGCTTGGTTTTGTGAAAAAGAATTTATCAAATATGCAAGTGCAAGGCGACTCCTGCATTGGCAATTATGGCTTAACTAGTTTTCCTTCTCTATTGAACATATACAGGGATCTAAGAACTCTCTGGCAGATAGTTTAACTCGAGAACTCGCTAATGATGATCATCAAAGCAGACCTCTTGTCAGAAAAGGAGGAAACCCATAGCAAAATGCCAATGATACTAGAATGGGTTTCACTTTCTAGTATAGTCTTTATTGATAAATTGAAATTCCATACAAAAAGTAGATCATACTTTGGTCTACTCTCTTCTACCTACCTGATAGTCCAAGGATTTTTCATTTTAGAGTTACAAGTTAATTACCTTAGATGTCCTTATAATATCCAAGAAAAATAAGCTCTCATGTTTAAGAGAAATAATTCAATGTGTGGTATGCAACATGCATCGATTATTATCATTACTATTCTTATGATATTTGGGAGTCTTGGAGTACAATGATCTATTTTTCTGACAAGTTTGGAGTTAGTAGTGTTAGTTTCCCAGCCAACTCAATCTCTCCAAATGATCCTCTCATTAAAGCCTGGGAATATAGGATGATAGTTTACTTTATGAAAATCCCAGATCTAAAGTTCCTATTTTTCTCAACCCTAACCATTCCAACAATGCTTATTCAAGAAGATCCATTGGATTCTCATATCTCATGATGGACTAACCAAAATTCCATATAGCAGACCCCTGTATTTGGAGTTATATTGTGCACTGATCGAATATGAGAATGGAAAAGCCAAACCAGCCCATTATCTGGTTCAGATCGTTGATACGACGATCCCTATGATCAATGATAAGAATGATTTTCAAAACGAGGAGAATTTGTTATTGATCCTGCTTTAGCAAAAGCCATCAGTTTCTATAACATTTATCATCAAAGTTGGGCATTAATTGAATAAGAAAAAAGGTTAAAGCATTGTGGAAATACTACTTTTTCCTATGACAATGAGTTTAAAGAATACATGAAGGTGGAAGGAGCAGTTTCAAGAGATATCTTTGATTATCTCTTTGATATTGAAGTTGGAAAATTCTTATCAGAAAAAGGAAAAAAAAATCTACTTCAATTATTTGAGAAATGGGACCCGGAGCATCTCCAATTGGATGAAGATTTTGATGATTATTCAGATAATGATAGTCTCAAAAATATAATTGGAGATGAAATATACAGAATCTTAATAATGATGACTAGTCTCATCATCATTAAAAGTTTTGAAAAGTGATTGCTGCATTACTGTACAAGTGTCAGATCTGTAAAATAAAGCAGTGTATTACAATCGTCAGTGTGTACTATAGTCATGTCAAAAGTCTTTATGTACTATAGCCATTAGAGCATCCTATGTACTCCTAACCCTCTACAAAAGGACAGGTCAAGTTCTAAGAAGAGACACGATCATTTGAGCATTCTTGAGTAAAAGAGAAGTTGGGACTCTCTATTTCTCTATGAGCAAGCTTCTCTAATGATCTTAGCTTAAGTCCCTCTTCAATACTTTCCATTGTAATATTTTCACCTTTAAGCTTTCAATAAAAGATGTTTTCCAGTAGAGAACATTATTCAATTGAACCTTATGTCTTAAATATTATAATTTCTTGATTAAAGTTTCACTATCATTAAAAAAGATTAAAAACTTGATTAGTGACTATGGTCCTAGACAAAACAGATCTGTACTGTGCCTGATCTAAGGAAGGTAAGGTTGAGATTAGCAATATCTATAATCCGAAAACTAGAGGAACGCCAGAGTCCAGCGCCAACTAAGTTCAGGTAATGATCGAAACTCTCTAATTAAGTTTTAATTATTTTGCTAAACATGATGGGCCGTTAATCACATAAAATGTAATATTTGAGATATAAGTAGTAGATTGTGATAACTACAGTGAAATCATTATAAGTAGTCCAAACAGAAGTATAAGCTTAGTTTTGTAAAAAAGCCCAATAACTTTGAATATTTGCAAGAAAGCCCAAAAAAGAGTAGTAACCCAAACAGTAGTACTCCGAAAAATTATTACCCAAATCTGAGTGGATCCAAAAATATTTATCTGAAATTAGTGGACCAAATAAATATTTACCACCATACCATAGTGGACCTAAGAGTTAATTATCCTAACAAAAACTTCTTTACTTCTAGAATACTGTTGTTGTAAATTAATCAAAAAATAATGCATTCTTCATATTATAATATTCACCACATTGACATACTACATAAATCCATTCCAGGTCTATGAACCCTCAAAAAAATATTTTCTTCGCACAATCTTATCTTTTTCTTATATGTATAGTTGACATTAAAACATTTGAGTAAATCATAACACATTCACGTCAAGAATATTATAGTTAAATATTAAAAATCTATGCATTCATCTATACAATTGTGTACTGAAACAAACATTTCATGCAATCTGTTAAATCCTACCACCCTTAAAAATGAAAAAATATAAATATTAATAGACATCCCTTTTCTAACATGTACAATTTAGATTGAAACTTTTTATAACAGTAAAAACAAATTATCTACTTCTAAAATTTTATTGTTGTAGATCAATAAAAAATAACTTATTCTCATATACAAGATTGTATTGCACAACGTAACATGATATGATATCGAGAGCATCTAAGCATTAAAAGTAATTGCTTATTAAGCCTCCATTTGCAGACTACAATATTGTTTCATTTCTATATCTATGGATGACACCATGTTATTGGTTGAATCTACTTGAAAGTGGTTGTGATACAAAGAAGCCCGATTGAATGATAGATGGAGGTTGTTCACAAGAAGGTGTCCGGATATTAATGATCCATGCTATATTGCACAACGTCAATGATACAAAGAAGAAGCTAGATTGTGAAACTTACCCCTATCATGATTAGGAAAGAACTCCACTACTAGAAGGTTTGAACAATGTTGGGCATTCGCTGGAACCATGCTTCCATATAGTGATTGTAATGCAGTAGTGTGGTATGATGAAATGGCTACAAGTCGAACAAGTGGTCCACCTCGCTTTAATACCTACTGCCATTACGGTCAAGTTCGATTGGATCCTTTACCTGCACCCCCACCTTGACTTGATTCTTTATTTAATAATAGAAATTTCATGGAGAATATATGGACTTATAAATCCATGATGTCTTTCACTTCAATAGGAGCATCTATTGACCATTCCATCACAGATGGACGTGTATGCTATAGATTTCATGTAAGCGGTGAAAATTATCATCAAATTAGACTTTACTACCATCATAAGGACAACCACTAAGATTTGCACAACTTTATATATATGACACGCAGTTTGAGTCTTAAAATCGAGTACATGAATTAAATAGAAACAACAGTTCCACTAGAGTTAGCCTGTCTACTATAGAAAGCTTATAACACATGTTGGATGACTGCAATCCCTATGTACATGTATTTAGAAATGCTAGAGATATCATTAATAGTGGCGTTGTACATGATATGCGTATTCGGATCCTCCGATCACGGCCGGGGGGACAATATATCAGACCCACTGCTGATGAAATTACAACCCTTATAGCAGGAGGTGAGGATGCATAGGAAATGGGCGGTGATATAATAGTATGCAAGTTGGATGGGAGCCTTCAACAAATATATGGCACTTATCCTTCTCATATGGCCCTACATATCCACTCCTATTTCCATATAGAACGGATAGTTAGGGAAAGGGAATTCGTCTTGCTAAAGGATCCAGTAGCCATAGTTAGGGAATGACGATTTGTCAATACTATGTGCATATGATACAATTTCGATTGAATGAGAGTAACATTTTACTCCCAGGTGGTAGATTGTTTCTTCAATGTATTGTTGATTACTTTACTGTTATAGAGTAATGAAGGCTACATTATGTTAGGAAACATCAAGTACAATTACGTATAGATGTTGATATTCGCCTATATATGTAATCACTATTGGCGAGACAAACAACAGTGGTATTGGCCGATGGTGTGTATTGTCGTCCTCATTTACTGGGGGGTCACGTTACATGAGGCACCATTTTCTTGATGCTATGGCCATATGCGGACAAGTTAGTTATCCAGATTTCTTCATCACCTTTGCATGCAATCCAAATTGGCTAGAAATTGAAGGGACCCTCCAATAGCAACCGAGACAACATGCAAATAATAGACCAAATATTGTGGCTCAGGTCTTTTGATTGAGGTTGCGAGAGTTGAGTCTAGATTTCAAAGAAAAAAAATACATTTGGAACTGTTACTGCAGGTTTGTCACAGTTGTATCACAACATTTACACGTCTTCTAGCATTAGAAATGTTTACCAATTTAGTTTGCATTGCCTCACTAAAATCAGTTATTGCTTCCTTTACAGATATATATGTTATTAAATTTCAAAAGTGAGGGTTACCACATGCTCACATTCTCTTAAGCCTTGCACATGATGACAAGCCAAGTTGTGCAGAAGAAATTGATTCCTTCATTTGTGCAAAGCTCCCTAAACAAGATCTTAATCCATTTGTGTATGCTACAGTCACACGACACATGATACATGGCCCATGCGGTCAAGATATTTCCCACGCCCCCTATGTGGAAGGTTCAGATTGTAGTGAACATTATCCAAAATTATTCTGTGATGAAACATATATTGAGGAGAATGAGTTTGTCAGGTACAAGCAGAGGCATGATGATAACAGTTGGGTCATTCCCTACAATCAAGATCTGTGCATGAAGTATGATGCTCATATTAATGTTGAACGATGTGCACAGAAAAAAGTCATCAAGCACCTCCACAAATAAATTCCAAAGGGTCCGGATTGAGCGTCATTTGTTATTGAGGAAACTGTCCAAACCACAACGGGAGGAAGAGAATCTCAATATAGGAAAGTTGATGAGATAAAACAATATATAGATGGTAGATATATTTCATCTATTGAAGCAGCTTGCCACATATTTGAATTTGAAATAACTTACCATTATCCATATGTAGAGATGCTATAATTTCACTTGCCCGGGCAACACAATATTATTTTTAATAATGATGAAGATTTAGACAACATTGCTAATCGAGCTCAACATAATGTTAATATGCTCATGGCATAGTTTCAAGCTAATCAAGTTGACCCTGCAGCAAATTGTTACAGACATGGTGAATTTTCCAAATGTTATGTTTGGAATCGGACAGCCAAACAATGGACAAAACGACAAAAATGAGTATGTCTTAGGCCGACTTCCTTTTGCACATTCTAATTCCGGGGAGAGATATTACTTGAGAATGTTACTTGCAATTATTCATGGTACAAAGTCTTTTGAAGAATTGAGAATAATTGATGACATAGAATATGCAACCTTTCGTAAAGCTTGCTTGGCGTTATGATTGGTAGCTGATAATAGCGAGTGGGATGATGCTCTATTTGAGGCTTCCACATGGGCAACTGGGGCCCAATTACAGAGTATGTTATGCTCTTTACTTATGTACAATGAAGTAGGATAGCTATAGCTGCTTTGGGATAAACATTGGGAAGACCTTTCTGATGACCTTAAATGAAGATTACAACATGAGCATTAGAGTCCTGAGTTACGGTTGACTGTCGGTCAAAAGAAAAACCTATGCTTATATGAACAGGAGTTCCTTTTAAGAAGAAAAGGTTGCTCATTAATGGACTACCCTCCTATGCCATTGCCTTCTTGGGATATGTTCAGTTAAGAAATTGTCTCATTAGGGAGTAGTTAGATTATGACATTCTATAGAAGTTTAGAATCTTAACATGATGCTCCCTTCGTTGAACTTGGAACAAATGGACATGTTTCATGCTATAGTGAATGCTGATGATTCTAATAACAGGGGGTGTATTTTCCTGTACGGGAGTGGAGGCACTGGTAAGACATATCTACGGAATACGATTATTGTTACACTTAGATCGAAAGGAAGATAATTTTATCAGTTGCATCATTTGGAATAGCTGCATTACTACTGCCATTTGGCAAGACCGCTCATTCCATGTTTAAGATCCCTGTTAATCTTACAGAAGCAACGTATTGTTCATTCTCAAAGCATTTTGAGTTGGCTAAGTTGATTCGACAATCATCATTGATTAGCTGGGATGAAGCTCTGATAACCCATTGTTTTGTGTCGGAGACCATTAACCATACCTTAAGGGATATTTGTGGTCTACGAAAGATGCCTTTTGGAGGGAAGTTAATGGTATTTGGTGGTGACTTTAGGCAAATACTTCCGATTGTCACAAAGAAAAGCAGAATAGATATAGTTGCAGCATCATTGTCTCGATCGAATTTTTGGCATCAATGCTATGTCATGCATCTCAGGATTAATATGCAACCGAGGGATCCAAATTTAGGTAACCTTGAATATCAACTCATGCGAGATTTTGCAGATTGAGTCTTGAATATTGGTAATGGTAGCTTACAGGGGATTTCATTACAGTCAAAAAGTTAACCTAATTGGATAGAGATTCCATCGGAATTCCTTATACCTACTGACATTCAAGCATTGAATAAGTTAATATCAGAAATTTACCCTAATTTATCTATTAGGTATAACAATGGATCTTATATGCAAGAGCCTTGTATACTGGCTCCTACAAATAATGATGTTGACCAATTAAACTTACAGATGTTAGCTATGCTTCCTGGTGAGTCCCTTACTTACTTGATCTCAGATACATTTTAGGAGAGTGGTGACCATCCTGATATAGATGATATCAACCCCTTGAGATATTGCATGGGCTTTATATTTTATGCTTGCCTAATCATGAAATTCCCTTGAAAGTCGGTACCCCTGTAGTACTTTTGAGGAATCATGATCCATCTTTGGGGTTATGTAATGGCACACATGTGATCATTGGGCAACTTGGGCAAAAGGTTCTTGAAGCACAGATCATTACAGGTCGAAATATTGGACAAAAGGTGCTTATTCTGCATGTTGACCCGACGCCGTCAATAGAGGACATGCCATTTGCGTTCAAGCATAGACAATTCCCAATTAAATTGGCTTTTACAATGACCATCAACAAAAGCTAAGGGTAGTCATTAAACTATGTTGGAGTATATTTTCCCAAGCCAACCTTCTGCCATGGCCAACTTTATGTTGCAATATCTCGTGTTACCTCGCCATTGGGGTTACGGTTCTTGATTGTGACAAGAACAATGTGCTTAACAATGTTACAAAAAATATTGTCTACAAGAAAGTCTTCAATCGTGTCCCCACTCGACCTTAGTATACCACTCGTAGTAAATCCTTTGCAGTTGTAAAGCTTTCAATCAATTATCGTGCTGAGACATTTGCAGTATATTTCTTTTCACTACTTACCTAAGATCTTTTGAGTTGGATTGAAATCTTCATTATTTGTTTATATCAACATATTGACGTCACTCTAATAATTATTCAACCATACTTTCGAATTACCATTTGCTTATTCAAAAACTTAATTCCGGGGCAACGCGTGGATCCTAACTAGTGTAAATAAAATAAATGTATTTATGAAATGATAGATTGTCTAAATTATCGAAAGCAATTTTTATTTCAAAAATCTAAATTGCCAACTCATTTTTGCTTCTAATAAAAAATATATGTAAACTAATGTAATGTACCAAGAACAATATGATAAGAAAACACTAGACTAAGTAACTAATTTCTAGTAATAAGTCGAAATGGAAATTGCGCATAAAAATTCTAGAATGTAGTTTTAATTTGAGGGTGACTAATAATTCATCTGAAAGTGAGTATTATGAAAGTTACCCACTAATGAGTTATTAATCATCTTATAAAGTGTTCGTAAAAATATTCGTCTCACATATGTTATAGAATAATTACTGTATAATTTATATTGAACTTTTTAAAAAATAAATCATAGATTAGTATGATATTAAATATTCTTTAATATTTAAAAATTCATCTCATGGTCTTACATAGCTAAACTTGAATTACTATATAATTTCTATAGAACTTCTTAAAAAGAAATCATAGATTAATATGATATTAAATATTCTTTAAAAAAATTAGACAAGAATAACATTTTTAAAAAAAAATCTTAATTACACGAGATCCGCCCCGTCCATAGAATGGACACTCAAATTAGGACTAAAGAAAAGGTAGAACAAAATGTAATAAGAGGTCAACCGAAAAAAAAAAATGTAGCAAGAGCCCAGGAAAGCATAGAAAATCTAAAGAGAAATATAAGTTAATTAGTGATTGAAAAGCTTTACGAATAATGAGGAAATAGGGCTATCATCACAGGAGCAAGGAACCACGTCAAGAAGTTAAAAAGTAGAAATACTAGTTGCGCAGGAATGCAGGATGAGGACAAGCAAGCATTGCCGCAAATTTTGTGAATCGACAATAATTCATTAGTAAATTTAAAAGTTCATGGGACCATGACCCGTCTCCAAGTCCCTTCTAACTCTACCCTGAAATGAACAGGCCCTAAGGGCTTCTTCATTATGGCTATATTGTACCCATTAATCGCTTCAAATTGCTCCAACCTACTCTAATAAAGCTATAATTTTTTTGGCTTAAATGACAAATTGACAAAAGTACAGATATCGCCATGACAGAATTAATCTCGATCGAGATAAGTAAAACGTTATAATTGTTAAAAAATATATAATTTTTTAAAAAATATTATGAACAAGAAATTAAAAAAGGGATAAACATTGAAGGCACAATTAACCTCGACTGAGATGGGTAATCCGTGAAACATATTTGTTACAAAGTGAGATTAATATTATTGCAGTTTAATTGTAATTAGACGCGTTTAACTGATTGGTAAATGTTATTACATTTTCTGGATATCTAAAGAATATTATTACTTGACGCAAAAAAAATCGCTTACGATGCCTAACATTGTAAATTACTTCCTCACAATTTCAACAGCTAAAAATACATTATAATAATGTTCAATTTTTCGGTTGCATAATTTTGTGGGTACTGTGTGAACTAGTATTACAAAATTCAAAGTCAATACACAAAAAATAGTCATCAATAATAGAAAAATGCTCGAAAATTCTCTAAAAGGCTCCTGACTTGGTCCTACCTACTCCAACCGGCCAAGGCGCTAAGCATTAATCCAAAATGCTCCTAAGTGTTCCAAAATACTTCAAACTGTTCGAATATGCTAAACGCTCCTCCAAAATGCTCATGACAAATAGGCCCTAAATAGCTAGCTTTTTCTTATTAGGTTTTAGGGTCATGACTAGCTATATTAGGCAAAATACTTGTATGAAGTTCAATTGTTTCCTGCCACCAAAATAATTAGTACCTTTAAAAAGTAGAGGCCAATCAGAGTTAAAATCATAACTAATCATGAGATTAAACTAATAAACGGTAAAGTCTCAAAAAATAGTATTAGCTCTGATACCAATTGTTGACCCAATTTGACTAGTTAAATCACCTTAGAGGGGAGTGAATAGGGTATAATCAACGTTACAAAATAATCAAAATAAAATGCAGAAAAGTAAATGTAGACAAAATACGCTATTTATAGAGGTTCGGCCATGCCTAGTTCTCTACCCACGGACGCCCTTTGCCAATGGAATTTTAAACATTTTTCTTTTATTGGGTCGTACAACCTACAAGTTGACCCTATAACTCTAGGTGTCTCAATGTACGTTTTGTTCATCAATCATATTTGGGTAGTCGACCCTCTGGTTAATCAACCCAACCCAATACAAAGAATTACAATAATCATTTGATCAATAATAATACAACTCTCTATAGATAATAATCAAATGAACTAGCACATGAGAGTAAGATATCGGTAAGCGAATGATATTCCAATATGAGTTCTTGTATTTTTCTCTTATGTCTCTCCAACCTTCAAATTCTCCTCTATTTATCGCCAAAATAGGATATACCCTTTAGAGCCCTTCAAGATAAGTAGTCGTTATAACCAAATAAGGAAAACATCATCTTCAACATATTTCAAGTCCTTGAATAACATTTCAGGCCCTTGGAGACTCAGCAAATTACTTTTGCAGCCTTGGCAAATTTGAAAGTAACGGGTACTTTTCAATTTAAATATGATTAGTAAGATAACTGAGAATAATATATTCAGAATATCTTTCAAATAAATAGACAAGTATGTAATTATTCATAATCTTGCGTAATTAAATTTGAATCATAAAATATAATATCATAAAAATCACATATTTAAATTTGAATACTAAACCATATCAAAGATATTACGGCACTTTACATAAAATCAATTAAGCAATACTAAAAGCATATATCCACTTAGATCAAACATATTTAAACAATATGAATATTTAGGTAGGTCGAAAAATAACATGATAAATATATCAATAGACTAACTCCTTTTTATCTTTCATCAAAACGTATTAATAAAATACATCATAAGCTTAAGGAAGCTAATAAGTATGATCTCAGTTTCATATGTTGTCCAAATTCTTTTTGGAAATTTACGATGGAATTTATACCATCACCAGCTAAACTTATGATGCATGCTTATTAACTACAATAATTAAGAAGGTCGATACTAGTAAATTAGCGTCCAACTTTTCCCCTTTCCCCCTTTTTTTTTGGGAGAAAGTGGGGGGGGGGGAAAAAGCCTATATGAAGGACTAAATATAGAGTGGTACTACGACAATTTAATCGCTGTGCTCCAAAATGACAAGCAATGATCTTGAGCAACGGTTCTTCCACCGCTCCACCACACCCCGCTCTTTCCAGCCTCTCAACCCCGGCTTTCAGACCAATTTTGTAAGTCTCTTTGATACACTTGCAGTCCAGATAAGGTCTTCATCTTATGTCATGATTTCTTTTTTTTCGGCTTATATTACAATTACATAATATTATTCTTTGTGATTCATCCAAGCGTAGGAAAAAAAAAAAACTACTTTCATTTAAAAAAAAAAAAAAACACTTTGAGCAATTTTAGTTGCATTTTTAGCAGAACAATTTAAGTTCACTGGTTCACATCATTCATATGTGTCAAATCATGGATTAAAATCAATGTTAGTGTTAGAGCATTTAGCTTATTTATATTGTCGCTTGGGGTGCATGCAGTCAATACCAAAAGCGTTCTCAAGTTCATATCTAAATCAAAAAGAAGAAGATAATGAGGAGATTACAGCAACTTTAACCGACAGCAAGAAAGAGAAAGTTTGGCGTGTCAGAATTGTGAGGACTGAAGAAGATGGAAAGCAATTGAAGCTCAAACAAGGGTGGGAAGATTTTTTTAAGGATCATGATGAGTTGGGTGCGGGTGATTTCGTAGTGTTTGAGCATCATGTTAGCCTTGTCTTCCATGTTTCCTTCTATGGCCATAATGGTGATCTCTCTCCCTCTCTCTCTCTCTCCCGACCTAAGTAAGAATTTGACATGATTAAACGAGAAATGCAGAAATTTTGGGTAGTACCGATTAATTAGTTACAACGAAAATTAGGCCTAATCAAGTTAAACACTTTCTTTTTTAATCGACATAAAACATTTAAGTACTGTGAGCTCCTATTCACTAGAGTTGGATAATAGGTCAGATTGGGTTAGATTTGTATTCGCGTTGAATTTAAATAAGTTGAGAATTCCTCGACCTAAACCTAACTCATTTATTAAACGGGTTGGAAAATCTTGACCTATACCCATTTAATTTTTAAACGGGTTGATCCGTTTAAGATAAACAGGTTGAGTTCAGTCGCCTAATTATCCTTTTACGCGTCTACCATTTTCAACTAATATGTAACGACAAAACATTAAAAATTAAGTTTACATATCACATTAAACAATTATTCTCTAAAACTCCCCCAATTCATCATAATTCACATTTTTTTTTAAAATTTTTGTATTCTTAGTGGTCTAATAAAAAGGTAAACGGATACATGACAAATGGGAAAATGAGTTAGTTTGTTTAACTCATTTAATTAAACGGGTTAAAAATATGTACTTTTTCATGTTGAGAATCTCGACCTGAACCTAACCCATTTAATTGAACGGGTTGAATGTGTCAACTCATTTAGTTAAATGGGTTGAAAATTTATACTCAAACACACTTAACTTCACATCGATAGGTAATCGTGTCGGATCAGTTTTGCCCATCTTTACTATTCATGAGATTCACTGAACAAGTACAGGAGGAGTTAGGACAAGTCTTACTCAAATCTAGGCCTAATAAGTCCAGTTGTATATCCACTTAAGTGAACTAATCAAGTTAAATTCTTATGTAAAAATAAAAATTGATTTTTTATTTTGTCTAAATTAAAACGGATCCAAGTTAATTAGTTGGATAACATGACCCATGATGAATTGTTGAATTTGAGATTTATTTGATTAGTGATTTTTAGTATCGACCGTGCTAAACATCGCCCCGGGGCGATGGATAAACATGATTAAATGAAGGTATCTAGGTGAATCTTATTTATTATCACATACCTTATTAATGCTTTTCACATTCATATTTATATTATCCCTAAAATATCCTTATTTAATTTCTTTGCCCTTTATCCACCATATTTATTTACCCATTTATTCTTTCCTTTTTTTTTTTTCCCTAACATTAGACTCCCATTGTCCAATCTCTTGTAAGATGAAATATATATATATATATATATTGACTTGCTTGAATCTACATAATCTCTACAGATCATGAAATAAATATTCAAGATTCCTTAATACACATAATACCTACATGTCATATTTCAATCAAGTGAATTATTAAAAACCAAGGCGAAACATGATATTGGCTCCAAGGAAAAACCAAAAGAAAAGAAACATGATACAAAACCAAAAGAAGGGGCCCCAAAGGAGAAAAACATAGCAAAGAATGAGAGTTCCACAATCTGCACAAATGCAATATTGCAGTAATTATAGACTTGCCAACTGATAACATAAGTTGACACAACTAGCAAAGACAGACATAGCTAGTATTTCACACAAAATATAGGATTCAAATCCAAGTCATTTGCTACTGCTTTCTTCTTCTTGTTTGGTGCATCGTCAAGAACAATAGCATTTTCCTTGTCCTGGGGGCAACAATTCGCATAATGCCTGGGTTTTTTTGCATTTTGAACAGTGTCTTGAATGCTTTGTAGACCCTTTTCCCCCTTTCATTCGCTTCTTCCTAGGACGCCCTTTCGTTGTTGATTTTGGAGGACACAAAATATCATTACCAGCCATCAGTGGATCATTATCTATCAAAATTTGCCCCTCCAACACATCTAGCTCATGGCTATATTGTTGAAGACACCAGCGAGAAGGCAAATAAGCAGATGGAACCTTATGAGAATCCTTCTGAAGAAATATCCGCAGTATATGACGGTAAAGTATTCCGAAAAATTCAAATTTCTTACAACTACACATAATTATATTTCCATCCCAGAACACTTGGTGATTCCTATTATGTGATCCTTCATAATATCTTAAAATAAAGTTGTTACCACTCGCATAGAGTATCAAGTACTGAATTGATCTAGAAGACTCCTCTCTGAACTTTTCAAAAGCGAATGGAGTAAGAACCTGAGAAGCTTGTTTTCTAATGGGGACTTGACTTTAAGAACATTAATCTTTTGGATGGCCAACATATCATCATGCAAATTTCTCTGTTTAATTTCTTGGACAGCAACATCAATCTACACATGAAAAGAATTTGAGAATTTTTTAGTTAAAAGGGGCGAAATAAAGAGGAGAAAGAGAAAAATGAAGCATAAATAGGAAAAACATAAAAAGTTGAGGACTAACTTGTTTGACAAGATCTTTTAAAGTTGTATTAGAGGAAATGAATCTTTTGATAAAGCCATTTATGTACTCCGATCTTCCTGTGGTGGTCATTCCTCCAAAGAAGTAATTCCGGAGATAGGCAGGCACCCAGAATTTTTTGATCAGATATAAGCCTTTCACATGTTTGTCATCTTGTGGATCAAACTTGGCAACTGTGACATCCCATGGGCTTTCAAATTCCTCAATAGTTTCCAACTTATAAAGCTTGTAGAATTCACTACACCAGTCGGGATACCGATTACGAAGAATAGATGTGAACCACCCACTAAACTTTGGTGTGATATGCCATATGCAGAAAGCATGCTTTGTAAACTGCAACTCAGTAGCAATTGCCTCTGTCACCCAAGGATCCTGATCAGTTACGATAGTCTTGGTTGATTGCTTCATAACAGTCACCAAAGTTTGAAAAAGAGAAAAAAAAAATTGACTTATGAAATCTATCAATATTTCACAGTAGGACAATTGAGGGAAAAAAAGGTTTATAAAGTACCTTCATGAGCCACTTAAAAGTGGCAGTAGTCTCATTTCGGAGAAGAGCAAAACCGAATAATACCGTCTTTCCATGATTGTTAATGCCGACGAACACTCCACAAGGCATGTCATACATGTTAACATTGTAAGTAGTGTCAAACACTACTACATCTCCATATTTTTCATACCATTCAACACAAGCACCAGGGGACCAAAACACATGCTCAAGCTTCCTTTCACTATCAACTTTTAGTATGTATTGAAATTTAGGATCTTCTTGCTTACATGACTTGAAATAATCCAAAAGGTTTACAACATCATTTCTAGCAAGTTGCTTCCTGACTTTCGTGAAAAGATTACGAATGTCTTTTTCAAGGAAAGGAAGTTCCCCATGAACAACATTTTTCTCCAACTCAAGTACACGAATAATCTGTCTAACTGTGAGGCCTGCATCTTTCAACAAAAAAATTTTTGCTTCATCATCCTTGCTAATTACTCGATTCACTGGAAGAAAGCACATTTGAGATGGGGATAACAAAGAATGGTTGTGCTCCGCAACAAAAGTGGTAACGTGCCACTGTTCGGGAAAGATCTCATTAAACCTTCGCAATTTAATGCGCATATGGGCATTACAATTAGACTTATAAGATACTCGATTTCTTTGCCCCTTTGTTGGATTAATCTCTTTGAATGGTTGAGTTCGACCACGATGACAAAAGAAGTCACGTCTTACAATTTTGCCATCTTTCTTATCAATACGATCTTTTCGAACACTAAAACCATGTAAGCAAGCAAAATTCTGATAGAAAACTAAAGCTTCTTTTTCGCTAAGAAATGTTTGACCCACAAATGGCTTGAAATTTGGTTCTACTTGAGGATGAGTTCCATTAGAGCCATCTAGCATTTCCATTTGATTTGAATTATTTAAGCCACAGTCTAAAGCTGACATATCTTCTAATTCGATCATATATGTACTTACATCCAACATATCTTGCTCAAACAATCCCATCATTGCCTCATTGTTAGGCAGCTCATTGAGATCAAACATGGTTACCTAACAAAGAATAAAATCCGCAATTTCAAATATAAACTAAATTTTGAATCTGACACTTTAAAGTATTTCACCATAATGATCTAAAGCAGAACCAAAAACCCGAAGAAAAGAAAAGAAAAAAAGAGGATTGGAGTTTACCTTCGTTGGCTTGTTCACGGCAGGAAAATAAATTAACAGTTGAATGAGTTCATGTAACTCCTTATGACTTGTTATTAGTCATATACCACCAGATTTTGCCTAAGCCAAAATTCAATCACATACCACACATATATAAGCAGTAGAGTAGAATTGTAAATTGTAAATTGGAAGAAATTTTTGGCGGGAACATGTTATTGTCTCCCTCTCTTCCTCTCATTAAACTTTAACTTAGGAAATTTCACTCTGGCATTTAATCGAACAGTTGGTGGGCACGCTTTCGATGGGCTAGCCCTAATAATTAAAGAGAAGTAACTGTACATTACAGAAATAAATCAACAAAATGGCGGAGGGAGGGAGTGATCTTACCCATAATTTACTGAAGTGACTATGGCAGAGGAGGGAGGACACGCCCAGGGTGAGCTCACCATCAAATGAGAAATCAAGTCATTTGAACACCTCCTTCTAGGCAAACTGTTCATCAGTGCTAAACGAGTAGGTGGTGGCCAAGGCAATCTAGATACCCATGGTTTGATCGATATGAATTGCATAGCTTTGAAATTTTTTTGCTTCATGGTTGAGAGTTATCTTGATTGTTGTGGAATTTCAATGGAGTTGGGAGGAGAGAGAAAAAACAATAGTTGGAGATGTGGGCTTGCGGGAGAATTATGAAGAGAGAGAAAAGGTTTGGGGTAATGAATATGGGCAAAAAAGGGATTGGGAATGAACGTGGGTTGCAGGAGAATTATGAAGAGTGAGAATAAGTTAAGGTTGGGGTAATTCTCCTGCAACCTTAACTTTTTCTCACTCTTCATAATTCTCCTGCAACCCACGTTCATTCCCAATCCCTTTTTTGCCCATATTCATTACCCCAAACCTTTTCTCTCTCTTCATAATTCTCCTGCAAGCCCACATCTCCAACTATTGTTTTTTCTCTCTCCTCCTAACTCCATTGAAATTCCACAACAATCAAGATAACTCTCAACCATGAAGCAAAAAAATTTCAAAGCTATGCAATTCATATCGATCAAACCATGGGTATCTAGATTGCCTTGGCACCACCTGCTCATTTAGCACCGATGAACAGTTTGCCTAGAAGGAGGTGTTCAAATGACTTCATTTCTCATTTGATGGTGAGCTCACCCTGGGCGTGTCCTCCCTCCTCTGCCATAGTCACTTCAGTAAATTATGGGTAAGATCACTCCCTCCCTCCGCCATTTTGTTGATTTATTTCTGTAATGTACAGTTACTTCTCTTTAATTGTTAGGGCTAGCCCATCGAAAGCGTGCCCACCAACTGTTCGATTAAATGCCAGAGTGAAATTTCCTAAGTTAAAGTTTAATGAGAGGAAGAGAGGGAGACAATAACATGTTCCCGCCAAAAATTTCTTCCAATTTACAATTCTACTCTACTGCTTATATATGTGTGGTATGTGATTGAATTTTGGCTTAGACAAAATCTGGTGATATATGACTAATAACAAGTCATAAGGAGTTACATGAACTCATTCAACTGTTAATTTATTTTCCTGCCGTGAACAAGCCAACGAAGGTAAACTCCAATCCTCTTTTTTTCTTTTCTTTTCTTCGGGTTTTTGGTTCTGCTTTAGATCATTATGGTGAAATACTTTAAAGTGTCAGATTCAAAATTTAGTTTATATTTGAAATTGCGGATTTTATTCTTTGTTAGGTAAAACATGTTTGATCTCAATGAGCTGCCTAACAATGAGGCAATGATGGGATTATTTGAGCAAGATATGTTGGATGTAAGTACATATATGATCGAATCAGAAGATATGTCAGCTTTAGGCTGTGGCTTAAATAATTCAAATCAAATGGAAATGCTAGAGGGCTCTAATGGAACTCATCCTCAAGTAGAACCAAATTTCAAGCCATTTGTGGGTCAAACATTTCTTAGCGAAGAAGAAGTTTTAGTTTTCTATCAGAATTTTGCTCGCTTACATGGTTTTAGTGTTCGGAAAGATCGTATTGATAAGAAAGATGGCAAAATTGTAAGACGTGACTTCTTTTGTCATCGTGGTGGAACTCAACCATTCAAAGAGATTAATCCAACAAAGGGGCAAAGAAATCGAGTATCTTATAAGTCTAATTGTAATGCCCATATGTGCATTAAATTGCGAAGGTTTAATGAGATCTTTCCCGAACAGTGGCACGTTACCACTTTTGTTGCGGAGCACAACCATTCTTTGTTATCCCCATCTCAAACGCGCTTTCTTCCAGTGAATCGAATAATTAGCAAGGATGATGAAGCAAAAATTTTTTTGTTGAAAGATGCAGGCCTCACAGTTAGACAGATTATTCGTGTACTTGAGTTGGAGAAAAATGTTGTTCATGGGGAACTTCCTTTCCTTGAAAAAGACATTCGTAATCTTTTCACGAAAGTCAGGAAGCAACTTGCTGGAAATGATGTTGTAAACCTTTTGGATTATTTCAAGTCATGTAAGCAAGAAGATCCTAAGTTTCAATACATACTAAAAGTTGATAGTGAAAGGAAGCTTGAGCATGTGTTTTGGTCCCCTGGTGCTTGTGTTGAATGGTATGAAAAATATGGAGATGTAGTAGTATTTGACACTACTTACAATGTTAACATGTACGACATGCCTTGTGGAGTGTTCGTCGGCATTAACAATCATGGAAAGACGGTATTATTCGGTTTTGCTCTTCTCCGAAATGAGACTACTGCCACTTTTAAGTGGCTCATGAAGGTACTTTATAAACCTTTTTTTCCCTCAATTGTCCTACTGTGAAATATTGATAGATTTCATAAGTCAAATTTTTTTTTTTTTCCCTCTTTTTCAAACTTTGGTGACTGTTATGAAGCAATCACCCAAGACTATCATAACTGATCAGGATCCTTGGGTGACAGAGGCAATTGCTACTGAGTTGCAGTTTACAAAGCATGCTTTCTGCATATGGCATATCACACCAAAGTTTAGTGGGTGGTTCACATCTATTCTTCGTAATCGGTATCCCGACTGGTGTAGTGAATTCTACAAGCTTTATAAGTTGGAAACTATTGAGGAATTTGAAAGCCAATGGGATGTCACAGTTGCCAAGTTTGATCTACAAGATGACAAACATGTGAAAGGCTTATATCTGATCAAAAAATTCTGGGTGCCTGCCTATCTCCGGAATTACTTCTTTGGAGGAATGACCACCACAGGAAGATCGGAGTACATAAATGGCTTTATCAAAAGATTCATTTCCTCTAATACAACTTTAAAAGATCTTGTCAAACAAGTTAGTCATCAACTTTTTATGTTTTTCCTATTTATGCTTCATTTTTCTCTTTCTCCTCTTTATTTCGCCCCTTTTAACTAAAAAATTTCAAATTCTTTTCATGTGTAGATTGATGTTGCTGTCCAAGAAATTAAACAGAGAAATTTGCATGATGATATGTTGGCCATCCAAAAGATTAATGTTCTTAAAGTCAAGTCCCCATTAGAAAACAAGCTTCTCAGGTTCTTACTCCATTCGCTTTTGAAAAGTTCAGAGAGGAGTCTTCTAGATCAATTTAGTACTTGATACTCTATGTGAGTGGTAACAACTTTATTTTAAGATATTATGAAGGATCACATAATAGGAATCACCAAGTGTTCTGGGATGGAAATATAATTATGTGTAGTTGTAAGAAATTTGAATTTTTCGAAATACTTTGCCGTCATATACTGCGGATATTTCTTCAGAAGGATTCTCATAAGATTCCATCTGCTTATTTGCCTTCTCGCTGGTGTCTTCAACAATATAGCCATGAGCTAGATGTGTTGGAGGGGAAAATTTTGATAGATAATGATCCACTGATGGCTGGTAATGATATTTTGTGTACTCCAAAATCTACAACGAAAGGGCGTCCTAGGAAGAAGCGAATGAAAGGAGGAAAAGAGTCTGCAAAGCATTCAAGACACTGTTCAAAATGCAAAAAACCCGGGCATTATGCGAATTGTTGCCCCCAGGACAAGGAAAATGCTATTGTTCTTGACGATGCACCAAACAAGAAGAAGAAAGCAGTAGCAAATGACTTGGATTTGAATCCTATATTTTGTGTGAAATACTAGCTATGTCTGTCTTTGCTAGTTGTGTCAACTTATGTTATCAGTTGGCAAGTCTATAATTACTGCAATATTGCATTTGTGCAGATTGTGGAACTCTCATTCTTTGCTATGTTTTTCTCCTTTTGGGCCCGTTCTTTTGGTTTTGTATCATGGTTCTTTTCTTTTGGTTTTTCCTTGGAGCCAATATCATGTTTCGCCTTAGTTTTTAATATTTCACTTGATTGAAATATGACATGCAAGTATTATGTGTATTAAGGAATCTTGAATATTTATTTCATGATCTGTGGAGATTATGTAGATTCAAGCAAGTCAATATATATTCCGTCTTACAAGAGATTGGACAATGGGAGTCTAATGTTAGAAAAAAAAAAGGAAAGAATAAATGGGTAAATAAATAGGGTGGATAAAGGGCAAAGAAATTAAATAAGGATATTTTAGGGATAATATAAATATGAATGTGAAAAGCATTAATAAGGTAGGTGATAATAAATAAGATTCACCTAGAAACCTTCATTTAATCATGTTTATCCATCACCCCGGGGCGATGTTTAGCACGGTTGTTAAATTAAATGTGGGCATCATCTGCACCAAAATAAAAACAAAATAACAATAATTAAATGTGGGCATCATAATTGGTGTTTTAAGTAATTTGGATGCTTGGTGTGCAAAAATTATGGAGCATTCATTACTCTGATTTGAACTCTATGTAGTTATTGGAATGCAGCTTTCCACAAGTCAAGTAATTACTTTTGATGAAAAAGGACATGTAATGAAGTTCAATTTATTCTAACATATATATATTTTTTTCTTTGATCCTCAATTTCACTAGAATCGAGTTATTATTGACCCAATAAAAGATAGAGCTCCCCAATTATAAATTTTCTGTATTTACAAGTTTCGAATCCGACACTTTACTTAAGGGGAACAGATGCCAAACTACTTGAACCAACCTGTGTTGATATTCTAACATATATATGATATGTTCCTTTTGTTGAAAAATTGAGATTTCTCAACTCTTCCGTAATTTTCTTCCAAAAAATTTCATTATTTTCCAATCCTTTGAATCCTTTTCGTTCTTTCCCATGCATCCTTTGACAAAAACTCATTAGTCATTATTAACTCTGGCGGCTGCTATCACTTTCACTGAGTATCTTCTTACATGAAGCAAAGTTGTTACCTTGGATGAAATATGCATGTAGCATTTGTGCATATAGCACCCACAAATAAAAGCATGTCTAATGTATGACATTTTTGAACGATCCTTAAAAAAACATAGATACAATTCATTAAACCATTTCATTTTTGTACAAGTTATATATCAAAGGGTCACATTGACAACCTTATTGCAGTATATTCCTAAGGTGTTTGCAATGGAGAATAAACTGGATAAAAGGTGGTGTGGAATGGAGTTAATGGATGAGGAAGGGAAAACTTGGTCACTGCTACTAAGACACAAGAAAGACACAGGTAAAGGCGCTCAATTTTATATTGGCGGTTGGCGTTCTTTTCATAAAGCTTATGACCTTAAGACTGGTGATCATATCGGTTTCGAGCTTATCCACTCTGGTAAAAGGCCACTAATGAAATTCCGTAGTAACTTTAAAGGTTCTATCTTTTGTACATTTACTTTCATAAATTAACTTTTTATAATTATTAGAAGTATAGTCATGACATCTAATTTTGTTTTTCAAATGCAGTACTTTTTCCTTTTTTAGTTCATTCAACCACCAATATTTTATTATTTATATATGTTATTATTGCATGTTAGTTCGTTTATGAATTGTGTACATCTTGAAAGGGTTTCAAGAGGTGAGAGGCAAGGATTGCTTAGAACAAAGGGTGTCTTTTAAACCATGTGGATTTCCTCACTGCTCTATGGTTGTCAAACCCTACTGGAAGACAAAAGGAGTGGTAAGGTTATCCTCTCTCTCTTTCTTTACAAGAGTGTCAAAATAAATGAACTGTAAGAACTGGATCGTCGTACCTTAAAAACAAAGTTTTAAGAATTGATGTAAATTATGAATTAATAAGGTCCTACAAGAGTCTGACAAAGAAAATTAAGGTGCTCTAACATAAACCATCCACTAGACATGTAAAACCATCCTACAAGCATGTACTCGTACTCATCTGTTTGAATTCAGATACTTCTCCACACATATGAACAATCTTATCATCTATCTTCAGAGGCAAATGATTTCGTAATGTTCGGTCCTTTGATTTCATACTTTTTCAGTCCGAATTTCTACCATTATTTTTACACAGTTGATTTCACATATATTTGTAGCACTGATTTATGTTAATTTGCCTATTATCTATAGATCAAAATATGGGATGCATTTAGCTAGGTTGGCTTAATTGGTTGCCGGTTGCAGTTTTTTCCAAGCGCACTTGCAAGAGAGAATGGTCTGATCAATAGAAGGTGTGAAGTGGAAACAATGGATGAGAAAGGGCGAAAACGGTCATTGCCACTGAGGGGCCAGCGTGGCAATAGAGCGCACATTGCAAGCTTCCGCACGTTCTATGAAGCTAATGGTCTCGAGCCGGGTGATCGCGTCACTTTTGTGCTTGTGAACTCTGCAGAAGACATTGTTATGAAGTTCTACACTACTGAAAGTAATGTATAGATTAGATAATCTAGTTTGTATAGGAAGAGGCTAATGACTTTTGGTGCAATGAAAGACTGGCTTGTTAGTACTTTATATATGTCATATGTTGAAGACTATACTTTGTATTCAGTTATCCTGAAATTTTAGTCATTAAGAGCATGTGTAACGGTGATTCATAATTTTGGATCATAAGTGGGGCCCTACATCTCTCGCATCATCTCACAAGTCAACATTTTCTCTCTTTTCTACATCCTATGGATTACCAAATAAAATAATATTTTATAGACCCCACTACTACCATATTATTGAAGACTTTTAAAGGCTTAGTTGGGAAAAAAAAAAAGAGAGAGAGAAAATGTGTGGGGGCGGATCACGACCGTGAGCTGGACTGTGGGGTGAGCGAAGCGGATCACTGATGTATGGTGTTGCTTGGACTGTGAGCCAAAATTTTGGCTTGCGAGCCTTGCATTGCAGGTGCTCTAATATTTTTACCTATACTTTTCTGGAATTAATATTCTACTACTTTGAAATATATTGACTTTAATTTTAGGTAACCTCCAAGTTTTTTATATGCCCCCTGATTCGGAAAAACTTAGGGCCCAAAGTGAGCCCACAAATCTACTCGTGGACCTAAGCCACTATGACCGTCCCTGACCACTCCTAGACTTTGAGGGCCATTATTAGGCCTATCTCGGGAAACCGCCCCGCAGTTCGTTAGGGAATCTACCTTGAAAAAGGGGGAGAATTCTGAGGTATCATTCATCATGCACAATCACAACCAAGAAGGACTCATCATAATCCCTGACAAGACCTACTCCTCATCTGTATTGTCTTTCCTGTACTGTCTCTTCTTGGGACAATGACTTGACCGTCGAAGAGGCGTTCTCCGAATCCCAATCCGGGGCTGCCCTTTTTGCAGGTTCAAAACTCGTGGAGTAGATCGCCTAACGTCCATCCCCCTTTCGCCATCACGTAAACTCGCTCTCATCCCACGTCATCCTTGGAGAAAACAGAAGTCCCAAAACAAATTTGGCGCCGTCTGTGGGGAGAGAGTAGTGAATGATGGTTGTAAGTGACGCCACATGAGCACATCCCAGGAGGGACAAGGCCTCAATGATTGACACCCTGGCGGCCCTCGAAGTGCAAGATGCTCAGGAGAGCTCTCGGGCAAATCCTCGCTTGGCCAGGCAATGCTCGCCCGAGCTGGAAGCCTACGTTACAATGTACACGCTGAAAAATTTTATGACCGCTATGACCGACACCATCCTTCAATAAGTGATGGAACAAGTAAAAAAGACCATGGAAGCCGTAAACTCCATGAGGCCACTGCCTACATTCGACTATGTACCTATAGAGGAGTGTGAGTCGTCCCATAGGCATGCCCCCGCTGAGTCGTTGCTCCGAAGCGACGAAGTTAGAGAGATTGCCCGACTGGAGAGGAACGGATGGTCCCGCGAAAGGAACCATGACCGCTCAATGGGAGTAGATGCCCGACAGGCCTGCCAGGCGGCTCGAGGTAGGCCCATGAACTCTGTGACTACGTACACACCATATGCAACTCGCTCCCGGCGCACAGCTGGGTTCGAGGAGTAAGAACAAACCCCACGGCTACGAGAAGGAGCCTCTTGGAGGAGGCACACTCTCGAGCGCTGTTTAGCTCGGGAGCGCACATGCAGTCCATCCACATGAGGTGCGAGTGATCATAGTCCTCGCTAGGCCAGGCGTTCCCAGCACAGTCCTACGAGGACCGACTTCCCTCGAAGGAGCCCATCGGTAGTTGTAGTGGGACGGCAGTTAGAGACTCCCCTCAAGGTGTCCGGGATGGCCGCTCGGATATGACCAGTTCCTTTCTCCATGCCTTTCAGTGTCGAGATAATCAATGTTCTCAGGTTCGTGAAAGTCAAGATGTATACTATGGGGTTGTACGACAGGACCACGGACGCAGTAGAGCACCTCGGGGTATATAAGGCTCAAATATAGGTCCAAGATGTGGACAACGCTGCTTCCTGCCGATATTTCTTGGCCACCTTGAAAGGGGTGGCACAATCCTGATTTAATGGCCTGACTCTGAGGAGTGTCTCCTGCTTCCAGGACTTGGCAAACCGGTTCATCAATCAACTCATCGCTAGTCGCAAGAAGAGGTGGACTAGCATTCACCTATCGAAGATTAAGCAGAGATCGCAAGAGTCCCTGGTAGAATTTGTAAAATGGTTCCATCAGAAGGCGGTCCTAATTCTTGCCCTAGATGATGGAGTAGCATACACCTCCTTTCTGAACAGATTGAAGAATGGACAGTTCAAAATTTCCCTGGCCAAGCAGAAGGAAACTTTCTTGGCAGACGCTTTAAGGAAGGCCGCAGATTTCATCCGAGGAACTGAAATCTGTGCCGAAAACATAGACACCTCGAAGAAGGCTAAAACCCAAGGGGACAGGAATGCCGAATGAGGAGGCAGAATGCTGAGACTTGATATCTGATACTCCCGTTTCACTACAGATCCAAGGAGCATGCTCATGGAGGTGAAGAGACATCCCATGCTAAGAAAGCTGCAGCCCATGACTACGGCGCTAAAACCACATAATGCGCGGAAATATTGTGAGCTTCATGAACAAAACGGTCATACCATTGCCGAGTGCAGGGAGCTGAAGAAGGCCTTCACGAGCTTACTGACAAGGGACAAATAGATCGCTTCTTGAAGAGAGGGCCTCGATCCCTTCACAAGGGGTGCGACACAGCATGCACAGAATCTCGAGAGGAGTGCTCCACTGAGATATTGGCCATTATCGTCGGCGGTTATGCAGAGGGCATTACCCGGGCTACATGGAAGGCGCAGATGCGAAGGACACAGTAGGTCCTGACGGCGGAGTAGGGGAGCCGCGTTACAATCCCCACCGCATTTTGCTTCGCCACGTGACGACCCTTTGGTGGTCGAGCTAAAAGTGGCAAATGCCCTCGTCCAATCGAATTTTAATTGATACCGGGAGCTCTGTTGACATTGTCACTTGGGAGTATTTGAAAAGACTTAAGCACCTAGGAAGGGAAATTGTTCCCCTCATACATACCATTCTAGGCTTTGAAGGACAAGAGTTAGACCCTACAGGAGTGATCCGGCTGCCACTGCAGTTTGGGGACAAGTCCAAGGCACAAAATCTAGATGTTGATTTCTTAGTAGTAGACATCCCCACGGCTTTTAATAACATCCTAGGGCAGCCAATCTTACATCGGGTAAAAGTCGTCATTGCGTCGTACTTGCTTCAACTTTAGTATGAAGCAGATGATAGTAGTGTTGGAAAACTTCAAGGAGATCAACACACAGTCCAAGAATGATACTTTGTTAGCATTCGACTGTTGGTGGAATGCTCGAGCGGACGCAGATTTGCTGAGCAACCGGCCTCAGGCAAAAAGCTGCGGATTACGCTTCCTCCCCCTGCTGAAACCATGGCCATCTATACCCTTACCTCGGCCGACCTTGGACGACCGTGCCCAAAACCTGCTGACAGCTTAGAGGGAATTCCCCTTGATGAAGGACGACCCAATCGCATAGTTCAGTTGGGCCGAGAGATGGAGAACGACACCAGATGCATCTTAGTCAGCCTCCTGCGAGAGTACCAGGATATTTTCGCTTTTAGCCCCAAGGAAATGTCGGGCATCAGTCCTGCAGTAATAGAATATCGACTGAACGTGGATCCTACTCATAAGCAGGTGATCCAGAAGAAAAGGCATATAGGGCCTGAGTAGGCCGCGGGGACAACAGAGGAGGTACAAAAGTCACTGGAGGCCGGTTTCATCAGGGAATGCTAGTATACTGAATGGATTTCGAATGTGGTATTCATCAAGAAACCCAACGGGACATCGCGAATGTGCGTCGATTTCACAGATTTGAATAAAGTGTACCCAAAGGACAGCTACCATTTGTCGAAGATAAATAAACTGATGGACGCCACAGCAGCGAACGCCATGGTAAGCTTTATGGATGCTTTCTTGGGGTATCACCAGATTCTCTGTGCACCGAGGATTAGGAAAAAACTGCTTTTGTGATCGACTGGAGACTGCACTTCTAAAAGGTAATGCCCTTCGGGCTAAAAAATTTCGGGCTACCTACCAGCGCTTGGTAAACAAAATTTTTGAGCTCCTCCTCAGTAAAACCATGGAGGTTTATGTGGACGACATGATAGTCAAGAGTGTGCAGGATGCGAAGCATAACAGGGATTTACGAGGTAGGTTCGAAATTCTTCGAAGATACGGTATGAAACTCAACCCTAAAAAGTGTGTCTTCAGGGCCTGGTCGAGAAAGTTCCTGCGCTTTATGATTATTAGACAGGGAATACGAATCCTGACAAAGTCAGGGCAGTACTACATGAAGCACCCAAGGAATATCAAAGAAGTCCAGCGGTTGACTGAACACATCACGTCCTTAGGCCATTTCATTTCAAAGTCAGCTGACAAGTGCCAGCCATTCTTTCGAGTCCTTTGGAAGCGCGCAAACTGCGCATGGGATAAAAAAGTGAACGAAGCCTTTAAATCATTGAAGGCATACCTCGCCCACCTGCCCAAGATAGCTAACTGAGTATAGGGAGAAACGGTCCTCCTATACCTGGCCATCCTAGAACAGGCAGTAAGTGCAGTCAAAGTGGCAGAAAGGCCTAAAGAGCAAATTCCAATATACTATGTGAGCCACACCCTAGCAGGGGCCGAAGTGAACTACTCCCTAATTGAGAAGTTTGCTTACACCCTAGTGCTAGCCAAGGTTACCAAAAGCGGATCGGATCGGTCGGTTCAACCAGTCCAACCGGAAACCGAACCCTAGTCCGGTTTGGAGCAGCTAATAAACCGCTTGGCTATTGACTCAATCAAGAATCGATCAAGAACTGGTTGAACTGGGAGGTTTTCATGGTTAAACTAGCTTTCTGAATCGATTCGTTGCTCTTCATTGGGAACTTGCGGTATTTTTACTCCTCAATTCGTAAAAAAGAGGAATGTGTTGCTAGGAAGATTTGAACCCTAATCTCCTTCTTCAAATATCAATGCAAGCAACGCTTTACCAACTAAGCCATGTTGTTTTATTGACAAACAATGAAATTTATTATATTTTGTTAGTGACAAGGTTTTCACTTTTTTAGCCACCAGCCAACATTTGTTTACTTCTTTTTGTTTTCACTTATTCTAGATTTTATTGGGACTTGTTGTTCATTTCTGCTTAATTTTCACTAAAAGAATTTGTAAACAATTTGAAAATATATCAAAAATTGTATTTTATTACAACATTAAAAATATTAAAAAATTAATTTTGTTATTTTTATTTAGACTCACATACACATGTGAGTTAGAATTTAGTTATCAGAAATATAAAATATCATTTTATATGAAATTCAGGCTATTCGGTTTAAGCCGAGTGAACCGGTCTGATCAATTGGACCATTGACCCAGTCCCTCGACCAGTTCATTTACCGATCCGGTTCTAGTAACTTTGGTGCTAGCCAGTCGAAAACTTTACCTCTACTTTGAGGCCCACAAACTTACCGTCCTCACCAACCAGCTGTTGAAGAATGTTTACAAAGGCTAGATGTGTCGGGGAGACTCTTAAAATGGGCGGTGGAGCTATCCCAATAAGATCTCACCTTCAAGGAGCTGCAGGTGATCAAGGCCCAGTCCTTAGCAAACTTCTTTGTTGAAAATGCAAACGCCCCTCCCAAGATAGTCACAACCCCTGTCTCTTGGAACTTATATGCGGACGGCTCCTCCACTAAAGATGGGAGTGGAGCCGGCCTAATCATTGAGACCCCCCAGGGCGAGAGGCACGAACACAGCTTAAAGTTCATATTTAAAGCTTCTAACAATGAGGTCGAATACGAGGCCCTGATAGCGGGAATAGAATTGTGCTACACGGTTGAGGAAGATTTAATCAAGGCCTATTCGGAATCACAAAGGGTAATCAGTCAGCTCAACGGGGATTACGAAGTAAAAACAACACCATGGCGGCATATATCCGTCGAGTGCGTGACACTACCAGTCTATTGAAGTATTTTTTGATAACACATATACCATAATCTGAAAACCGCCAGGAAGATGCTTTATCCAAATTGGCTAACTCCTTAGAGGATGAGAAGCCAACGTGAATCTGATGGGAAACTCTATCAGAGAGAAGCATTGAACCTCCTGAAATCCTTTGGTTGGACAGGAGCTCCACCTGGATTCCATTCAGATGTATTTGGCGGATGGTACGCTGCCACCGGACCCTAAGGAGGCAGATCGAGTGAAGAAGTGCGCGAACTGGTTCATCTTATACGACGAGATCCTATACAAATGCTCCTATCCCATCCGCTGTTGCGTTGTGTGACCCTGAAGGTGGGGCAAAAAGTCCTTGACGAAATCCACGGGGGCGTTTGCAGCTCAAATATTGGTGGGTGTGCGCTTGTGATCGCTGCTATTCGAATTGGCTACTATTGGCCCTCTTTACGCAAAGGTGCTATGAGCCTAGTGCGCAACTGCGACAAGTGCCAAAAGTTCGCTCACGTGCAGCGGAGGCCCACCACCCCACCAACACTGATAATTAGTCCCCTACCATTCACCACTTGAGGAATGGACATCCTCGGGCCTTTCCTTAAGGCCATGAACCAGCGGAAGTATTTATTCGTTGTTGTGGATTATTTCACAAAATGGATAGAGCTAAAGGTTGTCGCTTCCATCCCCGCTACTGAGGTGAGAAAGTTTATTAGAAAAAACATCATCACCCGTTTTAGAGTCTTGGGTAATGATATTTGACAATGGTTGATAATTCGACACACGTAAGGTCACTGACTACCTTAGCACCTTAGGATGGCAAGTGAGATTCACTGCGGTAGCCCATCCGCAGACCAACGGTCAAGCTGAGGTCGCGAATAAGGTTATCCTTCATGGCTTGCATAAAAAATCGGACGATATAAAAGTAAAGCGGACAGACGAACTACATAAAGTTTTATGGTCTATTCGCAGCGTCGAAAAGGAGGCAACAGGGGAAACTCCCTTTACGCTGGCTTGTGGGTCTGAAGCTATTCTCCCCGTCGAGGTCGCACTCCACACGCATCGTCTCACCACTTTCCAAGAAACACTCAACAATGCGGCCCTCTGGGAAGCCCTTAACTTACTCCCTTTTATTTAAGGCGATGCTCTCATCTGAGAGGAACTTTACAAGCTCCTAGTGGCACGACTTCACGACCGGACAATAAAATTCCAGCCCTTCCATGTAGGCGACCTAGTATTTCGGCGAACTAAAGCCGTGGCTCGATCGATCAAACATGGTAAGCTCACAGCCAATTAGGAAGGCCCCTATAAGGTCACAAAGTAGGTGAGACCGAGCACATATCGACTCACAACCCCACAAGGAACTCCCATTCTAAGACCATGGCATAGTAGTAATTTGCACAAGTACAACCACTAGTGGCTCATATCTTTTGTACGGTTGACACAATGTACCTACGACATTTTGAAATAAACATGCGCATAGACATTGTCGACAAAAAGCCGCGTCTTTTTCTTCACTGCACCTACTGCACCTTCAGCCTCTAAGGGACTAAGGGTCATAAAGCACGGCCAAGGGCCGGTCGTTATACCTTTAGCCTCCAAGGGGCTATGAGTCACAAAGCATGGCCAAAGGCCAATCGCTACACCTTTAGCCACCAAGAGGCTAAGGGTCACAAACCACGGCTAAAGGCCAGTCGCTACACCTTCAGGCCCCAAGGTGCATAGGGTCACAAAGCACGGCTAAAGGCCGGTCGCTACACCTTCAACCTCTAATGGGCTAAGGGATTCACAACGCAACTACTGCTACTTTCTTGATGAAGACTAACACCTCCCTAACTTGTCGTTTCACTTGGGGGCTAGAGGATCATAAGTCCCAACGACTGTATAGTATGTACGAAGGCAAGCAGAATGAAAAGTGAAATAACAAGTCATGGACAACAGATAATCAAAATGGAGAATTTCATTAATATTTGGATAAAGTACAAACACCAAGGGGAAACAACAAAAAAGAAAAAAGGAGGGAATCGAAAGAAGAACAAACGTGGAAGACGACTGCAAGCTTTTTTGCTTCAAAGGGTCGGATCCTCGTCATCGCTGCCTTCATTCACCGCACCTTCCTCATCTAATAGGGTGGTATCTTCAGGCTCTCCTTGACCCTCGTCTTCGGAGGTCGCCAGTTAAAATTTGACCTAGTCCAGGTCCTCGCCTGGTTCATGAGCGCGGCGACGATCCTCAATATACTTGACGTAGGCCTCAAAGTACCCTTCCTGCTGAAAATCATCAGGGCCAGGGTCTCAAGGAACTCTTTAAAGAACTCCGTACGATCCTCCTGGCTGCGCTGACAGCCTTGTTGTTCAGCCTTTGCAGCACTTTCATGGCTTGCAATCCTCTCAGCCTCTATATTAATGTGAGCCTCTTCCAATTGACAGTGCAGTTCTTTTTTCTCGGCCTCCCAGGCCTCCTTGTCTTTCTTTAATTTTTCCTAGCGCACTTATACTTGGCCACTGAGTCCCCCGCTTTTCGTCGTTCCACTTGAAGGCTGTGGACCTGTTCCTCTAGCAGCGCATTTGAATCTTGGAGGCCACATATCCATTCCTACAATAGGGCTGGGAAGGGTGTCGACCTCACTGCTTTCAGCCCCTGGGAAAAGGCCTGCCAAGAGACAGACCAAGATAAAAGGTTAGCGAGAAAGAGGAAAAAGAACAAAGAAAGAAGAGTAAAGATGTGCACATCTTTACCTTAATAATGGGCACCTGCTCTTCGATGACCTTTGGGGGTTCAGAAGAGGCTAAGGGGTCAGGTCCCCATGACCTGACAAGACGCTCCACCAGGTCTGATTTAACTAGAGAATCGACCCTTAGAAAATCCACGGCCTTGGTTAACTTTTTGATAGACACCTCCCTGACTCGTCGTTGGAGAGCCTGATGGCTATCTTGAGAGCCCCTTGCGAGGACGACCCCCTTGCCTCGCCAGAAGCTACCTGGGCAGTCGACTCCCTACACAACCCTGTGGAAGCGACCGTTCAACCTCGACACTCCTTGATGGGGACAGGCCGCTCCTCAGGGGATGGGAGCCGATGCCGCGGCCACCTTCTTCCTGACCTCTTGGCACGGGCGCTTGTGCACAACCGACTGTGGAAGGCTCAGAGAAACGGACGGGGGTTTCCGGTCAGGCATCATGACCTTCGACACCTGTTAGAATGTCCTAAGTTAATACTAAAAAAATAGAAAAATAATGTGAAAGCATGAGGTCACAACTTACGAAGACAAACCTTCCCGGCCTCAGCCAGGACCTCTTCTGTACTGGCGTCCCCACTCTCGTAGTGTGACAGCATCACCCAGGCTTGCTCTGCACGAGTGAAAAGAAAGTGCTATCAAAACTAAGGGAAGGATAGCGCACAGGAGAGGTACAAAACACCCTTAGAATATTTTCAAGGATAAGGAGGCCGGTAGCCGCAAGAAAGTAGTCATTCCTGAAGTACGACAACTTGGGAAGCCAGTTAAAGAGCTCCCTGTCACGCGATTTGACCCGCCGACGTTCGGGCTCTTTGCCCGCATCCATTATTCGCGCCATGGAGGAGGAAAGGGGATTCGGCCAGTCATCCTCCCGAATATAATATTGGAAATAGCACACAGTTTCCCTTTCTTCAAAGGTTGGCTACTTGGCTCCTCGAGCGAGTTTCGGATCAGCTTGCTGTCATTCCAATCAGGAAGGTCGGCCCAACCCATCGCATGGTGCACAAAAAGGAAATCATATTTCCAATTTTTTAACTTTGATTTCTTCTTGATGGCGGTAATGAAGCCCTTCTAATTGTTAAAATTGTACCAGCCGGTCTGTCCGGTCTCATTCGAAGCCTTCTGCACCTTATGCACTAACCTGAAGGCTCGGCCAGTGCAAGATAGCCCGCACAGCTCATAGGTGGCGATGAAAGAGCACACATTGTGCCAGGACATGAGCACACGTTGCGCGGGCACTAACCCGTACTTATCTAAGATCTCCACAATGACCATGTGTAGCAGGAATCTAAGGTCGTAGAAGAGGGCATCCCGGTAGATCGCGATACACTATGGGGGCGGCTTGTTGATCGTAGCATCCAGATCGAGAATCACGAATTTATACCTGGCAAGGAGGAGGTATTTCTCCTCCAAGGCCGGCCTCTTTAGCGTACGCACTACCTTGGGGTTGGGAAAATGTGTACTTGCCCCATCGCCAAGATCCAAGTGTATTGGGCTTGGGACGGCCCCCTTTCAGTACGGCCTCTCTTGGAGGTAGAAACCGAGGAAGAAGAACCCGTCGGACAACCCTCTCGTCGCCTCTTAGGGGTGCTAGAGCTGGTAGAACAGATCTCCACATTTTGTCTATGGGAGTCTTAGGTAGAGTGTGAATTACCTACTGAGTATCCTTCGGCCATGAGTTCTGGAACAGTCTTTAGCTGCACGGTAGTTTTTGTCCTTGCTAGCTTGCGTTGCTGGACATCAGACATACGGGAAACAGTGATGTCAACTTTCCAAGGATAAACAACCTCCTCCTCGATACTAAGGATACCAGGGATGGAAGAATACTCGCTATTAGACCAAGAGGGCGTTCCGGGCTCATAAATGGCAGCGCGTGGGGAATCTTTTTGGGTTCCCTAAATTGATTTTTTGGGGGAAAATAGGCCGCTACCCAGCCATCAATCTTGGCTGGGAGATTAGGAAATTTGGGATGCCGACCCTCCTCTCGGAGGCTAGCCAACTAGGGGTGTGTAACACCGGTTAACCGGAGTTTCGGTTAACCGAAAATCGGTCAACCGTTTTTTTGGTTCAAAAAAATTCGACAAACCGTAACCAAACCGAAAATTTTACTTAACCGTTTTTCAGTTAACCGAAAATTTTGGTTCGTCCAAAACCCGAACCGTAACAGAACCAAAAATTTCGATTAGCCGATTTTTCGATTCGGTTAACGGTTAACCGTTTACAAATAATAAAAAACTTATACTTTCTTACCCAAATTTTTTCATTCTTTTATGTTTAAATTTTTTTTTGTAAAAATTAAATGTAACAACCCACTACCACCCGCCATCGAGGTATTGTCCGCTTCGGGCAGGCGGGACGCTATCACCATCCCTGCCCTCACGGTTTTGTCCTCAAAAGGCGCCTCGATGGGTTGAGGTTTCCCCACGCTTATAATGCGTGATTCGTTCTCCTCAACTCCCGATGTGGGATACCTTCATCCACCCCCCCTCTCAGGGGCCCAGCGTCCTCGCTGGCACATCGGGTCGGGTCCATGGCTCTGATACCATTGTAACAGCCCATGACCACCCGCCATCGAGGTATTGTCCGCTTTTGGCAGGCGGGACGCTACCACCATCCCTCCCCTCACGGCTTTGTCCGCAAAAGGCACCTCGATGGGTTGAGGTTTCCCAACGCTTATAAGGCGTAGTTCGTTCTTCTCAACTCCCGATGTGGGATACCTTCATCTAAAATGTAAGACCCACCTTCGTCATTTTTACGTTAAGTTGCCTGTCTTGTTTTTACATTATAAAATCGTATTTTTAGTAACTGTGTGAGTTTTTAACGATTAAATTCATTAAAAAGAACGATTATTTGATTAACGTTATTATTGACGATTCTTATTTATAAAATATCTGAATCAACGCTAAACCAAGTTTTTAAAATCGTTTTTCATTTTACTTGGCCGATTCCCAAAGTTTAAACCGAAATGTTCATTGTGGGTCGTTTCAATTCGGGTTTAGCCTAACCATTAGCGAGTACGGGACCGGAATTTAGTTGAATGTTGTTATTTGAGTCAAAAAAAAGAAAAGAAAGGGACCAAAAGGGGGGGGGAAGTCGGGTCTCAGGAAAAACCGAGACCCCGACCCTTCTCCTTCTCACGCTCTCTCTCTCTCTAAACGCACTCCCTCTCTCCCTCTCTCTTTTTGGGGCCACGGTCGCCGGTGGGCCTCATCGCCGACCGCCACCTGTCGCCGACGAGAGAAGGGGACGACCGGTCCCCTCAGCCATGCCAACCACCAGCCTCTTTCCTCCGCTTCTCACCGCGAAACAGAGCCACGTTTTGGTGGCCTGAAAACGCCACCCACGTGCCGAAAATCGGCCAAACGCCTCCAAACGACCTCTTCTATAGATTGAGGGACCAATTTCACTTCAAACCACACGCAGAAGGGCTTGAGTTCGAGAGCTAGGGTTCGATTTTGGGAAGCACACGGGCCACGGTTTCGGTCCAACAACGTGGGCATGAGTTTGGGCGTGCAATTGCTGCTACGAGAATTGAATTTAGGCTGAGTCAAGTGAGTGTTTCTCACCTCCTAAGCTATTACTATTTTCGAAATTAATTTTCAGCAGATTGATATTGCATGTCAAGTTAGGGTTTGCTAAATGCGTTAGAAATGTCAAGAAGTGAGCTATACCTGCTTGAGTTCGATTCATGTAGTCAATTTATGCCTGAGATTGTAAATTAACGCGAATTATGTGCGTTTAGCTTCAATTCGAATCAATAAACGTAAATCATGCCTGAGTTGTTAATTCGAAGTAAATTAAATGTGTTTAGCGTCGATTCGAAACAATGAATGTAATTTATGCTTGAGATGTTAATTTGAAGTTAATTTAACGTGTTTAGCATCGATTCAAGTTAATTAGTTGATGCATGAAAAAGGATTAAAAACGAAGTTAGTTTAACGTGTTTAGCATCCATTCAAGTTAATGAGTTAATGTATGAAAAAGAATTAAAATCGAAGTTGCGTTAACGTGCTTAGCTTCTATTCAAGTTATTTAGCTAATATGTGAGAAATGATTAAAATCGAAGTCCTTTTAATGTGTTTAGCTTCCATTCGAATTGATTAACCGATGCATGCAAATGAGCTAATTTCGAGGTTAATGACATGTGTTTAGCTTCGAATCAAGTGGATTAGCTAATGCATGTTAAAGGAATTAATCTCGAAGTTATACAAATGCGTTTAGCTTCGATTCGAGTTAAACTAGCTAATGCATGTAAACAAATTAAATTCGAAGCTATTGAAATATGTTTAGCTTTCATTCGAACCCTTTTTAGTACATTCATGCTTAGGAAAGTTACTTCAAAATGCAACGTATATCTTTAGAATCAAATTATGTTTGATTTACTGAATAAAGTGTTGTCGAATTATGGATAAATGTGGTTATATGTACGCTTGTTGTAACGCACCGCTGAATGGTGCTGGTTGCTCAGGTAAGAGCCTAAACCTTACTCCCTTTTACATAAGCTAATATGATAATATGTTGTGATTAATGAATCGATGAATTGAGTTGGTAGTTGGATGGTTTGAGGAAAGAATCATGAGCGTTCGAGGTCTTGTGGTACGGTGCTTATGAGGAGGGAGTTCGGGTTGTGAAATTACCGCAATCGTGTGGATTGCGAGGCCATGTGTGGCTCATTGTGTTGTTGAAATGATTATGAAGTGTTTGAATGTGAAACGTGTGAATCCCTTTCCCCCTTTTATGTCTAAGATGCATTATGCGTGAAAGTGTGGTGATTTGACAAAGAACGTTTCTCGTGTTTTCAAACTAATAATAGCCATGATTAATAGCAAGCAATGGCCTATTTTCGCTATACAAACAGTATTTGGGAGTGAACCTGCTTGAACGGGGGAATCCCTAAAACGGTTTAGAAAAGTGTGAGTTATGTGATAAATGATTTTACCAAAAGACACAACAAAATTATTAGCCGTTATGGCCCATACGCTTTAAAGTGGCTAAGATAATGTGCTTCGGACCATATGAAAAGAATGAAAAGAACAATGTTATATGAAAAGAATGATGTTACCCTAGGGGATAAGTCCGGATAAACCCCCTAGAGGCCCTGACGAGGGGTAATGTAATGGTCCGATATATTATATGTAGTCATCCCGGGAGTAAGAGCTTAAGCGTGGGTGTTAGGTCTCACTATAGGGTCGAGAATAGTTCTCACCCAATCAGCACCCTGTAATGATCTTATGCCAGAAGTACTTTCGTACTAAGTTAAGAAAAGCAATTGGCCCTTTGCCATTTTTAAACGATTAAAAAGGAAAGGAAGTTCTTTTTATGGGCCCAAAAGGCTATATGGAATGATGTATGAAAAGCTTATAAGGGTCGTTACACGACCAAACGAAATGAAATTTCCTTTGAAGACTAAGAAAACATTTTCAACGAAAGAAAGAAAGCTTTCAATGAATGAGTTATGAAATGATCCTCAAGCATGTTTGAATGTGGATTCTTAGCCTATGTATTTAAGGAAAGCTTTCAATGGATGCATTATGAATGATTCTTAAGTATGGTTGAACGTGGATTCTAATCTTATGTGGCATCATTCTTATCCATAGCAAATCTGTCTGATTTAAAGTGTATGAGATGAGAAAGAAAGTTATAGCACGTTAAAAATTCCATGAATGAAGGCGTCTCTTCCTAAAAGAATGAACGTTGATATGTGAATAGCATGCGAGGGTATCATATAGCTTAATATGATGTTTAAAGGTACTTAAATGCTTGATACGTGTTTATGCGTGTGATATGTATATTATATGAATGAAATAGCAAGAAAAGTGTAATTATGAAAAGGGACAACCTTATATACACATCATATGATTGAGGGTTCATGTGTAGTTTAAATGGAGTGTTAGGAATTTATGTGATGAAAAGAAAAGATCCTTGTACTTAGCCTTCGATGCTTACTTACGTGCCTAACGGCTTGCTAGTAAAGAACTCCATCGTTGAGGAACCTAGAAATATGATTGAATGGTCGAAGTGAAGTTTATTTTTAGTGATCCTCCCATAAAGGTTCTATGAATATCTATTATGATAGTAAAGTATGGAAACGTGATATGTGACTAGTAAAGATAGTATTACCTGCAACGGTTTTGGTTTTAAGGGGATTGGTGGACAATCACTGAGCGTGCGGTTGCCCATCCCATTACTCTTTCCCCTTTTCCCCAGGTTTTCTTTCTGACAGGAAGAAGTTGAGTCAGATAAGTCCAGAAGGAACCTATTGTTGCTTACAAGGCATTGTATGTGCTCATTTGAAGGGATCTTACGTGTTTAATGAAGTCATGTAATGTACTCTTAGTTTATAAAGGTCTGTAAACGATTGTTCTAGTTCATGTAATGCATATGGTATAAAGGTCGCTCTGTATGGCCGCCTGAGCCAACCATCTTGGTTTAATTTAGCTATGTTTTGGGATGTAAATCTTAATACTCCAGTTTTGTTAACCGCTGAATTGTATCTTCCATTTGTTCTTTATTCATGAATCTATCTGGTTGGTGTACTCCGAGCGAGTAGCTCGTTGAGTTATAAACTCCGGCGTGTGGCCGTTGAGCTATGTTTTAAATGTTTTGTGCTTCCGTTGATTTACAGGGACTTATTGTAAGGCTTTTAACCTGAAAATGGTCAGTTTTTAGGGGGAACTCTGTCCGTTTCGTCCCAGGAATTAAGTAAGAAGTTAGGAAAGCATAACGCTTCTGGCCTAGGGGCCTGGGGGTGTTACATTAAACTTTGGTTACCATTTATAAATAATTAAAAAGTGCACTTTCTTACCTAATTTTTTTATTTTTTATGTATAATTTTTTTAAAAAATAAAATTATTTTCGGTTCGGTTAATTACTGGTTAACCGAATTTTCAAATAATCTGAACCATAGCCGAACCGAGAACCGAAAAAACATTTTTGGTTCGGTTAACCAAACCGACTTTTTTAAAAGATTTGTTCGGTTAACCGGTTTTTCGGTTTGATTTTCTCAATTTTTTGGTTCGGCCTTCGGTTTCGAATTTTTTTGCACACCCCTACGGCCGACCCTCCCACGATGGTCTCACTCGACAAGCATGAAGACAACATAACTTATCTAATAATACAAAAACAAGCTTCAAAGGGATACACAAAGGCGCGTACCTACAAAGGTTGAAGGAGATTGAAGGCAAAGATTGAGGATGAGTAACTGCGTTTGAAGATGCAAAGAAAAGAAGGTTGAAGATGAGCAACAATGTTTGAAGATACAAAGACAAGAGGGTTGAAGATGAGCAACCAGGTTTGAAGGTATGAAGAGGAAGGTTGAAGGATCAATAGTAAACTCGAAGGAAGGTAGGAAAGGGGCGAAGCTTCTCTCTCTAGGTAATTCACTTCTCTCTTTAGAAATTTCTAAGAGTAGGCTTCGAGTGACCTCTACTAGAGCCCTCACCCCTCTTATATAGATGGAGGGCAGGGGCAGGGGTAAAGCGGCACACCGCTTGAGGTAAGACAAACCTGGAGTGCTAGCTAGGTCCGTACATGTGGCACAAAAATGCACATGCTCACCGAGCGGGGGAAAAAAAGGATAATTAAAGACTAACCCCACTCGTTAGGGGATGGCAAGAAGGGAGAAAAGCCTAAAATTCTGCTTTCACGGCAAAGCACGGCCCTAGCTAATCACTGTACCTTTAGCCTCCAAGGGGCTAAAGGCCCTCTAAGCACGGCCCTGAGTCGGTCACTATGCCTTTAGCCCCTTGGGGGCTAAAGGCCTTCTAAGCACGGCCTTGAGCAGGTCGATATGCCTTTAGCCCCCAAGGGACTAAAGGCCCTCTTAGCACGGTCTAAGGCCGGTCGCTACACCTTTATCCCCAAGGGGCCAAGGGTCTCATGGCATAGCCTAAGGTCGGTTGCTGCACCTTTAGCCATCGAGGGGCTAAGGGTCGCTAAGCACGATCCAAGGGCCAGTTGCTACACCTTTAGCCCCCCAAGGGGATAAGGGTCTCAAAGCACGGCCCAAAGTCGATCGTTATACCTTTAGCCCCAAGGGGCTAAGGGTCTCAAAGCACAACCCTAGGCTGGTCGCTATACCTTTAGCCTCGAGGGTTCAAGAGTCACAAGACACAGTTTTTGATCCCCCAGTATACTTAGCTGACAGGGAACGCAACCCTAGGACTAGTAAGCACGTAAGAGCATCAATCGAAGGATAATGCCACTGAGCGAAAAAGCTACTCTTCATTACCAGTACAAACGATTACATGGCTGTCTGTACAAAAAAAGAAAAAACAGAAAAAAAAGACGAAAGAAGGAAGAAAATTACATCAAAGCCTACAGTGGTTAATCATCATCATCACTAGACGGAGGAGAAGCATCGTTAGATCCAGTGCCTTCCTCCTCGCTACTCGTGGACCTCGGCCCCACTCCTGGAGCAGCCGGACCAAGCTTACGAGTTATTAGAATATCGCTCTTGTTAAGCTGCAGCCAGGCTTTGAAAATGAACTATCACGAGCCTGTAAGGCAGCCTTCAGGTCTTCGACCATGCTCCTAATCAGGATGCCCAATTGCAGGGCCTCATTGACCACCATGGCATAGAACAAGGCTTGAACCAGTTCAGGGATATGGAAATCATGAGCGGCCTCCTCGACATCGGCAAGGATGAAGTCCGAACACAAGTCACGGTAGTTCTCCGGAAGCGACCAAGGAGGGCGAGCGACACTTCTTAGGCGCCATTTGAAAGTCTCCCATACATGAAGGGCCATTTCCTCAATATTGAGGTCGTAGGGAATAACCGTGATTGGGGAACTCATAGCAAGATGATAGCCAAGTAATAGTGGATATCAAACATCACTAGATAACCTTCCATTTTTATAAGCGAAAGAGGGGATCTTCCTAATGCCACATTCGAGCCTTAGGAACGGTGCCACCTCGGGAAATGCCATAGCACCAAGATCGAGACACAGGTATCTGTGAATGATAGGAGTCCTCTTGGCTAAAAACTGCCTCTTATAAAGGCTGCAGATAGTAACCTTGGTTGGAACTCGCTCCATATTCTATCTGTCTACTTGTTCGGCCGGGTGTACAGGCAAAATGTGAGGTGCTAAATGATTTGAAAAAATTAGGGCCCAAGGCGGGCCCCCCAAATCTACTAGTGCACCTAAGCCACTATGACAGTCTCTGACCACTCCTGGACTTTGAGGCCCATTATTGGGCTTATCTCGAGAAACCATCCAAGGTCCATGAGGGAGGCACCCATATGAAGTTACAATTTTGCCCCTGGTAACAGGGACTATAAATACCCACTGCCGACATCGAAAAAGGGGGAATTATGAGGAATCATTCATCACACACGATCATAACCATAAAAAACTCATCATAGTCCCTGAAAAGACCTACTTCTCCTATGTATTGTCTTTCCTATATTGTCTCTTCTTAGGACCCCACACTAAGTTGACCATCGAAGAGGTGTTCCCCGGATCCTAATCTAGGGCTGCCTTTTTTGCAGGTTCAATGCTCGTGGAGTAGATTGCCCGACGTCCAGCGCCCTTTTGCCATCACGTAAGCTCGCTCTCATCCCACGTCATCCTTGGAGAAAACAGAAAGTCCCGAAACACCCTTAAACTTTTAAAATGTGTATTTTTAACCTCAATCCTTAAAAAGTTACTTTTGAAAATCTTAATTTTATGTATAAGTAATTTTTCTTTATAAATATTACTTGAAGCCCTCTTTCAATTGGTATCCGAGCGACCTGACTAAAAATAGTTAAGAAAAAGAGTTTTAACAAGCAAAAGGGGAGAAATATAAAGAAAGTATTATAACAAATCAAGTCCTAAAAAACAAAGATTTTTCAGAAAAGTTGTTTATGGTCTTGCAGTGAAAAGCAATTATAAGTGTTAGGCATGCGGAGAAGTAGGTCATCATGCAAACGAATGCAAAAATAGGAAGAATAACAAGCTTATAAAAACTTTGGGTAACCTACATTATTTTGCGTTTAGCGAGAAAAAAGCACTAGATCTAGCCCTGAAAAATAACAGGGGAATTGTTGAGATTGTATTAGAAGATGAATATGAAGAAAGTGATTATGAAGAAACTGGTCATATGATGGAAAGTAGCTCAATTAGTCTTGGCGATCTTTAACGAGAAGAATTTATTATAGATAATGAGAAAGAAGATGTCAAAAGAGATTGGGTCATTCCTATAATTCAGAAAGATATGATCTATAAAAAATTTATCTTTCAATTAAAGAGTAAGTATGTATGTGAAATGATGAAAGGAAATCTAGAAATAAAAGAATGTGAGTAATGATGTGGGAGAATTTAATCTTATTAATTGGGAAAAAGACCTTAAACATAACAAAGATAGAAAGTATAGGTATATCCATGTTGGAAGTGTCCAAGTTTAAATTACTCTATTATAATATTATGATAAAGATATTGATCTTTATGCTTTTCTCTATGACATTAAGTGTACCAAATTAATAATTAAATTATCACAAGGATTAAGACCAATTTATGTAATGGATCAGTAGGATTCAACTGTTGACCCGAATATTATATGAGCCCAAAAGATGAATTTACCAAAAACTTTATATCTCCTAAGATAAAAATAGTTGGAATGGACATGAAGGGATGAGGTTACCCACTAAGGATATTTTAGAAAATAATCTACAAGTTAAATACTACTACGGATCTAAAGACTAAAGTAACAAAAATAGACGCAGAAAAATTTAAAAATCCTACTCCTATGCAAAAAAATCTTAATGATAAAATCCAATTCTTAGGATGTAAAGATTGATAGGTCATAGAAATCTAGCTTTGCTAATCCCATAAAAAATCAATAAGAAAAATATAATAAAAATTGATCAGAATGGTAAATTTACCATTAAACCCAATTATTAAGAAGTTTGGTTGTAAGATCAGAATAGGGAAAATGGTCTTTATTAGCTGAAGAAGAGTTTAAATAATATGATACAATTAATATGACCAGTGAAATGAGTAAAATGAGTTTTGAATATGCAAGACATAATGTAGATTGAAATATGAGTCCAGATAGAAAAGTCATTGGGTACAAAATAAGAATTATTAATGAGTCAATCTATGACGATGAATTAGTCAAAAATATGACTATGAAGATATGCTATGAAGTCACCAATATAAATCCTAATTGTATCTATATCCTAATAAATATATGTTTAGAGGGATATAATAAATATTAATTGTGCTCCTACATAGATAGTGGTTATTTTGTCCATTTTAAAAAAAGATCTTTATTTTCAGAATTTATGTGGAAAAAATCCAAGAATCCTTTACAAGTGAAGATAGTTGACAATAGCATAATGAGCCATAACGAAACCATAAAAAGTTTATCCATAAAGATAGGAGAAGTCTAATGCATTATAACAGTTTTATGGGCTACTAATTAACGCTCTCAGGATATGATTATTGGAAATAATTTTCAGAGGTTGTATTCTGCGCGTACACACACCATAAACCAAATAATATTCATAATAAATGGTCACTCAGTTCCTATTGATAAATTAAATAAGGCTTACATTCATTAGAAGATTGAGTTTATATGCAGCCAACGTGCTAAGAAGACCTATACAACGTGAGGTTGCATTAACAATCTCACCACTTGAGCTAACTATTAAATAGTAATTATGCAAAGAACTCTACTCTGATAATCCTCTAAAATTTTGGGACAAAGATAAGACATTTGCGAAGATTACTTTGCTAAACCAAAATGGTGTATATACGCCAGGATATCCAAGAATTTGATAACAAATGAAATAACTTTACATAAAGGATTAATTAGAAATAGTAAGAGTCTTCACACTAGTCGCGCTTTCATGGTGAGAAATTATGCTGAAGAGAAAAGAGGAAAAGCTACAATGGTAATCAATTACCAAAAACTTAATGATAATACTGTCTTTGATGGTTATTATATTCATAACAAAACAACCTTTTCTATACAATTCAAGGAGTCTTTTGGTTCTCGAAAATGAATTGCAAAAGCGGATACTGGCAGATAAAAATAAATAAAAGAAAAAAGAATTCACTTTAATTGCTTTTAGTGCCTCTCAAAGATATTATAAGTGGATAGTAATACCATTTTGTCTTAAAAATGCACCTTAAATATTTCAAAGAAGAAAGGATAACATCTTCAAAGATGTTAATTATTGCTGTCTACTTGACATCAATGATAGTCTTATCTTTTCCAAGTTAATAGAACAACACAAAGATGACGCTCTTGCCATCATCATAAGCTGTATTGATCATGGCGTTATCCTCAGTAAAAATAAATGCATTTATGTTAATTAAGAAATCGAGTTCTTAGGTTTATAATAAATATTGGACAAATTATCTCACAAAAACATATTCTAGAAAAGATAGAAATTTTCCTTGAAAAAAATTAAAGATAGGAAGCAATTAAAAAGGTTTCTTGAATCTCAACCTGAACATAACCCGCTTAATTAAATGAGTTAGTCGTGTCAACCCCTTTAATTAAAGGTGTTGAAAATCTTTACCCTAATCTGCCTAATTTCGTGTTTGGCTCTAATCGGTTATTGTGTCAAGTCAACTTTTGACAGCACTGGATTTCATTAAAGGTTTAACTAAATTGAGAAAACCATTGCAGCAGAAATTTAAGAAAGAAGTAAGCTGGACATGGAGCTCTATTGATTCAAAGATTGTTCAAAATTTTAAAATGATGCATAAAAATATTCTTGTTCTTAATTTGCCTAATGAAGAAGATTATTTAATTCTTGAGATGATGCCCGCAATGAGCACTGGAGTTCAATATTCAAGATCATAGAAGGAGAAAGACTCTGCAAATATTACAGTGGAAGTTTTATCAAAGCAGAATGTAACTATCCCATGATAGAAAAAGAAATCATTGCAGTCTGTTCAACTGGAAATATAGTATCGCAAGTGCACAGAGTAGGTGTAGCTAGCAATTGGCAAGTATGGGTCATGTCCATAAGGAGTTAGGCTAGGATAACTGAGCTAAACAAGAGATTTAATCTCGGTGGATGATATGGTTAAAATACATCCTAATCATTAGCTAGAGTTAACATAGTAGTGGATTTGGAGTCTATACTTCATGAACTTGGGTTGGGAATTTCGGTGACTAATGTGTCGGTTTTGTTTAGTCAAAGGCTACTTCCCAACTTTCCTAGCTAACCCACAGCCTGAAGGGGGCTGGCTATCACACTTAGAGGCTCCCTTGTCTTCTCTCAAAGATCAAGGGTAGGTCTAATTCACAATGCCACATATTTTCATGGGGGATTGTGAGTTAGGCCTAAGATAGAGAATCATTTACCAAGTCCAACCATCAAGCTATTTTCTTGCTCAAGGTGAACTATCCCCTTTTAAATCACATTTACTAATGCCTCGTCCTTCAATGTAGCCATTAGCCTCAAGCTTTAGGTGAAATGCTCTTTCGGGCATTTTATTGAACACTTTGTGATAAAGGGGTGATCCCTTCTAGAAGTGAGAAATCTAGGAAAATAAGACACTTAGCTACATATATTTAGGAACACTAGGCCATAATCCCAGCCCAAGCAATATAAATTACTCACTAATCATCATGCCAAACATCAAGAACTCACAACTTGACATAATCAATGAAGGTAATAAATTAGCCAAGTACGAGAGAGAGAGAGAGAGAGAGAGAGAGAGAGAGAGAGAGAGAGAGAGAGGGAGGGAGAGATGAAGGCAAACTTTAAATTTGGCACTAAGAGATGATGATCAATCCTCAAAGTCTTCTCAAATCACCAATAATATCAACAAGATTAACCTTTAATCCTAATCCTCAATCTAACTTAACCATAAAAGTTTTTAGAGAGTCACTTTTCACAAAGTAGGTGCTAATCTCGAAATTAGGAAAAACCCCCTTTTTATGGTGGGTTAAAACTAATAAAAACGGCACAAGGGTGGCTAAGGACACGGGTCACCATGGCCAAAATGGCCAAGGTGAACAAGGTAGCTGCGGCCGTAGCTATGGGCACGACTAGCCATGGCCAACAAGGTAGGCCACCATGACCCGCAGCCGTAGGCCATAGCCATGGCCACGACCACGGCTGCTAGTGGCCGCCCCCTAACCTTTTTCCTCTTCAAAGTGGATCCCTACAGTGGTGACCATGGCTGTGGCCATAACTATGACCCTAGTGGGGCCCCTCTTTGCTTGCTTGTTGCTTCTTTGCCCTCTTTTTGCTAAATCTTATTCGGGATTTCTTATGCTCACTGATTCATCTCAAAAAAGGGTGCACTTCAATCGATCAACATCATCTTGAGCTGAATCTTCACCACGCTTTGGCTAAATGTTATTTCCTAAAAAAGTAATCGAAAACTAAATGAAAATCACAGAAGTTATGACTTATTGTGAGCAAAAGTTAGGAAGTGAGGGTATCAAATGTGATGTAACGAGACCAAACAAATACCCCTAGACCTATCCTTTGCTTGTCCTCGAGCAAAACAAAGAAAAACTACCTAAGGGCCTAACTCACTTTCGTAAGAATCATACTTGCATTTAGCATATGCAATAAGCCTTTTAAATCCCTCAGTTCCCCCAAGTGGACGAGTGAGGTCTCGTGAGGGGTTGCAGAAGATATACCCACAAAATCTTTAGAAGATATGTTTTTGATTTTTTTTCCCCAAAAGCAAAACAAATATGTACAAAGCAACTGGAGAATAACATGCACCATCGCAATCGATTCTATCACCCTAATAAACTAGCCCTTAGCCATGTACAAGCAAAACATGCAATTGGGACACACCTAGGCTATAAACGCACTCCAACTCTCATTTTTCACCCCACGCTACACATTGACACGATTTGTATAACTCGGTGCTCCGTAAAACGTTTATTGAATTCTAATGCTATGCCAAAATCGGGCAAAAAGTCATCTCTGCCTAGCTTATGACTCCCTTTTATTAGGTCACGTTCGTTTATTTTTTTCCCCACTTTGCCCATTATGTTTCTTTACCCGGGTGGGCAGTTCTTGGCTTACTAGGCCTTCAACTTTCGGATGAATAACTTAGTATATATTTAGACTTCTTCCCTTTTTAGCAGTTTTATTAGGATGTGCAAAGCACTTATTTAAAGCCAAGCAGAGGTACCGGAGTTAAGCTTACTTTTGTATCCACCATTTTCTCCTTTCTTTTGCAAACAAAACTGGAAGTCAACTAACCAAGTAAAATATCCCCTAAGTCCGAATTTCAATAACTGACACCAAAAGTCAGTGGTCAAGTGTACAAGGTAAGTACAAACCCGCAAATATGAAATGAGATTATTATAAAAGACCAGAAATTACATTGTAGTCAAGTGTTCCATCATACATATTCTATATATGTGCAAGCGAGCAATCACGCTATTGAAGATTAAGAGCCAATAACAAAGGCACAAAAGTTCCCCCAAAGCCATAATACAAGAAAATTTCATCACCAAAAATATGTACAAAGGGTATATGACTTCCCTGACCGCCACGCCTAAATCTCATAATGTCTTTATGTGGAGCGAAGGAATTATAACCAACAATAAAGGGCATAAGGTGAAAGAGAAAAGTACTAAGATTCTAGCCCAATCAATTCATAAGAAGATTATGAAGAGGAGGGTGAGAATTGTTACCTTGCAAGCTCAATATAGGCCCCTCTCAACCACGATTCCTCTTAAGATCACAAGTAGAAACAAGACATTGATATATATAATGCAATGCAACATATGCCTATAAGCCTTAGACTACATGCGGCTATGCCTTCCTTAGTCATGCAATATTAGTCCCACTAATACAACTACATGATGACAGGCATTATGTACAAAGCATTATTAACCCACTATAACTAATCACCCATTACAATCAACCAACACAAAACCTCATCAAGCCTTAACAACCAATCACTCCACGATTGCATCAAGATATGCCCAACAAGCACACACCACATACATTACCCCAAATACGATCTTATAAGCCCTCCCCCCATGCCTAACATGTGCATTCTCCCCAACGTAATGAATATACGAGTGAGCAAGGGAGATAGGGAGGGGGTAATTACAAGGTAATCAATACGATCCAGAGGGGCACTAAGCCTCCATTCAGCTGGAGGGTATGGCCAATTGTGGTGCTTGTAGGCATAATATACTTGATGCTCCAAATTTCGTTGTTGAGCATGTTGCACATGACGCTCATCAATGTGGTTCATCCTCAAGTGGAGACGAGAGAATTGCTCATCCACGTATTGGTAGAAGCACTCCTCATTGAAATCGGAGGGTCTGGAGTCACTTCTACTCCTAGTAGGAGGGGGCTCAGTCATCTCCTCATCATGAGCCATCGCTCCCCCTTGACCTACATCTTCCACATGGCCTCCTAAATCAATTCCTTGTTGGCCCTCTTCCTCACCCCCTCCATATTAGTGTCGTCATTACAGTACCAATTACAGGCATCGGCGCAAGCGGTTTTACTCAGGATTGGGAAAGGAAAGAGAGCTTTACCATGGTTGTTCACATACACACACCTGGACTCATATTTAAAGATCTCTGTGTGGAGGCATGCCACAAGATCCAACCGCCCCGGTATATACAAGGGTTCCAACCTCTCTACTTACTTCTTAAGGCCGAAACTATACGCTGTAGCTGAGATAACATCGTCATAGAAATGTGGGCAGTTTTGCTAGTAGCATTAGAGACCAATTGAGTAAGGATAAGGGCGCCCGTGTCTATGGAAACATCATCGAGGATAGCCCATAAGACAAATAACTCCATTAATCTCACGCCATTTTGAGTGTTGTACATCGAAAAGATGATATTGGCCATAAGGTGATGGAGGTAACAAAGCAAAGGGTTATATATGGCGATGGCTTTAAACACACTGCGCTGTAAGCCACATAATTGCCTGAGTTATCACGAATTAGTTCTCAGGCATCACAGGTTATTTTCCCCAAAAACTCTTAATCTTTGAATTCTTAGTGGGAACAAGACCGTAAGCCTCCGAATGGTAGTCTAAGGCGATGACCAAATTCTTGGTGGTTCATGTCAAATGGATGGTTGAAAAGGCAGACATGAATATTGACCTCCCCATTGTTGTATTGGCATTTCCAATTGACCCTCAGTAAGCTTAGACACTCCTGACACAACCTCTCATAGATAGGTTTGTCCCAACCCATATAATCAACCGAACTCATACCCTCAAGTGGCTCATGTACATCATCTCAAAGTCCTATATTCTCTAGAAATGGCACATCAATCTACTTTATGTCTCGAATCCTTAGAGAGGCTACTTGGTCATGCCTATTCATGCTTTCTTGGTCCTCAAATTCCATGTTATATTCATTAGAAACATGAGGTGGGGTTGGACGGTTACCTCGGGCCATTTGGACCCGGCTAGTGATGGCATTAGCGGTTGAAAGGGCAAAAAACTTCTTTACCATCTTTGAAGTGCTGGAGGTGGACGATCCCGTGTGGTGATCTTATTGCCCACCCAAATGTGTAAAGTATGGAAATGCAATTCAACAATGAAAATAAGAACTCAATCACCCAAATGATCAGAATGAGGAACCAAATGGTGAAATTGGAGTACCCACTAACAATTAGACACCAAATAAAGGAGATGGAGGTCCTCCTTGCAAGCTTTCTCTCTCTTAAAGCTTCAAACTGTTCAATGGAGGTGGAGTTTGAGGAGAGAGAAAATGGAGTAATGGGTGTGAGAAAAGTAGGAATTAGTGGAAGAAAAGGAGTGTGATGGTTGTTTTCGGCTAAAGAGTGGCTGGAAAACACTTGAGATGGGTGTTTTAGTGGTGGTGCATGTGTAGGTTAAAGTTGATGGGTGAAAAATGGGGTTGAAAGAGAAGAGGTTTTGGAGTTTTGAGGATGGAAATGAGTGGTGACAAAAGTGATGGATTTAGAGGATTTGGGTGAAAATTGATGAAGGATGTGGTGGTTTGGTGGTGGTGGTAGAGAGAGAGTGAGAAGGAAGAAAGATAGTGGCATCAGGGTAGGGGCCATGGTTGGTGGGAGTGGAGCAAAATGAGGAAGAAGAAGGAATGAAAGGGGGAAAAGGGGGTGTCACAGCCATGGCCAACCCAAGGGTTTGCTACGGCTTATGGCCACAGGCATGACTAGCAGTGGCCACCCTTTGTTTTCCTGTAGTAGGGGCCATAACAGTCGTCATGGGCATAGCTGCTAGTGGTAGCTTTTTGTTCCTAAATCACCCAATATTTGTGATTTTGAACTCTCCTTGTCCTCAAATGCAAGCTTTCAACCATCCAACACCCAATACTCAATACTCGGCTCTTGGTACAATGAGAAGAAGGGTAAACATGTTAAAAACTCGGCTTACCTGCCGAGAAGCGCTCTTTTAAGGTCTTGAGCTCGACCCTTGGGCTTTCTTTCACTTGGAGGAGGATTGGGGAAGGTGTAGACAACCTTCGCCTCAATTGGATTGTCGGTAATGTAATGCTTGAGTCTTTGGCCATTCACTATGAAAGTGTCGGAGTATTGCACTCCAAACTTTAACTGCCCCATAAGGGAACACTTTGAGCACCTTGAATGGCCCGGACCATCTTTGAGCGTAGCCTTTCGGGAAATAACTTGAGGCATGACTTGAACAATAACACCAAATTTTCCTGTTTGAATTCTTTCCTTAGTCATGCCACTTCTTCATTTTCTCCTTGTATATCCTTGACTTCTCATACGCGTCAAATCTCAAATGTTCAATTTTATTTAATTGCGACCTTGGCCTTTCTCTCGAAGTCTTAAGGTCAAAGTTTAAGTGCTTGATTGCCCAATAAGCTCTGTGCTTCAATTCCATGGGTAAATAGTATGGTTTTCCCTGCACAAATCTAAAAGGTGTGGTCCCAATTGAAGTCTTGTAGACAGTGTGATAGGCCCATTGTGTGTCATGGAGCTTGTCAAATCAATCTTTCCTTGATCGGGCTACCTTCTTCTTCAAGATGAGCTTGATTTGTTTACTTGAGATCTCCTCATGGCCACTTGTTTGGGGGTGATACCCTAATCCCTTCTTGTGATTTGTCGTGTACTTGGTGAGTATGGCTTCAAATTTTTGTTCTATAAAGTGAGTCCCTCCATCACTAATCAAGACTCTTGGCATGCGGAACCTAGGAAAGATTACCCTTTTGAAGAACTTGGTGACCACCCTAGCATCATTCGTGAGGCTTGTAGCTTCCACCCATGTAAAAAAATAATCAACGGCTACTAAGATGTACTTATTCCCTCTTAAGGAAGAGAAAGAGCATATAAAATCAATGTCTCACGCATGAAATACCTTAACTTTAGGGATATAGTTGAGGGGCATCTCATTGCGCATTGTTAAGTTCCCGGTTCTTTGTCATTGATCACAAGCTCGAACATATGCATAAGTATCTCTGAAATAAGTAGGCTAAAAGAAACCGGCTTGAAGGATCTTGGCGGTGGTCTTATCGACACTAGCGTGGCCTCCATAGGGTGAGTCATGACAATACGAGATGATGGATTGTATCTCTTCGTCGAGAGTACACCTCCTTCTAATCCCATCTCCACAAGTCTTATACAAGTAAGGATCCTCACAAAAGAAAGATTTGACTTTGGAAAAGAACCGCTTCTTTTGATTGGAATTCATATCGGACAGTGGAATGCCACAAACCAAATAGTTGACTATATCCGCATACCATGGAGTGCTTGATGTAGCCAATGCAAGCAAGTTCTCTGGGAAAGAACCATCAATTGGCAAAGTACATTCCCGGTAGCTCTCTTAGTCAATTGGTAGTCAGGAGAGGTGACTCGCCACCACATTCTCAGTTCCCTTGTTGTGTTGAATCTCGAGGGTAAACTCTTAGAGAGGACCCACCTAATTAGCCTCGGCTTTGCATCTTCCTTCTCCACGAGGTGTTTGATGGTGGAGTGATCGGTGTAGACTATTAACTTGGACCCTAAGACATATTGGCAAAATTTCTCAATAGCAAACACTACCGCTAACATCTACTTCTCCATGGTGGAGTAGTTCAATTGGGTTTCATCGTGAGTGTTGCTTGCATAATAGATTATAAATGGATTTTTGTCTCTTCTTTGGCCCAAAACCAGACCCAAACCGAAGTCACATGCATCATACATCAACTCAAATGGAAGATTCCAATCAGGTGGTTGAATAATTGGATTCGATATCAAAGCCTCCTTGATCTATCAAAAACTTGAACACACTTGTTAGTAAACACAAAAAGGGCATCTTTAGCTAAGAGTTGGGTGAGATATTTGGCAATATTAGAGAGATCTTTGATAAAGCGGGGGTAGAACCCCGCATGACCAAAGAAACTCCTCACCCCTTTAACATTGGTGGGGGGTGGCAACCACTTAATCGTCTCAACCTTAGCTCTATCCACCTTAATGCCCCTCCCAGGTACAACATTCCCAAGAACTACTCTCCTAATTTAACACCAAATTGACCTCCTCGAATCTACGGAGCACCCTAATAAAGTTTTCCAAACATACATCAAAGGTGGCTCCATAAACCAAGAAGTTATCTATAAAACCTTCATGATATTTTTTGCATACTCAGAAAAAATGGCAAGCATACATCGCTGGAAAGTAGTTAAGGCATTGCATGAGCCAAAAGGCATCCTTTGGTATGCAAAGATACCATAAGGGCACGTGAATGTCTCCTTCTCTTTGTCACTTGGATGGATAGGGATTTGAAAGAAATACGAGTATCCATCCAAGTAGCAAAATAAGGAATGTCGGATTAGCCTTTCCAACATCAAGTCAATAAAGGGGGGGAAATGGTCTTTCCGAGTGGCACTATTAAGCTTCTTATAGTCGATGCACATGCACCACCTGGTCACCATCCTAGTGGAAATAAGCTCATCTTTCTCATTCTTGACAATGGTCGTACCTTCTTTTTAGGAACTACTTGCATTGGGCTAATCCACTCGCTATTCGAGATGGGGTAGATGATCCCGGCATCAAGTAGCTTGACAGCTTATTTTTTGACCACTTCTTACATGTTATGGTTTAAGCGCCTTTGAGGTTATCTAGAGGGCTTGTGCCCCCTCATCAAGGTGTATTCTATGCAGACACATTGATGGACTAATCTCCCTAATATAGTCAATACTATAGGGAATGGCACCTTTATGCTTGTGAAGCACATCCAATTTAGGAGTCATCTAGCTTAGTACTAACAATAACTAGGAACGTGTGGTTTGTACCAACATATTCTTACCTCAAGTGCGAGGAAATAGTTTCAACTCCACCCCGAAGGCACCTTTCTTGTCTTCGGTTAGAGCTTAAATTTCCATACTAGAAAACTTTCCTTACCAGTTGCTTGTGGAGTACAATCGGGCCAAATTTAAGAGCTTAAAGTAGATTCCCCTTTTGTTATTCAATCGAATCTCCATCTTGTCTTCATAAGCACCAACCAAACAAGCTTCTAGATAGTCCTCGTGATGCCTATGGATGGCCAGTGCTTCTTTTACCACCCTTTTAAGGGTGTCCATCCGATAGCAAGCATCTTCCATGGTGGGGGTGTCTATAGCTTGTAGGAGACTAAACTCAAGTTTTTCCTCCCCAACTTAGAAGGAAAGTCTTCCATTTTTAACATCAATCATGGCCTCATCCATGGCTAGGAATGGCCATCCTAGGATGATGGGAATTTGAGCATCTTCCTCCATTTTCATTACCACAAAGTCCTAAGGGATGTAGAATTTCCTAACCTATAATGGCACATCTTTAAGGATTCTCATTGGGTATTTCACCGATCAATCTGCAAGTTGAATGGAAATTGTGATGGGTTTCAATTCCTCTACTTGGAGCTTTTGGTATATTGAGTAAGGCATAAGACTCACACTCGCTCCAAGGTCACACAAGGTGCGACTAATAGCAATATCATCCACGGCACACGGGATAGAAAAATTTCCTAGATCCTTGAGTTTTGGGAGTAACTTATTTTAGAGGATAGCACTGCACTCTTCTGTAATAGAAACTGTCACATTCTCTCGAAATCTTTGCTTGTTAGAAAGCATATCTTTGAGGAACTTGGCATACGAAGGCATCTCCAAAATAGTATCCAAGAATGGGATATTAGTATGAAGCTTCTTGAGTACCTCCAAAAATTTCTCGAATTTAGCTACAAGCTTGGCCTTGGCTAGCCTTTGGGGAAAAGAAATTGGTTCGTATGGCTTAACGGGCTTGGGCTTAGGCTTGGTGCTCTCATGATGTGAGCTCGGTGCATCCCCTCTTCACTCTTATACCCTTCTTTATTCACAATCTCAATATCTTGATCCTTCACTCGATCTTCATCTCTATTCGGGGCCTCCCTTCGACCCTCTAATGTCTTCTCACACCTTAAAGAGATGTCATTCATTTACCCCTTGGGGTTTGCTTCCAATTGGCCCAGAAAGTGCCCTTGGGGCCGGGAGAGATGGCTCACTTGTTAAGCTATTTGAGCCAATTGGTTCTCCATCATCTTTTAGTGAGTGAGCATGCTTTCAAACTTCGAGTTTAGTTTACTCACAGACTCACTAAGGGCTTCATTTGTCTTGGTCTGAGTTTGAATGTAACACTCCATCAAGTTCTCCAAGTTGGACTTTTGTTGTTGAGATTAAGGGGGTGGCGCATGTGGAGCCTTGTATTGGAATCATGATGGATGAGGGTGATTTTATGGAAGAGCATAGGGAAGTGGATTGAAGTTCTCATGTGAGAAGTTAGGATGGTTCTTCCACCCTGGGTTGAAAGTGTTTAAGGGTCATTTATTGACCTATTATTGAAGTTATGAAGGGCAGTTACTTGCTCAATGGTTTGATCTTGGAAAGATCAACCAATGTAGCACTGACTACCAATATGGCCTTAGACTCCACACCCCTCACAAACACTCACATTTCCAAATGACCCACTTGAAATACCCCCATGATGGCTTGTTTCGAGATGATCCACTTTTTGAAATAAAGCATCCACTTTACTTGTTAGCAAAGTAAATGCATTGACTTCAAGTCTTGCTCCTCTCTTGAGGTTAGATTGTTCTCCACACCAATGATAGTTGTTGGAGGCCATTTCTTCCAATAATTGCTTGGCTTCATTAATTGGCTCTCTTATAAGTGCCCTAGTGACGGCTGTATCAATGGAGATTTTCACAAATTAGTGAAGGCTATTATAGCAAGTTTGCATAGGCAACTAATTGGGTATACCATGGTGGGGACACTCACGTTGAAGCTCCTTAAAATGCTCCCAGTTTTATATAGAGATTCACCTTCCATTTAAGCAAATGAGGTGATGTCATTCCTAAGCTTGGCGGTCTTCCTGGGGGAAAAGTACTTGCACAAGAACGTCTCAGAAAGCCCATCTCAAGTGGTGTAAGAATTAGCATTAGCATTAGCATTAGCATTCATCAACCATGACTTGGCCTTATATTTCAATTAGAAGGGAAAAATGCGCAACCAAATTGCATCATCCGACACACAATTCATCTTGATAGTGTTACATTTCTCCAAGAACCAGGCAATGTGGTCATTGGGATTATCCGTGGGTGAACCACTAAATTGATTTTGTTGGAACAAGTGATAAATGCTGAATTGAATTGGAAGTTGTTAGCCTCCACCGCAAGCCTCACAATGCTTGATGGGATGGTGTTGGAGTCCAGCGTCACAAAGTCCCGAAGTGGGGTAGTGTTAGGATTACGAGATGCCATGTTTACTTCCTTCGTATCCCTCCTTTCCCTTCTTGACCTTTTTTCTCTTCTTTCTCTACCTCGGCTTCAGGCAGTAGCCTTAATTTTAGGGTCAATGGGGGTTAAGTTAGCCACTCCTTGACTCCTCCTAAGCATGCACCAAAAACGCTACCAATAGCGGTAAGAAATTTCAAGTAAAGATAGCAACTAGAAAAATGAAGAATTGAAAGCAAAAATAAAACAAGACCTAGCCTTAAATCTCTTAAATTAGCTTTGATATCCTAGAGAACCTACTTTCCCAATAACATCGCCAAAAACTTGTTCAACTGGAAATATAGCGCCGTAAGTGTACATTATAGCTATAGCTAGCAATAGGCAAGTACGGGTTGTGTCCACAAGGAATTAGACTGGGATTACTAAGCTAAACAAGATATTTAATTTAGGTGGATGATATGGTTGAAATATGTCCTAATCACCAGTTAGAGTTAACAAAGTAGCGGATTTGGAGTCTATACTTCAAGGACTTGGGTTAGGGATTTAGGTGACGAATGTGTCTATTTTGTTTAATCAAAGGCTAGTTCCCAACTTTCCTAACTAACCCACAACTTGAAGGGGGTTGGCTATCTCATTTTGAGGCTCCCTTGTTTTCTCTTAAAGATCAAGGGTAGGCCTAATTAACAATGCCACCTATTTTCATAGGGGATTATGAGTTGGGCCTTGATAGATAACCCTTTACCAAGTCCAACCATTGAACTATTTTCATGCTCAAGGTAAACTATCCCGTACTACATCACATTTACTAATGCCCCATCTCTTAATGTAGCCATTAGCTTTAAGTGTTATGTACAATGCTCTTTCGAGCATTTCGTCGAACACTTGGTGATCAAGGGGTGATCCCTTCTAGAAGTGAGAAATCTAGGGGAATAAGAAACTTAGCTACATTTATTTAGGCACACTAGGCCATAATCCAAACCGAAGGAAGATAAATTACTCACTAATCATCATGCAAATCACCAAGAACTCATAACTTGACATAATCAATGATGGTAATAAATTAACTAGACGGGGGGAGAGAGAGAGAGAGAGAGAGAGAGAGAGAGAGAAGACAAACTTTAAATTTGGCACAAAGAGATGATGATCAATCCTCAAAGTCTTCTCAAATCACCAATGAGAGCAACAAGATTAACCTCTAATCCTAATCCTCCATCTGACTTAGCCCTAGAAGTTTTTAAAGAGTAATTTTTTACAAAGTAAGATTAATCCCCAAATTAAGCAAAATCCCCTTTTATAGTGGTTAAAACTAATAAAAACAACATATGGGCGGGGAAGGACACGAGTCACCATAACAAAAATGGCTAAGGTGGCCACGGCCGTGGCCATGGGCACAACCAACTGTGGCCAACAAGGCCACCACGGCTTATGGCCATGGCCACAACTACCAGTGGGCTGCCTCTTGGCTTTTTTCCTCTTCACATGGGACCCTGCAATGATGAACACTGGCATGGCCATGAATACGCCCCCCAGTGGGGCCCCTCTTCAGTTGATTTCTTCAACTCTCGTTACTTGCCCTTCGTTTGCCAAATCTCATTGGGGACTTCTTCTGCTCATTGCCTCATCTCAAAAAGGGGCACACTTCACTTGATTAGCATCATCTTGAGCAAAATCTATGCCTCCCTTTGGGTAAATGTTATTTCCTACAAAAATAATCAAAAACCAAATGAAAATCATAGAAGTTACGACTTGTTGTGAGCAATAGTTAGGAAATGAGGGTGTCAAATGCGATGTAATGAGATCAAACACAATCATTAAGGGAATTGAAAAGCACTCAATCTTTTTAGCCCCAAAATCTTTTCTTATTCAAATTGATTGCAGAGGAATACTTGGTTTAGTGAAAAAGAATTTATGCAATATCCAAGTGCAACGGCGACTCCTGCGTTGGTGAGTATGACCTGACTAGTTTTCTTCCTCTATTAAATACAGGGATCGAAGAATTATCTGGCACATAGTTTAGCTCGTGAACTTACCAATGGTGATCATCAGAGCAAAACTCCAGCCAGAAAAGTAGGAAATCAAAAATGAAATGCCATTACTACTAGAACGGGTTTCTCCTTTTAGTAGAATTCTTATGGATATTTTGAAATTTCATGCAAAAAGTGGATCACACTTTGGTCTGTTATTTTTTGCCTATCTAATAGTACAAAGATTCAGCCTTTTATAATTACAAATGAATTAACTAAGGTGTCCTTATGATATTCAAGAAAAAATAAGTTTCCATATTCAGTAAAAATGGCTTAACGGCTAGCATGCAGTCTGCATCGACTACTATCATAATTATTTTTATGATATTTGGGAGTCATGAAGTACTACGATCTTCTTTTCTAATAGATCTAGAGCTGGTAGTATTAGATTCCCAGCAAATTCAATCTCTAGGAATATGGAATGCTAGCTTACCTTATGGAAATTCCAGTACTTATTCTTCTAAAGACTAACTAAACAATGCATGTTCAAAAGGATCTATTGGATTCTCACATCCTCTTATGGTCTAACAAAAATTTCATACAGTAGAAGCCTGTATGTCGAGGTATATTATGCAGTAATTGAGTATGAAAATGGAAAGACCAAGCCAACCCATCATCTTGTTCAATTGGTTGATTCAGATGATCCCAATTATCAACGACAAGAAGTAGTTAGTGATTATGTTTTAGCAAGAGCCATCAATTTTTACAATATTTATCATCAAATACGGGTATTAATTGAACAAGGAAAAACATTAGTGCATTGCGGGAACACTACTCTCCTTTATCATAATGATTTCAACAATAGGAAGGTAGAAAGGGTAACTTCAAAAGATGTCTTTGATTATTTCCTTGATGTAGGAGCTAAAAAATTTCTATCAAAAAAAGGAAAGGAAAATTTTCATGCATGATTTAAAAAAGGGGATCCAAAGCATCTTCTTGATGAAGATTTTGATGATTATCTGGATAATAATAGACTGGAAGACATTACTAGAGATGAAGGCATACAAAATCTCAATATGGATGACTAGTCTTGTCAAGAATAAGTGCTCTAAAAAGTCGCTACATCATTATTGTGTCAGTTTTGTCTAATGTCAAGTCAGTAAAATAATAGAGTCTATTATAGCCATGAGAGAGTAACTGTAGTCATGTGCAAATATCAGTGTGCGTAGTGTAACCATTAGGGTATTCTATGTAATCCACCTCCTCTATAAAAGGAGACGCTGAGTGCAAAAGAGAAGTCGATATCTCTATTTCTCTATGAGCAAGCATCTCTGATGATCTTAATAGTTTAAGTCGCTCTTCAAATCTTTCCATTGTTATATTTCAACTTTTAAACTTTCAATAAGAGAAATTTTTCAGTAGGGAACGTTATTCAATTGAACCTCATGTGTTGGATATTATGATTTCTTGATTAAAGTATCACTATCCTTAAAAATATAAAAACTTGATTAGTGACTACTATCCAAGATAGGAACTGAAATGGATCTATGCTGTGATTGATCTAAGAAAGGTTCAGTTGAGATAGCAACCTCTATAAACTGGAAGTTAGAGAACACCATGGTCCAACACCAACTAAGTTTAGGTAATGGTCAAAACTCTCTAATTAAGTTTTAATTATTTTGCTAAACATGGTGAGCCTCTAACTATAAAAAGTAAAACATTGATGATACAAGTAGTATATTGTGATAACTAGCACCGATAAAGTCATTATAAGAAGTCTAATCATTTAAAACAAGCGTATTTTCTTAGAAAACCCCAAAATTAGTTTTATTGCATATCTTACCCAAATTAGGGATCATTTTATAATTTTCAATAGTTGGCTTAAAAGTGCGTAAACAAAACTTCAGAATGTGGTGAAAATTCAAAAGTGTAAAACCTCAAGGTTCTTGAAAATCAATACAAAGAAGCAGAGTTGAAAACATTAATACCAAAAACTCAAAGGATGGTAAGTGCAAAATAGCCTGGGACAATTAGGGTTTTTGAGGACATTAAATTCATTCTCGTACATTTGAATTGGGTAATTTGGAATATTGCTAATGAAGATTTTCGAGATCTTAAGGTGTTGAAGATCTGGCATGACAGTTTTTTATGTAGGCAAAATATATAGGAAACTTTTTATGCACATCTACTTATTACGTGGCTCATATTCGTGCTTCTGAAAGTATAATATTAGAATTGTATGGCAAACTAATTTATTTAGACACCCACAACATACTAACATGGATAGTTATAGGTAGCCTGAACATTATGTCTCCAAGTCTATGTATAAGAATTGCTCGAACATAAACTAAGTGGCCCCAAAAGGGGAAACCTCTATTACTGGAAGGAATTTAGTTTTCAGTCATATATTATTAAGTTTTTACATGCCAATAATTCTATGCCTAAGGCTATTGGATGGGAATAATCTGACTTTTAAATTTGAGTCCAATGACCCGATATTTGAGGTTATTTAGTTTTAACATATCACAACCAAGTTAATGACCATTTGAGTTGTCAACTTGATGATGTGTTAAGCTATTTATCACATATTGATTGTATGTTAATCCAACTAACCAGTGTTGACCCTTATTAACTTAAACACATCAGATCAAATTAAACTCCCTCCTTCCTCTGTCTCTTTCCTTGCTTAATCTCTTTCCTCTTGAAAGCCTTTCTTCTCTTGAAAGGAAAGTCCTATTTTTCTCAAGAAAGAAGAAAACAAAAAACCTAATTTTATCTCTCATGTGAAGAAGTGAAGATGTGTGGTGGACATACAAGTATTGTTGGATCATCAAATTCTAGGAAGGCGTCAAATTAAGTAGCCAGTGCCTGAAACTAGCCATAGTGAAGTGTTTTTATAACATACCTGCTATTTGCCAAACTTGCAGAAGACCCCCCAAATAAGGGAGAAATTTTTTTGGGTATCAATTACGGAAGGTCAGTAATACAAATTAGGGTTTAATGACTAGCTTCAATTTGTAATTGATGAAAATTCCGATTTAATGATAGCTGCAATTTGTAATTGATGAATTATTTGTTTGTGTTTGTAGGTTAATGAAGATTGTTGGTTTTTCAAATGGGATGAAGAGAATGCAGTGAACATTATGGAGAAGTTTAAGATATTAGAAGACAGAGTGGAAGAGTTGGTTGGTGAAATAGCTAGAGAGAATGGGAATTGAGGTCAAAAAGAAGAAGGCGTCAAAGGGAGGAAGACATGGGGGTAGTGAAACTAATGAGCTACATATGTCGAAGGAAGATAATGCAAAATTGAGAAGTAAGATTGCGAAGGAGAAGGAGAAGAGGGGAAGAGTTGAAGAAGAAATGAAGGCAGTGAAAGAAGAACTGATGGCACTAAAACCTAAAGCTTCAAACAATTGGGGGTGGGATAAAATGTGGATGTATTTGTCTATTTTCTTATTTGTGATAGTTTTGATCAGGAAAAATTAATAGTATGGTGTGGGTAGATGTAAGGTGTGGAGACTGAAGCTTTCTAACTATTTATGGGGGTCGATGAATGTGGCTAAACATGTTTTGCAACTTTTTGTGAAGGTAGATGTAAAATGTGCTTTGTATTGAATGAATGAAATGAGTGAAATAAATTGTGGGAAGTATTCTCAGTGGTGGAGGCAAGTATTATGAAACAAAACATATGAGTTAAAATACAAGTTTTGAACTGAAATTTGGGTGCAATATTTATGTTAATATTGTAATGTCCATAAATTTCAATGTATGGCAATAAAATAAGCAAAATAAGGTTTATAGGCTACTGTAAACCCAACATATTAACCCTGCTGCACACACATTTGACATCTAAAACATAAACATATCATGGTGCTTAACAAGTTTATCATCCAAAAAACAACAGCGCACCTAAATTATGTTGTCTATTTCAATTTACAAATTTGACAACCCAAGAAAAGCTGCATACGAGATAGAACCTTCACTATGGAGGATTGATAAAAGGTTGTGAACTACTGCTAGCTGCTAATGCTTGACTAGGAATGAGTGGCGAGCTTTGGCCTGTCATGGACTGTGGTCTAGAAGATGATGGAATATCTTAAGTCATTTAAAAAGAAAAAATTAAAATGTGAGAAACTAATATTTTTTAGCACCAAAAAAAAAAAAAAAAAAGTTAAATGTCAAGCACTTATTGTGCCTATTCTACCTCCCTTGCCTCTGCTTCCTCCTCTACCTCTAGTTGCTCCCGTACCCCTCCTTGCTCCTCTCCCTTTGGTAGCGCCTTCTCCTTCCTCCCTTGGCTCACTGAGAAGCTCAACTTATTTGTTGGTCTGCCCTGTTGTTTTTTCTATGATGGTGGTTGGCTATCTGTTGTGTAACGCCCCCAATTCCTAATGCCTGATTATTCTAACTTAATTACTCATATACTATTGATTGGCTGTGAAAGTCCTTTGATTGGAGGCATTACCGCCGTTCCGTAATGGAACAAGGCTAACTAAATTTACCTGTATCATTGTGCTACTCATTTAATCACCTAACTCACCATATAATTGAAATAAAACACCTTCAATCACTTATATAAGTTATGATACACCTGATAACTTAACATAGGATTATAAAATACTAGCAACCGCAATGTCCAAAAGAATACACAACCTTCGTGCTGGCCTATAAATCACTGTGAATGTTTGGCTAGCGAATCCTCAGCAAAAGAAATTGTAACGCTCTTTCATTTCTTGCTACCCTCTGGTTTACCAGGAGGAGGACTGTTCACTGATCCTTTACCTAAAACAAAAATACAAAAATGTTCGAAGTATGAGCCGAAGCTCAGCATGTATATTCCAATGCAGTAAAATAAGCTTTGAGTTTAATTAGTTGGGCACCTACATTTCAAAACATTTTATTTTACAAACAGGAGAGAGAGAATGTATGAGCAAAGCTTATTTGTCGGCTATTATCTGGAAATTGACCCCTATTGACGTCTGCAGCAATCTTGAGATAGTTGCACACCTCCCAGGTCGATTGGAAAGTCTAAGTTGCAGCAGCGCGGGTAAATTGAAGGGCATAAGTCCTGATGACTGATAATTGATGGGGCCACTTGCTTATGTGACAAAACATTGTATAAAATGATTCATTATATGAATATCATATTGATTTTGCATAGTTTGAGAAACATGTGAGTTTGCGAAGTACACAGGCAATTGTACGTACCTAGTTTTTAAAAGTCTTTCTCCATTTTAGTAGAAATCGTTCACTGACAGCTTGAGGCAACGGAGGTGGCCTCACTTCTACTCCAAATATGTCATTTTCTCGATAAGTGCAAGATGAAAAAATTTTATTAAAATTCTTGGCTTAACGAATAATTTAAATTCACTCGACTTCTCTTTTTATTATTAGCGTAACAATTATTATTAACTTAATTTCGTTCCATTTTATTTTTGTTTTTGTTCATCTCCCTCTTATGGCTAACGATCGTTTAATGAATGTTGAAGCAACGTAGCAGTGTGACTCATCTTAAGTTTGTTATTAAAGGCATTATCGCTAGTACCATTCGAATTATTATGGAAAGCTCGTTAACATCATTATTTCTTTGCACTTATTAAAATTAGAATTGTGGTTATCTTTACCATAATTATGAACGATATTATTATGGTTAATGATTTTCTCTTTAATGAATTGTCGCTAGCCATTAAACTTTGGATTTCAACACGGCTTAAGGTGACTTCCTGAACTTGGTTCCAAGTTCAAGTCGAGTCCCAATCATACAATTATCATTAGTACAATCAAACTGCATAGGCATGTTATGTTAGTAACTCCAAATCCACAAAACTACTTATTCCTTTCCTTCTCTCTTAATAACTATATCCTAGAATCTCACTAACCCCATACTTAGTTCATGATTTTCAAAGATTCAAAGTCACTATGTCTTCCTCCCTTCTCCTCTCCCCTATCCTCACTTGAAAAATTAAATCTTGTCATATACTTATACAGCAACATAATACATATGCTTATATCTCTTTATTTTCATTTGATTATGACCAAAGATTTGCTTAAACACTATTAAAGCAACCCAGTTAAAATTTAAACTTCATCCCACATCGTAACCCCAGTTACCAACTCATGACCCCAGCGTACATGTCCAACATCCAAATTTTTAGCGCCAAATTCTTATTAATTTTATTCAAAGATTCATTATAGTTTACTTATAACCACCACATCACCCACAGTCAAGCTTGTAATTTTATTCCAATTCTAACCCAAATCACCAAGCCATGATCAACACATGACACACACATTAACCTTATACATATATTCACATATTTCTCTATTTAATCATCACTTAACTCATTTAAGTAATCCACATAATCAACTTAAACATCATTCAAGCCATAAACCCTAATCCCTCAAGTTCATAGCCACAACTCATTCATTCAACACGTATTTCACTTTAATCTCATTCTAATATGCATTAAGATCAATCTCAACATCATCAAAAAAACCTAAAATTCAAACACAACTTCTAAACCTTCACTCATCACACTCCTCCATTCTTCTAACAAGCAACTCAATCCAAACCCCCAAAATAATTCAAGAAATTTACAAATTCATACACACCAAAGATAGTTACACCATTTACTATAAAAATTTAGATACAAAACATCAAAAATTAAATTAAGGGGAGTTAGGGTTTCACCTCTCAACCCACCTTAACACACACAAGGAGGGGAAGAGAGAGGGAGGTTGAAGGGCGGCACTGGCGGCGGGGACCAGCGGCAATGGGCGGCGGCAGTGTGGGCATCAAACGACCGGCACACGGTGGTTGCAAGCGGGCAGGGGAGGCTGGCGAAGCAGAGCAGAGGAGGGGTTTCGAGCTGGGAAGGGAGAAATCAGGGGGGTTTTGGGGTTTTGTTTCATTTGTTTGTTTTTGTTTATTTTGATTTGGGTTGGTTATTTTAAATTTTTTCCTAGAATTTTCTCATATTTATCCTCTCTGTCTCTCTAGTCCTTATTTTATTTTATTTTATTACCATTCATTATATATATATATATATATATATATATATATATATATATACATATATATGGAAAATTGGATTAATATTTTTTGCTAGAATTAATAAATTAAATTTTACATCTTTTGGATGTAAATCTGAGAGAGATATTTTTATTTTTAATTATTAACTCCCTCTTTTTATACACCTAACTTGCCCCTTTTTAATATTGTTATATTGTTACTAAATTAATTCATATATTATTATCATTATTGTTTTTCAAATTAGCCCTTGATAATTATGCTAATATTTATTCAGCAGGCAATTCAAATATTTATTTAGTGAATTATTTAGGAGCGTAACGAGGTCCATTTTGAGGCCAAATCGTCGTTTCAACATGCGATGCACGAATGTATATATACATATACATACAATGCTAAATTGAAATGCGGTACCCAACTTGATTAATTTATAATTAGAATAATTTGAAGTAATTAGCATGAATCTTAGGTTCAGGCCATTGTGCGAATTTAAGGCAATCCTTGTTGTTATGACCAGCACCCTAACAATTACTGCACGCCATCCGCCTTCCATGTTTTGTTAATCTACCTACCTTCTTTGGACCTTCGTGGGGATCTTTCCTTCTATTCCTTCGTGGTCTACCAAGTCCTATCTTAATTGGTTGAGATTCAAGTGGCATGTATTTTTTAGGCCAGTGTCTCTCTCCAACACAGGGAGTTATTAAACCTTTATAGGTTGTCATATACCTCTCCCTTTTGAAATAAGAATGGAGATAACCTTCTACACCTTGCTTCATCCATGTTGCATATGCAATGGCATGGCAACAGGGTATTCGTTTGAGATTCCATTCTCTGCATGTGCATTTGGCATGGTTGAGATCTACAACAAGGTTGTCTAGCCTATGCTTAACCTCGAAAACTTTGTTGCTAGAAGGAATAGGGAAGTAATTTCTTGCTTCTTCTTTTTAATCTCTATCTTATGCCAGTTCTAGGCAAATGTCATCTTCAAATGCCTACATTATGGCCCTTTTAACCACAATCATCTCCATAAAAGCCTGTCTGAGATCCTTTAACATATTAATCAAATGTTTGGTTCTTGCATGGATAACATAGGCATTGAAAGTCTCGGTCATGTGGTTAACAATAACATCACACCTAGAATCCTCTTTCATGAAGGCCCTACAGAAGCAGTAGAATAGCATTGGGTTTTGATGTTCAAAATCTTATGCTGCCTTGAAAGAGGTTTGTCTTGGTGTCTTAATTGCATCTCTCAAATCAGTGTGGCTATATACCTTTGTTGCATTCCAAAATAGCAGCTTCAGTTCTTCACTCTAGTGAATCTTCCAATTTGCATAAATATGTTGAGCACAAATGCACAATGTTTGTGCTTACTATTAGGGAACATAGTTTTCACAACATGAAGAATTGACTGCATTAAACAATCATACGCTTGGACACAAAAAATAAATATCATATAGCCAATTATGTGCTCACAAATTGCACTAATCAGTATTTACCTTGTGTTCATCTGAAATGAAACTCCAACTAAATTCATTTGTGCCTTTAAGGCAATCCATCACATTGTGAAGAAACCACTCCCATGAATCATTGTTTTCACCTTCAACAACAACCTACGTAATTAGGAACATTTGGTTGTTTCCATCCATGCTAATTGTAGATAGTAGATAACCTCCCAAGAATGTGTTCAAAAAGCAACCATCAATGCATAAAATAGGTTTGTAGCCTAGAAGTAGCCCATTCTTGAGCCTGTCAAAGCTCACAGACATCCTTTGAAATACAAGAATTTCTTTGATAATTTCATGGTTGGTTTGAACAATGAAAGAGCTACCATGCTTTGACTTCTTCAGCTCCTCAATATACCTTCCTAGCTTTGAGTAATGGTCAAACATTGAACCATGAAACATGTCATGAGCTACTTGTTTAGCTTTATAAGTAGCCCACTTCAATATGACAACCCCATGATCCTTCTTAACTGAATGCACCAATTCTTTGGAAGGCCAATTTAAATTTTCTTTGAACCTAAGCAAGTAATGCATGTAATCCATTTGTATTTTAATTGTATATTCTTAACCGTGTTCCTTGTGCAAATATGATGGTTTCTGACTATACTAACAACCCATGTAGCTTTGTTTTTGTCCAATGATGCAAAACCTTGAATCTGCAACCCTGTTTGCAAACAGCACCCACCCTTTTTCTTCTTGATTCAGAAATACCAATTTTCAAGTCATGCTTATGCTATTACAAACCTAGATATTGCATCTTAAACCTCTCAACAGTTTCAAAAGTCGTTCCAACCTGCCATTTTAATTTTTTGAAACCAATATGTTTATTCATCTTAACGTGTCTTTCCTTTCTCTTTAACAACCCAGGAACTTCATCATCAGTCTCTCCATCAGTATCTATTTCAGCTTTAAAATTTTCATAACCACTATAAAAGCCTGAACCTAAGTGTGTTTGTTCATTGCCAGTGGTAGAAGACTTAGCTTTGTCCATGTCGTGGTTATGGCCTTTGCCCACCTTCTCAACTATAGCAGTCTTTAGTGAAACCTTTTGTCTCTTGCACTGAGCAACCTTAGCCTTGGCAGATGCCAATTCCTTATCACTTGTCTTCACATTCTCAACATCAGTCTCCCATTCATCATCAACATCAGTATCCAAATCATGATGGTCACCATCATTCTCAAACCCATCATCATCACAACACTACTCACATTAATTTTTCTCTTACCTGTTGTTTTGGAAATGCTACCTACAATGTCCTCAAAGGCCTCTAAGTCAAGCTCAGTTTCAATAGCATACTCACCATCACCATACTTTTCACTAAGTGAGTCACCCTAATCAATTTATCCCTTGGAATATGCGACTCAGGTCGAGGTTGTCTTCCCAATCTCATTCGGGTACATGATCATTTTTCACACTAAAAATAGGGCATGTGTTATGCGATATGTGATTGGGGTTTTTGAGTTGTGGTGGCAAGAGATGAAATATGGGTATTAGCAGATGTTGGGAAAATGGGGTGGGTGTTTGAGCTTGCTGAATTGGTTCTTCAGTTGGGCCTATATTATGGGCCTTTTGCTTTTTCCTACTTTTAGGGGATTTTGTTGGAGTATGCTTTTCTCTAGTACCCTTGAAATTTTGATACCCAATTGTGCTCGTTGAACCATCAAGGCTACCCTTTTGACAACATTCTTCACCATCACTTTTTGTGATGCTAATTGGGTCCAAATTTGACTGCTGTGTGGTCTTAAAAGGGCAAGGTAAAGCTGACATCTCAGGAGCCACTACATTAGCAACATTCACAATATGGACTAAATACACAACCAATCTTCTCTGAATAACAACAACATATCTAATGACTGAAAATCATTATGACAAGTCCTCAAGCCCTCTTTCAAACTCATACTAGGTATTAGATAGTAAAATTCTTCCATATTAATAAATCCAATATTTTTAGGATGTCCAATTATCTCAAATCTAAACAACCTATCTATATCCACAGGCTTAATCTCTAAGCAGTCCAGGTCCACCATATTCCAGCTCAACACCATCCACAAATTTTTTGACATGATGAATCTCTATAACTATATCATCATCACCCATTTTCCTCAACTTGGATGATAAAAAAAAACAAAACAATAAACGTGTATCAGGTCTACATTTAAAAATGAAGACACATTAAACAACCTTAACCTTTGATAAACCTAGCAATAAACAATTAGCAGTTGCATCAACTACTAAATTATACTAAACAGCTCCAACGATGCTTGAATTAGTCATAATTAAGCACAAAAAGCACACTTCAATCGAAGAAGTGGGGTCATGTTTCTTTTCCACCACCTTCTTCAATTTTATTTTGATTTTGCCAGCAACTATCTTCCAATTACAATTTAGAAGCAACAAAGGATATTAAGAAACTCAATTTTGCTCTCATTTCAGAACAATCCAACCCTAAGGCTTCAAATTTTTCGGTTAATTTTGAAATTTTGATGAGAAAGAGTGAGAGAGAGAACTTTGATGAGTTTACTTTTTGCAGCTTTTAATTGCATGGAGTGGGCAAGCGGCAGGCTTTTCATTCAAGAGAAAAGAGATTGAGTAACGAGTGATAGTGGAGGGAACATAACGACACTGACATGCTTAAATTAATAGGCGTTAACACTGCTTAGCTAGATTAACAAGGATCAAAATAAATTTCTTCTTTTTTTGTTCGCTTTTTATTACACGTAGACAACAACCACCGCCATATCGCCTTTCCAATGAGTCACGCTGTAATAGTACACCAAAACTAAATCCCGCAGAAGTACAAATCCCTAGCAAGAATTTCTTAAATTTGACTTATTCACTTCCATCAACCCATAAATTGGGATTATTATACTCCAATAACCCAATATTCAATAGTCCTTTCTAACAAGACAATCTTTAACTAGAAAATTTGTGAGAGAAAATCGGGGTGGGGCGTGGGGGGTGGGGGGGACCTTTTTCCTTTTCCTTCCTTTTGGGGGGGGGGGGGGGTGTTCACATAGATGGCAGCATATTAGCATGCTAATAAACTTAGACAAGAAACTCTCGCAACACAGAATACTAAGGAGAGGACTCAGAATTGATCATAACAAATCCATCACAAAGGCAATTTACGTTTGCTAGTCAGACACAAAACCACGTAATAAGGGCCATTTTTAACCACCAACCGCCTACATTTGCTTTTAGTCAGGCTGCAGACATTTGAACTCCTCCTTTGGGTTTGCAACTGTAGCAGCTTGCAAGGGTGATCAATCCAGCAGGGCCATACAAGGTCATATGTAACTGTCAATCAAAGACTTCCTCATCTCATCGACAATGGCAGTGGGTTGGGCTTCCCTCAGCTTGAACACACTCTCGATCACCGATAGTTCGGTGGCAGTCGTGTCTGACCCACAGAAAGCTGTCCAGTCATTCACTGTTAATCCAGCAGCAATTACCTCACTTCCCCTGTTCACAGTCCCGGCCACGAGGGGAACCTGAAGAAGGGTTGAAAGCTCATCCAGATCTTCTATGGATGTATGGGGGTGGACCTGTTATCAATCATAATCACGGCTATTATTATAGCACTATATATTGTTCACTTTTGTTTTTAATAATTAATTGATGTGTGGAGTGGACGTGTTATCAATCATAATCACCGCTACTGTGACACAAAATCATAATTATTATAGCCCTACAATTTTTTTGTTTTGGGGGGGGGGGGAGGAAGGAGGATATATGTGCTGCTGCATAAAAATGAATGGAGAAGCTTTCAAAAAAAAAAAAAAAGAAAAATCTCACAAACCAGGCCGCCCTTGTTGGAGAAAGAACAGTAACTCCCAACCAGAATATTACCAGCAATTGTCTGCCTGAAAACCTCAACACCAAGAACGTCTGCTATTATCTCCTCAGTTTCCTTAAGTGACACAAGACAAACAGCACGATAAACACCAAATTCAGAAACAGTTGAAATAAAGCCAAACACAACTTGCCACACCACCAAACAGGTTCGATAACAGAAATGGCTTGACAAGCAATATCATAATTGGTGGGGTTTTTTTTTTGGGGGGGGGGGGATTGTCAGCAACATGTCTTCCTGCTTCAGGAAGTCCACAGTCTAGAATTCCAATTGCTGTAAAATATTATTCAAGAATCTACCAGCTACACAGTAGCTCATGTCCACTGGGTGAGATGGCAGTGATATGCAAAATATTTCCCGTAGAGCTACTATTTGCATTTAGAAAGCATTGAGATAAAAGATACATCAAAACTCTCAGGCTTCTGTTACTAGAATTCCTGTGATTAAAGGGCTTAGAATACCCCCGGTTTGTTTCAGTCAGCTTAGTTCTTATCATATACAATTAAGTTCTCCTCAAAGGGTCCAGCCCACCATCAAGAAGCTCCAAGCCCTAAAACCATATAACATAAATTTCCTTGCCCTTTGCATGGGATCATCACCCATTTTTTCAAAGCAAATGGCAATCAAACTTAAGCAGATAAAAATTTACAGGGACCTTCAAAGTTGCTGAAATATAAAAACGTGACTTCAAAGTTGCTAGCACCACAAACATCAATTTCAAGCATGTAAGAAGTTCTTTCTTACACATGAGGTAGACTACACATAAACATAAAAAAGAATCAGAAAAAACTACTAGTCAACCACAAAACAAGTAATTTCAGAGATCAAGGAATGCTCCAGATGAAGAATACATACCTTATCAAGATCAGTGTGTGTGAGAGCAACATAATCATTGCATGCTATGCAGTTTCCTAGAGCAGATAACCTTTCTTCAATACGCTGAACTACTACTGAATCAGGAAGACTGTTCCTCAAGTGCTGAAGTTCTAAAGAAAAAAGAAAACAGTAAAACAGGGGTAAATAAACCTGAAGATAAATAAAAACGCACAAAAGAAAGTTCTGAAATTAAGTAAAAGAAAAAAGATCAAAGTCTAAGTGCTTATTACAAAGAAACATGGGAGCAAAATTTGTTAGCCACCCCACCCCAACAGTGTTTGTTACAGCAAATCAGAGAAGTAACACATCCTTTCTGTTCAATCTATGAAAATTAGAAATAAAGTTCACCACCAAATCCTAAATCTTAACTCATATAGATAGTGTCAGATCATTCCCCAGAGCATAGCAAACTGCGGGCCGAGGTTTGCAAAACAACAACCCAGAACACTAAGATGAAAAGAAAACCAAACACCCCACTCCAAGAGGGGAAACATGCTCATGTTTACCCATTTCAGGACAGCATCACTGAACGGTGAGACCGAACTATAGTAGTAAGTAGCAACAATATAACATTGTCCCCAATTCTGTTTACTATTTTGGGGGATTTATGCATCAAGAACGTTTCAGCCAAGCAAAGATCACTTATCCCTCAATCCTCCATCCTAACCAGCTTCCCATGTATGATCATTCCAACATTATTGTACTGCAAACAGACATCACATATCCAAAAAGCCACTACACTACTAAAAAACCCAAAAAATGCAAAATGGCTAGAGTTTTTAAGGGAAGGAGTCTCTGACAGAAACTAAGTGCAAACAAAATATTCAAGCCGAAAAAATTGACAAATAGCTTGAACCTGGTGATTGACATGCATAAGTTAGAGCACCACAACAGAAATGTGGAATTCCAAGAGTTAGAATAGAAAACTAAAGTGTAAAATACTATGAAGGCTTGCATATCTCGTGGATAACTTGCCACAAGAAGATTTTGAGACAATGGAGCCTTAAAGTGTATCTAGGATTTGCATCACTTCATAGGATTAACACTCAGAGCAGCAACCAAAACAGGCATATTTGAAGACCATAAACGAGTGCACCTGAGAGGAACTTGCCCTATACACTTAGACATCATTCAACTGTATCACCCAATTGGTCAACATGTTCAAATGAATGGAAACAAATTAACTATATGATTACTTATGAAAACTCCCCAAACAAGTCAACAAGGCACATGTTGCATCACACGTTCAACAAGCAAGGAAACAGATGGCTATAACAAAATTCATAAGAGTAAGGCAGAAGCTCACCGATGAACCCCTTTTTACATACCTATTCACATGTACAGAAGCAGCCAAGTAGAAAGTAACAATCATGATGGAAGTTCATAAACAAGAATCAGAAATAGGGTGTCAGCATTTATGACGCATACCCTGGTCAGTGGTGGTGTGAGGCACAAGTAGCCCATTTTTGTTTCCTGCAACCAAGAAGAGAAATGTGATTCACCTCCATATTCTTTAAGAAACAAGCTCAATAATTTCAGCCTAAACGAGCTATAAAAGCTACTGATAATGCTCACCAGCACACATCCGGCCAATGATTCTCGTCCCTGCAATTGAAGTCTTCACAACAGGAATATGCTCTGCCAACTCAGACTCAAAAGTGCTGCAATGTGTATTCTTATAGTATTAGAATCTGTGAAACGAACAAATCAACATAAGGTATAACTACCAGAAACTCAAGAAAACAAACCTGTAAAAGTTCTCTGAACCACCAATTGCGACTAAACAATACGCATTGGTCAACTTGGAGAAGACTCCAACTTCACAATTGTTCTCAAATTGAAGCCCTGCAAGAAACCCACCAAACCCCATCGTCAAAAGCAACAAAGAAGCAAAACCCACAAAAATTCTCCATAGACAAGGGGGGAAACCTTATGTCCTCCCAATAGGTACACCCTAAGAATGCCGTCAAAAACATCAATTTAGAAGGACAAATTCCACAATCGCACAACCCCAATTCAAATGAAGAACCCCCCCCCCCCCCCCCCCCCCCCCCCCCCCCCCCCGGGCGAACGCCCAAAGGCATATAGCAATTCACGAGGACAGCAGAAAGTTCATAATTGACAAAATACCAAAATAAGATCATGAATTTTACATCCCAAACTAGTCATCCTCTTCTTAAAGACATGAGGTTGCATTTGAACACCACCTTCTTTCTTGGGATGAATAACAAGCAAAAGCCCAATTTCCCCATAACTGTTTTCCCCGATTCAAGCTTATTACAAGCAAGGAAATGCAAAAGAAAAAGGGCGAAGAGTGCTTACTCGTTGCCATGATGAGATGAGCTTGAACGAACCGATGAACCAGAAGATTAACCGATGGCTGCTTAGAACAGAACAGTAACAGAACAGAAGAAAACAAAACAAAACAAAACAAAATCAACATACAGAACGAAACACAAAAAATCAATAGCCTAGTTTCGGTTATGTTTTGCGATTCTCCATTAGATACACAGAAAGGCCTTTAGTGAGAGAAAACCCTACCGGCTGGCTAGAGTGAGCGAGACAGACGCACACACACTGTGCGAGAGGGACGCGGTGAGAAATGGCCCACAACTTTTACGCAGGAGCCAGAGCAGTGATGCAGTATGTCACGCCCCGAAACACCCCCGAAACGAGGAACGGTGTGCAGGCGCAAGGCACGAGGGGTATATAGCAGTATAATGAGCACTTTCGATGGTTGGTTCATTGGATCAAAATTGAGGTTTGCAGGCTTTTAGGCTACTCGTGCCTCCTGCAGTGGGCGAGCCGCTCGACAGCTCGTGAGTCAGGCTCACGAGTCTGAGTTAGCTCCTTACTTTTTGTTTTTTTAAAATTTTCATTGGTTTTTTAATTTAAAAAAGAAGGTTGCGCATTGTAGAATGAGTTCATGTGTATTATTTTATTCGACGGGTCAAAATTATGAGCCTTCTATTAGAGAAAATGAGGATTGTGAGTCAAAAAGTTAAGGTATGCCTCCACTTATGAGCAAAAAAATTGACTCACCATTATTTAACTCGAACTGAGTTAGAGCATTTTCAAATTCTAACTAGAGTTTCAAATTTTGAAATTTTATCCTATCATATTAGCAAAAATTCGATTTTGAAAAATTTGCATTTCTTTACTTCTCCAACTCACAAAATTCCAACTTAAATCATCCAATAGAATATTTATCATAGGTCACCTCATAAACTACAAACCCATTTTAACCACCAAGAAAATATTTTCCTGACAAAAAGAAAGAACAACAAACATAATAACAAGAAGACAACAAAAATTGGAATGCAAGTAGGAAAGTGAGACTATTCCTATGCGTGAGCCAAAATTCTTCTAAAGCAACAAGCAAATGACAAGTGGATTGGGAAGCCCACGAGTAGAATGCATTCCACCCACTAGGAATGCTCTTAGAATCAGACATTAACCGGCTAAGTTATATATGAGCATAGCCTGGACTTAGGTTGAAGCTTATTGAGCCTGTAAAGTGTAGGCTTGGGCTAAGTTATGATATGATAGGGAGCTTGATTTTTTTGGGGGGGATGTTTGTTTTTGCTTAAAATTTTTCAAATCCAAGGTTAAATCAAAGTAAAATTATAAATGTATTGGATTCAAGAAATAAGTGTTGAAACAAAAATTTGTTAGCTGTAATGATAATTTCGTCCTCCCCATACAAGTTTTTAAGGAAAACAAATTGAACTAATTAAGCAAAAATGAACCTATGGCTTGGCTTAGTGTTTTTTTTTTTTTAAATTTGAGAAACCAATGAAAACTAATATATTAAAACTAGATTAAGTTTGACAATACATGATACCCAGAGAGACAGTGGAACACAAGGTCATGGTTGTTGAGACTCCTATCAATGATACTAACTTACATTATTTGAGGTGAGCAAAATGCAAAAACCTAACATGATATACCAGACCCTGAGAAATGGAAGCAACTCAGTCCCGGTCAGCAGCTTCCTGACGCAACTTCTTCTCAAGTTTGTAGGCTTCTTCATCAAGTACCAAAGCAACTTGGAGCCCCTTTGGGGGTCTAAAATGAGTCACGGTGACCAGCTGTTGCTCCTTATTTAACTCCGTTAGGACTGCAGCGATAAGATTCACTGGGTGCTTTGCATAGTTAAAGTTAATCGTCCATTTCCGACTCATCAGGCTACCAATCTCCACCATGAGTTCATGAAGATGTGGAGGGGAATGCAACGGACCTCCTTGAAGTCTTTCAGTAAGACTCCTCTCCAAATCCACTTCAATATTATTAAGGTGATAATCCCAGGCTTTAATGAGCGTCTCTTTTAAGGTCCGGAATAGTGCATAAAAGATGCACTACCAGGGATCTTATGGGTAATACCGAGAGTCCAAGTAAACTCGAAGTCATGTATCACTCCCCCACCAACAAAACTAGACGAATCTAGTGGACAGAACACATCAATATTAACCTTATATGCAGGTGCCTCTGGGGGTTTCCAGGAAATGATGCATTGTTCTGCCTTGTAAAGCCCATCCTGCAATTTAGAAAAGAAAACTAGCTCAGATACTACCTTACCCAGAATGAGGAGGATGAAGTGCATTGTTGGCAGAAAACACGTGTTCCTGTATTGCCAGATATGCCAGCTAATCACAGCAAACTTGCCTGCCCAGTGCCTATGAACATTAGTGGATAAATTAAAAATAATCCAATCACGCCAGTCCAAATTAAAAAAGAAATGTACGAAAGGCTCATTGGTGCTATTAAGGAACTTTGCCCAGGTAGCACCAGCAAGAGGGTAGTCCCGGAAGAGATGTATATGAGATTCCATGGGATTTAGGCATATGCAACATTTGGGGTCAACCGTATGAGAGATAAGAGCAAAACAAGATGCAGTAGGAAGTGCTTCATGACACATTCTCCACAAATGAAATCGCATTTTAGATGGGATTTTAAGTTTCCACACCTTTTTCCAAATATTGCACTCATACTCAACTGGTGGCATGAGAGTATTATAGCAGGAGACAATGGAAAATGATCCCTTCTTATCCGGGATCCAACAATACCATCTTCAAGGGCAGGGTCAACCGATAAAGGACACTTACGAATGTGGTCTATGATATGTTTCGGAATCCACTCAACCACCGGGTGCAAGTTCCAATGCCCATTTCATATAAAGGTGCTGACTCGAACAGAATCACAGAACCTCCGAGGGTCCTTGCTGACTTGCTGCTCAATTGGGCCCGGCTCCAGCCACCTATCGTACCAAAAGGAGGTATTTCGACCATTACCTATCCAGATACAAGAGTTCTCAAGCATGAAAGATTTCTGGGCAAGAATAGATTTCCAAAAGGGGGAATGATATGACTTAGACTCAGCATAACTAAAATGGGAATTGGGAAGATATTTTTGCCAAATTAAACAAATCCCCAAGGCATCCTCCTTATTATAACATCACCAAAGAAGACGGGTTACGAAAGCCCTATTCCAAGCGGTGAGGTCTTTGATGCCTAGTCCCCACGGTTCTTCGGTTGGCAAATTTGTTGCCATCGGATTTGGGCCCAATAACGTTGAGAACCATACCTATTCCACAAAAATTGTCGCATTAATTTTTCCATGTTGCGTATCGTGGTTCGTGGAAATAATGTAGTTTGCATTTGATAAACAAGTAGGGAAGATAAGACAGATTTGATTACAGTGGCCACAACTATAAAATTAAGGAATTTAGTTTGCCAGCCTGCCAACTTTTGGGAGAATTTGAATAGAAGAAATTCGTAATCTGCCGGTCTTGGCCTAAGAGTAAATATAGGAGTACCTAAATATTTTTCAAAATCAGTTGAGGCAGGGATGTGGACAGATCTGGCAAGCAGATTCCTAAGCCTACGGTGAAGAGATTTAGAAAAAATAAGACGAGATTTTGACATATTCATATTCAGGCCAGAGGCTTCACCAAAATTCCTAAGGACATTCACCATATTATGAACATTCGAGAGAGTAGCCATTCCGAAAAGAACTAAGTCATTTGTATAAAATACATGAGAAATTGAAAATTGTCTAACTTTGAAAGGTTGCCACTCTCATGCTCTAACAGAGTGCTCAATCATACGAGATAAGCACTCCATACATAACGTAAAAATATAGGGGGATAGAGGATCCCCTTGGCAAATCCCTCAAGTGGGTTTAAACGATTCCCTTGGAGCTCATTGCCACAGAACTTGCATTGTACAAATTGTTATGCAAGCCATAACTAATTGATAAAATTTTAGAGAGAGATCAAAATAAGCAAGAGTACTTTCAATAAAATTATATTCTAGACTATCATAGGCCTTCGTAAGGTCTATCTTGAGTGCTAATGGTTTCACTTTTCTTTTATTTTTTTGCAATGGAATGGGCCAGTTCCTTGACCAAAATGATATTATCAGTAATGTTACGACTGAAACGAAACTAGATTGATGAAGCTCAATAAGAGTAGTCAATAAGGGCTTTAGTCGATTAACCAAAATTTTGGAAAAATCTTAGAGGTAGTAGTAGATAAAATTATGGGGCGGAAATCGCCAATTGATTCGATATAATCTTTCTTTGGAATCAGACAAGGAAATGTTTGGTTGATAGAGGAGATCAGCTGGGGGTTCAAACAAATTTGGTTAATAAAATCCAAGAGTTGGTGATTAACAATGTTCCACCCTTTCTTAACGAAATGGGCCTGGACACCATCCGGCGAAGGAGACTTAAATCCATTACAATGAAACAGAACTAGCCGAAGTTCCTCCATAGTCACGAGACTATCCAAACCAGAAAAATCAGTTGTTTGCGTCCACCTATCAAGATCAGGGGGAAGGGGGGTTGCCTGGGGTGTTTGCAAAAGGAAAAAGTGTTGGAAATGAGTAGTAACTAAGTTGTGGAGTTCTTGAGCATCCATGACCCAAGTATGATTCTCATCTGTTAACCTCGTAGCCTGTTTTTTTGCAGCACAGATTTGAGCAACCATGTGGAAATATTTAGTATTTAAATCCTTATAAAGAAAGCTAGTACTCATAGCTCGTTGCGCCCATATGCTTTTTTTCCATTTCACTTAATTTGTCATAAAGTTTGCATAGGGAATCTTGCAAACGAAGAATGAAATCATTAGGCCCATGCCCAAGGGTTTTTTGAATAGCCTGTAGCCTGGCCCGAATTCTTTTCTTCTTATGAACTATATTACTAAACACCATTTTGTGCCACACATGAGCTTGAGTAATAAAATTTTTAAAATTTGATGAAAACAAATCAGTAGATCTCCAACACTGGCTAAAAAAGGAAGTAAAATTAGGATGGAGTGTCCATGCAATAATTCCCCTAAATGGGTAAGAATGCTTTAGATAACGTGGGGACACATCAATCAAAAGGGGACAATGATCTGAGTGCATTCGTGGGAGATGAGTTACCTAAGTGTGATGATAAAGCTGAAGCCAACGTGGGCTGGCCAGAGCGTGGTCCAATCTTTCTTGAATATTAGCTGTCCCCACTAGGCCATTATCTTAGGTAAACAAAGATCCCGAAAAGCCCAAATCAATAAGGCCAGAAGAGTTAACAAAATTTTAAAAATTCTGCCAATTCTTAGGATTAAAAGGCCTAACTCCAACTTTCTCAACTTGACTCGTGACCGTATTTAGGTCTCCTAGGAGGAGCCAAGGCTGTTGTGGCAAAGGAGGGTCTGCAGCGAGGCGATCCTAGAATCGAGGATGCTCTACGTGAGAACTGGGGGCATGCACGACTGTTAAAGGACCTCTGAATCCGCAGGAGAAAATTGGATCAGACTATAGAAAAGGTTGGGCTCCATGGAAATAAAATCGATTGACTTAACTGGCGGTTTCCAGAAATACCATATATCACCCCTTTAATACGCGACTAAATGAATTGGAAATGGGTAAAGCCAAACCTGGCCTGGATAGCTTCAATGTAACAATCCAGAGGGGGAGCTTCAACAAGGATCATCAAGCAATAATCATAAATGAGATCTATCAATTACATAAAGAAATTGTCAGACGATGCGCGTCTAACATTCCACATGATGATGCGCTTATAGTTCTTATTCATTAGAGGCCGATTGATGGAGCTGCCTGCCTGATCCTTCCGGCGGTGAGAGTAAGTTTTGATCGCTTTATGATGATGAACTCCCTTGGGACTCCAAAAATGGAACTCTCGGAGGTGGTTCGTTGAGTGGGTGAATCCTCACCCTCATTAGAGGAAGATGACCTTTTGGCAAGTCGTAAAGTAGGTTGAGCCTTAGAAAGTTTATTAGGTTTTGGATGATGACGTACTGTATAAGGTCCTTGAAATGACACATCCAGACATCTACGTCGTGCTTGTCGTTTATCTTTGATCTTAAGGAATGAGGAGGTTCGCTGAATGGTAGAATTTTTGGCTCTTGATGCTTCCAAGTGGATAGGAGGACAATGTGCTGATTGGCTACTGCTTGCTTTATCTGTCGTTTCACCACCTCCTTGATCGGGAGCTTTATCGCAATGTGTGGCTCTGCTAGTATCGACCATAGCTCGGGGGTGGGAACATGGGAAAGAGATTGCTCATTTGATCCTCATTGGCTTTGGATCTAACCTGAAGATTTTGAGGGTAAGGCAGGGGTTGGGGAGGGAACTATGGTGTCCCTGGAGGTTGAGCAAGAGGCGACATAGGCTATGGAATCAGTAAGTGAGTTGGCCAGCGACGAAATATGGTTTGGTCTCGAAGTAGCATGTCTAAGGGGGGAATGTGATGTCGTAGGGAGGAGGTTGATTCCCTGGTGGTCGACGGGGTAAGCCTCTAGAAGGGTGGGTCCTGAGGGGGTCGATGGCAAGGAGGGTGTTGCATTCTTTGAAGGTGCCAGAGCTACGATGGCTGGGGAAGGAGGTCGATCAGAGAGATTAGAAGGGAGAGAAATTTCACTTGAGATTAGAGGTGTGGTAATGTGAGCACTCTACCCAGAAGAACTCTCTTTTGTAGCTGTAGCAGACACACATGAGGGGCGAGAAACAGGAGGAGAGATTACGCTTATTTGCATGCTGGGGGATTGGTCCAAATTGGCAAAAGCCATGATTACAGCATGTGGAGACTAGATGAAAGGCTCAGAGCTGGGGACCTGTTCAGTATCCATCGCAGTTATGAGGTCATGATTAGGAACACACTGTTCCAATATACTAAAATGATTATAGATACATATAGAATGTAAAGGGGGTTTCTAGGAACTAAGTGAAGAGACAGGGCCTTTTGGGGTAATGGGCCTTATAGGCATACTATTAATAGCATAATCATCCAGCCTACGAGAATGGGGCCCTTGTCTATAGAAATAAGAACTATGAGCTAGGGCATGAGGACTAACGAGTTTCGCATTATTTCCTCCACGAGGTTGGTCTTTGGAGGGAGTTCTTTCACGAGCTGTGACCATGACCCATGGGCTATCGGGCCCTGACTTGAAAAGGACTAGGCCACCAACACTAGAAAGAGGCGAATCCCCAGAGGAAGAAACAAGCTCCTGTCATGGAATAGAAGAAGACCCAGAGAGACTAGATGCATCAGATGACCGAAAGTTCTATAGCTTGAGACAATTAATTTTAATATGGCCAATAACGCCACAATTGAAACAAAGCAAATCTAAATTTTCATATTCAATTAATTGCCAGTCATTCTCCACCCAGACCTTTGATACAAGTGGTTTAGATAAAGATAATTCGATTCAAACCCGAGCATATCTTGCTCTGGATATCGAATCCATAGCAAAATCAACTTTAATGGGTTTACCAAGTATTTAGCAATCGGAAACAAAGCAAGCTTACTATAGTACTCAACCGGCAGTTTAGGAAAATGAACCCATATAATTATAGAAGAAAATAGATCTTGGGATGGATGAAAATAAGGTTTCCATTTAGTTAACATTAGATAATAACCGAACAGAAACCATGAGCCTCTAATTAGAGCTCGATCAAGGTCAGATTGGAGATTAAAATGGAAGAAGAAGATATCCTTACCCAAATCAATGACGTCCAGCTTACCTTACGGGTTCCAAAGCTTTGGAATATGCTAAGAAACAATAGAATGTCTTAACTTAGCTCCGAGCACCTTACCCATTAGAGTATTACTCCACAGGGCTCGAAGAAGTATGAGCTGGTCTGGGCTGAATTTAATCTTCAAGGGGGCGTCTGGCATGAGTGTCTCTGCTTCGAATTCTTCCCGCACATCTTCAAGGATTGATTGTACCGTTGGGAACCATCTGTCAGAACCACGAAGAACATCCTTGAAAGAAGGACGAGGAGCTGCTTCCATAGTTACAGTGGCAATTGATTCAACAACCATCAGAATTCTCGAAGATTCCGGCCCAACTCAACGCTCAGTGCCCCCAACAGCAGGAGAGGCATCCGGAAGCTGTAAATCTAGGGGTTCAGGCTAAATTGGGAAGTCATTGTGGGTGATGGGGAAAGCACGAGGAGAGCTCACTGCCATAGAGAAAGAGAGTTTCTCTTTTGCCTTGGCTTGGCTTAGTGTGCTTTCAAGCCCACTTAAGCTCTAAACCATGGAAATACACCCATACCCTTTGGTTCGAATAATTTGACACTTGTTTTTCTTTAAATAAGTCCATTGTTCGAAGCTTCTAAACAAAGACATTCGTGATTAGAGGGTTTTGTCCTTATTGACCTATAGTAACTCGACTCTAATTAAGTTGTGGTTGAAAATCGAAACAAAAGCCTAAGAAATATTA
>JAKOGI010000422.1:87500-117500 GCA_029747015.1 Carnegiea gigantea
GATGTGTTTGATAAATAACTTTTTGTAATAGCTATTTTAGCCCAAAAATTCAATTTGAAAAAGTGAAGATGAATAGTCTTTTGTAAATAGCTATTTGTTTAGATGACAAGATTATCCAAGACTTTATTAAAATTACAAGACACACCGCTGGTGAAATCAAAAATCCTAGTTTCTTATTTGTCATGTAGGCCCATCTTCTGCCTTACTTCTCTCTCTTTCCCCGTCCATAAGCCATAATTGTAATCAATAGTGTTTGCGGGTATTGGAGCAAAAAGGTCACCAACAAGTTTGACCCTATCCTCATCCTTCACAAGGTCAATTCAAGTCTCTTTCTTGTGTTTCTTTTTTGTTGTGATTTTTGCTTGTTGTTGAGTGGACTCATTTGAATTTCTTGAGTTGTTCAATTTTATTTATTTATTTGGGTGATCTTGTTTATTGTTCTAGAAGTTGTCATTCTTTCTGCATGTCCGAAAAATGCCCCTCAATCTTGATGATGGGGCTATTGATTTCTTAAGAAGAGGGACTTGAATTGTGTATTCTAGGGGCATGGATAGTATGCTGTTTTGAACACCATCCAAAAATTAGTGTCATCTTAACTGAATTCGATTCAACTATCAGTGGAGCTGTATGGAGTCCTTTGTTAAATGAAGTTTTGTGTGCATCTGACGAGGAGGAAAAAAAGGGATGCTCTTCATAGAATGTACTGACACTGAAGCTATAATCATAAATATGTTCCAAATCTAGAATAAACTGCTTTTACGTCCCTCAAGGTTTGGTGAAATGGTTTTCTGAAACCGTGATTTCAGAAAAATATTTACAGAACTACTTAGTTCAGCGCAAATGGTTTCTGGAGCACAAAACTTTGGGTTATCTGATCTCTAGGTCACAAATATTTATTTTTAGGTCCCTAAAGGGCTCCAAATACAAATACTTCAAAGTTTGGGACTGTTTTGTAAAACTAGGCTTGTATTTATGTTTAGACTTCTTATAATAATTTTAATGGTACTAGTTATCACAATCTACTACTTATATCTCAAATATTATATTTTCTATGATTAACGGCTCACCATACTTAGCAAAATAATTAAAACTTAGTTAGAGAGTTTCGACCATTATCTGAACTTAGTCGGTGCTGGACTCCAGTGTTCCTCTAGCTTCTAGTTTACAGAGATTGCTAATCTTAACCCCACCTTCCTTGGATCAGGCACAGCACAGATTCATTTCATTTCCTACCTCGGACCGCAGTCAATAATCTAGTTTTTAATCTTTTTCAAGGATAGTAGAACTTTAATCAAGAAATTATAATATTGAAGATATAAGATTCAATTGAATAACGTTCCCTACTGAGAAACTTCTTTTATTGAAAACTTGAAAGTGAAAATATTACAATGGAAAGCTTGAAGAAGGACTTCAGGTAAGATCATTAGAGATGCTTGTTCATAGAGAAATAGAGAATTCTGACTTCTCTTTTGCTTAAGAATGCTCAAATGACTGTGTCCCTTCTCAGTACTCGATCTCTCATTTTATAGAGGGGATGGAGGTATATAGGATGCCCTTTTGGCTACAGTACACACTGATTTTTTACATGGCTAGAGTACTTTTACATGGCTATAGTAGGTTGCCTTATTTTATAGACCAGACACTTATCAAAATAGTATAATAATGGAACAACCACTTTTCAGGGCTTTTAATGATGATAAGAGTACAAGACTAGTCATCATTATTGAGATTCTGCATGCCTTCATCTCTAATTATATCTTTCAGGCCATCATTATCTGGACAATCATCAAAATCTTCATCTAATTGAAGATGGTTCGGGTCCCATTTCTCAAATAATTTAAAACTACATTTCTTTACTTTTTTGATAAGAATTTTCTAACTCTAATGTCAAAGAGGTAATCAAAGATATCTTCTGAGGCTACTCCTTCCACCTTTATGTATTCTTTAAACTCATTCTCATAGACGAAAGTAGTATTCCCGCAATGCATTAACGTTTTTCCTTGTTCAATTAGTGCCTAACTTTGATGATAAATATTGTAAAAATCGATGGCTCTTGCTAAAGCAAGATCAGTAACAAATCCTCCTTGTTCTAAACACCAGCCGTGTCGTTGATCATAGGAATCGTCGTAATCAACGATCTGAATAAGACAATAGGCTGATTTGGCCTTTTCATTTTATATTCGATTAGTGCACAATGTACCTCCAAATATAGGGGTCTGCTATATGGAATTTTTGTTGAACCATCAGGAGATGTAAGAATCCAATAGATCTTCTTGAATATGCACTGTTGGAACTTGGTTAGTATTGAGAAAAATAAAAACTTTGGATCTGGGATTTTCATAAAGTAAACTATCATCCCAAATTCCTAGGCTTTAATGAGAGGGTCATTTGGAGAGATTGAGTTGGCTGGAAAACTAATACTACCAACTCTAGACTTATCAGGAAAATAGATCATTGTACTTCAAGACTCCCAGATATCATAAAAATAGTTATGATAATAATCGATACAGGCTATACACCACTCATTGAATCATTTTTCTTGAACATGAGAGCTTATTTTTTCTTGAATATCATAAGGATATATGAGGCAATTAACTTGTAACTCTACTAGAGAAAATCTTTGGGCTATTAGGTAGACACAAGAAAGTAGACCAAAGTGTGATCTATGTTGTATACGGAATTCTAAGTTATCAACAAGAACTTCACTAGAAGGTGAAACGCATTCTAGTAACGATGGCATTTCATTATGGATTTCCTCCTTTTCTAACAGGAGATCTACTTTAATAATCACCATTGGTGAGTTCTCGAGTTAAATTATCTGCTATGAGAGTTCTTTGATCCCTGTATATGTTTAATAGAGAAGAAAAACTTATTAAGCTATAATTGTTAATGCAGGAGTCACCCTTGCGCTTGCATATTTGATAAATTCTTTTTTCACAAAACCAAGTATTTCTTTGCAATCAATTTGAATAAGAAAAGATTTTGGGGCTAAAAAGATCAAGAACTTTTTAATTCCCCTTATGATTGTAAGGATTTCTTTTTTCATTGTGAGATAGTTGCATTTTGCCTTATTAAAACTTCCACTGCAACATTTGCAGAATTTTTCCGCTTCTTTGATTTCGAGTACTACACTCCAGTGCTCATTGCTAGCATCTGTCTCAAGAACCAAATCATCTCCTTCATTAGGCACATTAAGAACAAGAAGATTTTTACACATCTTTTTGAAATTTTAGACAATTTTTGTAACATTAGCAGTCTATGTCCAACTTACTTCTTTATTAAGTTTCTGTTGTAATGGCTTTCTCAATTTAGTTAAATCTTTTATAAAATCTACAGCATAAGTCAGGCATCCAAGAAATCTTTCAAGCGGTTTCATATCTTCAATCTTTTCAGGAAAATTTTCTTTTTTTTCATAATATGCTTTTGTAGAATAATTTGTCCTGCCTTTATCTCTAGGCCTAAGAACTCAATTTCTTATTTAGCATAAATGTTCTTGTTCTTTCGAAGTATAATACCTTGATCGGTGCATCTTTGGGTGACAGCTAAGACAGCATCTTTGTGCTGTTCTATGGTTTTGGAAAAGACAAGGATATCATCAATGTAAACTAGGCAATACTGATAAAGGTCTTTAAGGATGTTATCCATTCTTCTTTAGAATATTTGAGGTGCATTGTTAAGAACAAAGGACATTACTATCCATTCATAATGTCCTTGTGGGGCACTAAGTGCAGTTAAAAGGAATGCTTTTCTCATCCATTTTTATCTGTTAGTATTCACTTTTGCAATCCATTTTCGAGAACCAAAAGGCTCCTTGAATTCTATTGAAAAGGACTGTTTTGTTAGGAATATAATAACCATCAAATATAGTATTATCATTAAGCTTTTTTTATTTGATCACCATTGTTACTTTTCCTCTTTTTTCTTCTGCATGATTTTTTACCATGAAAGTGGGACTAGTGTCTGGACTCTTATTATTCCTGATTAATCCTTTATCCAGAAGTTCTTTAATCTGTTTATGAATTCTTGGATATCCTGGTGTGTATACACCATTTGTTTGACTCAGATAATAGTGTTGGGATTTAATAGAGTGATTTTAGCAAATGTTTCCCAGAACTTTAGTGGATTATCAGAGTAGAGTTCTTTGCATGATTTTTCTTGTTGTTCGACAATCAGCTCTTTAACAGATAACTCGAGCAATGCGATAAAATTTTTTTGGCAAATTCATCTTTTAAGCTCAAATAATATCCAGGTCGACAATTGAATCCTACCATTGTTAGGGAAAGTTTTAATCGGGAAAGTTTTAATATTTATAAACCCCAAGTACAAGGTGCATCATTGAGTACTTAGGATATCGTCCATAGAAAGTTGGGTTTTCAAGTACCAGGGCTAACTAAAGCGTCTCAAGCTTGGTAAAATTGAAGGGATAGAAAATAGAACTAAACTACTAAAGCGAAAACAAAAGGACTATGATTAGACCTAAGATAAACCAAGTAATTAAGTCAAGCACAAACCTTTCCTAGTGATACTCACATTCAGAGTTGTTCGGTTGCATCATTGAGGCCCACTAAGCCCTCTCTCAAGGATTAATAGGCTAATTTAATTGCTCTAACTACTTATTTTCATGGGATTAATTCAACTAAACTACTAGGTTGACAACCCTTGACCTAGCTACCGACGAGACTATTTTCATGTCCCAATCCCAACTATTCTCTCTGCCCACACTAAACAATCAACCTGATCTTTTAGCATAAGTCAATTGCCTCGAAACACGGATAAAGGCTCTTTCAAGCATTTCATCAAACACTTGGCGGGCGTGAAAGAAAACTCTAAATTCTAGGCATAAATAAGGTAGGGTTGGGGCCTAAATAAGATGAATTAGCCATCAAACGTTAGCCATAGTCCAATCCAACACAAAATCAATCATCAATCATTAACAAAACACAAAAATTTAAAGTAAATCTAAACTAGCAAAGAAGAAGGCAAGCATGAACAAGAGAGGGAAGAGAATGAAAATATAATCTAATCAAGCTAACTAAACATGAATTGACAATGAAAACTAAACATTTAAACTGAATAATTCAAATACAAGAATTAAACTAGCGAAACATAAACATGAACAACATATGAAAAAGAGAGAGAAAGGGGAAGAAAACTTAGTCTTGATTGATAGAAAGAACTTGAAATCCAAAACTTGAATCCAAGGTTACAATCTTCAATCCTAATTTAGTCCTCCTATTGAGGTTTTTATTTGACAAACTAACCTAAAACCTAGCCTAAAAATCGTCAGAGAGTACCCCGAGTTACCCCCAAAAACCGCACCCCCCAAGAACATAAAGCGCGACGGCGAGAAAATGAGAAAGCGGCACGGGCGTGCTTAGCAGCTCAGTGTGGCTGTGCCACCCAGCGCGGGGTGGCCGTGCCACATTGCTGGCCGGTCCTTCGTACTACTCTTTCACGGCGCAGTTATGTCGGTTGGCGTGGGGCCCCCGTGCCAAATTGCTGGAACTTCCGTGCGACGCCGAGCGATCGTTTTTGTGACTTTAAAGTCACCTCCTTGACACTCCTTTCTGCTAGATATTGTCCATCTTTCTGTTGCTTCGGCAAAGTCCCTGAAAATACATAAAGATGCTATATGAGTGAAATGTATGCTATAGGAGGCATATTTGACCCTTTCTCAACACGATTGAACATGAAAATGCAGGAGAAAAAAGTCAAATAGGAGCTAAAATAGGGTTGAAATAGAGGTTTATCACTCCCCTATGTTATCTCGTGCTTGTCCCCAAGCAAGACTAGCTCGTGGAACACCAAAGAGGGAAATAAACCTCTAGCCACGCTCCTCCTCAAACACGGGATGAACAAATCAACAAACCAAGGTAATTCATGCAATAAGGGTGGCCAAGTCAAAGTGTGTAGTATTCTTAAAAACATATACCCTACCGTCCACGAATCCCCCTACTCAAATGCAACACATCAAATAGCCCACTATTGAAGCACATAGCAAGACAAGACTTTCCTCAATAAGTGGTGAGTAAGCAGGACCAGCAGAACCTCACTTTAGGATAAAGTAGAACTCTCTTCTCAATGTGTTTAGAATATGTAATAACGGTGCATTTAAAGCTCCATCCGACCAAGCAAATACCATAAACTCAGTAGAGTTCTCGATTATCCACTACTTCATGCAAAATACAGTATGCCGATCATGAGGGCTTGTAAGAGGATGTACTGGGGCCAAGGTTAAGGGTGAGAAGTGGAATAATTTGGAAAGAATGGAGCTAATAGTCAAGAGACTAGGGAGTAAAAAACACTTCCACAACTAGTGAATAGATGAACATCTTCACACCACATTTGAAATTTAAGCAACAGTCCCCACAAAAACCTCTCGGGAGGAATTAAACATGCTTATTTCTATGACCTCGTGTCAACAACTTTATTCATGACTTTTCCACTCCCTTCTTTTCTTTTCTATTTTTCTTTTCTTTTTCATTTTTTTGAAGGGGGAAAAGGACATGTGAATGGTATGGAGATTACAAAATCAAATCACCATTCCTCCCAAGCAAGCCACCACTAAAGTACCCAAGGTGGAGTAACCTCTAAAGCAGACCCAACTTAAATAGAAGTGTTACTCCACTAGACCTTGACAAGGACATAGAGAATACATATAGGCCAAGTGTGTAGTGGGTAGAGTGCAACAACAAAGACAATAGGTAAGGCACAAAGGGTTAGCAAAGGGGATGGTACACAACAATAGGTGACTTTTTGGCTCATGTGGCTAAATGGAACAAAATTACCTCAGTTATATCGACATATGCACATGCTAAATGTGATTTCGAAGGGAACAATACCAATTTCCAGAGATGTAATCATGGATGAGTCACACATGAAAGAAAGTACGAGATTATGTGCAATGAATAATCAATAGGCTCAAAGTCTTATAGATAATACTACCACAATCAACTTACTCAAGATATGTCCCACTTATCAAGGTCAGTTAAAGCCAACCACATAAATCTCAAGGGCAATATGACGTATAATATAGGGTAGGGGAGCTATAGGTGGTAATGTCAAACACAATTTATAAAAATTCTCGCCATAACGGGCCACACCTCAATGCACAACTCAACCTGATCAATCAATCATTAGCCCTTTCTCTTCACAAGAGGGGGTTTTCACAACTCTTACTCAAAAATTTTTCAAAAGTAATAAATCTAACTAAGAAAGCAATAAAAGATATAAAGGATAGTGAGAAGAAGGGTGAGAAGTGGTACCTGAAAAGCTTAGGGATGCCCATCTTTATTACTTCCCCTTTTGAGATGCAGAATCTAACCTACATGCCCTAAATTATATGCTCTATTACAAGGAAAATGCAAAACCAACCTAGTAGAACTATATGACATCCTATCGATATGATGCAAATGCAAGTGATATCATTCAACCCGTGTCCCAAATCCACACTTTCATCCAAGGAGCTACAAGCTCACCCCCAGTGCTTAAGACTTTCACTGTCCTCAATGAAAAGGGTAAAGGAAAAGACCGAGGGGAAGGTGAGACTAATAGCACCAGAGGGAAAAGGGGGGGTTAGGGGGAAGAACGACACGCTGCTGTTGTTTTATTAGTTTTCTTTCTCTTTTTTTTTTTCAAAAGCAATGAAATACTTGGGTTGCCTCCCAAGAAGCACTTATTTAAGGTCCTTAGCTTGACCTTTATCTAGCAGAAGAGGATGGCGAGGTGAAGAGATGTGGAGCGGGTGAAGTAGGAACAGTTGATGCAGTCGACTCCTCTCCTGGGTGAAAGATAGTGCCTCCAGCACAGTTCGAAGAGGCTACAGAAGAATCAGAAAAATCCCCAGACTTCATACGGGGCCTCCCATCTCCATCAAATGCCGTAATTGTAAAGATAGCGTCGGGAGGAACAGTGTGCACTGGGATCTCAAGAGGTGGGAAAGCAGCTGACACAGCGGGCGGTGGGGGTTGAGGGAGACAAAAATCCACTCTTGTCCCATAGAATTGAAAAGAGATGGTGTCAGCTTGTACGTCAATTACCGCCCCAGTGGTAGCTAGAAATGGTCACCCCAAAATTATTGGCATGTGGGAGCTCTCGGTTATATCCATGATGATAAAATCACATGGAATGACGAACTGACCCCCTGGATAGGAATGTCCTCTAAAACACCCGCAGGTCGCCTGATGAACCGATCTACGAGTTGAATGGTTAAACTGGTAGGTTGTAGGTCCTGCAACTGAAGCCTCCTATAAAGGGAGAGAGGCATCAAGCTCATGCTGGCTCCCAGGTCGCAGAGAGCTCCTTCAATCTGCACATCCGCTACAGCACAGGGGATGGAGAAACTGCCCGGTCTTGCAGCTTGGAAGGTGACTGACTCTGGAGAATCAAGCTACCGACCTCTCTAATAAAAATCACAGAAGGTCCCTTATGCTTCTCTTTCTTAGAGACAAGCTCTCTCAAAGATTGTAGGTAGGCTTGTGTTTTCCTGAGAGCTTTCAAGAGGGGAGTATCAGCATAAATCCTCCTTAGCATATCCAGGAATTTCGCAAATTTGGATTCATATTGAAATAGCTTAGCCCAGGCCACCCTTTGAGGGTAGGGTACAGGTGGGTAGTAAGGGTGAACTGAGGGTAGAGCATAACTTTTCCATTAGAACTCAACTTCCTGTCCTCCTTCTGCTCATCAGTGCCTGCAGAATCAGGAATTACAACTGTTTCTTGAAGAATCATAGCAGGTATCTCCTCTAACCCTTCACCCACTACAGAAAAGGCATTCATATGGTCCCAAGGATTGATCTTAGACTGACCTGGTAGATATCCCTGAGGTCGAGATAAGTGGCTGACCTGCTGGGCTATTTGGGTGATCTGAGTGTCCATCGCCTTCTAGTGGGAGGCCATTGCATCGAACTTGGCATTCAGTTGATTGATGGACTCGTTAAGTGCCTCATTGATCTTGGACTGGGTAATGATAAAGCGCTCTATGAGGCTCTTCAAGTGTGATGTGGGTTGAGGAGGTAGAGGAAGCGGGGTTTAGGGAGCTCCATACTGAAACCCCGGTAGCTACATAGCATGCTGAGATAGAGGGGTGGGGTTTTTGTAGAGAAGGTTGGGGTGACTCCTCCATCCTGAACCTTGAGCATTCGGGTAGGAATTGTTTTATGGTGTACGGTTAAAGTTATGCACAGTGTTAGCATGCTCCATGGAGAAGGGACCATTGAAGCACTTAGCTGATATGTGTCCCTGCACACCACAATTCTTACACACTACGTAGATCCCAACTGGAATTGCGAAACTGCATAGAGTGGGAGAAGTCCCTATCCTGTCAAGCCTCTGGGCTAATGCGCCCACTCTGCTGGCTAAGAGTGTGACAGCATCAACGTCATGCTTATCACCACCTCTCCTTGAGGTGGCTCACTATCTTGACCAGTGGTAAGTGTTGGAGGCCATCTCCTCTAACAGAGCCCTCGTTGCCTCGATAGATTTTCCCATAAGAGCCCCTCCTGTAACGACATCTATTGAGGTCTTGATTGACTATCCTAGCCCATTATAGAATGTGATGTATCTTGAAGGATTAACACGAAAACTCAAGCTAGAATTCAATTGCTAAAGAATAAGCAAGCTGAATTCAAGCTAAGTCTAAGCATAACCCGTAGGATAATCAATGAAGAAACGATAAACTAAATCTTTGTTTGGATACAGAAACACCACCAAACTAGAGTTTAGGGCTCCTAAGATTTGATTAAGATATAGAAACACTAGTTAATCAAGGATTAGGACTTACTTGATCACGACCTTAATCGACCAAATTAAGGATAAGCAAGTGAAGTGTTTAGGTGTACGAAAGCAAGAATGCTCTCAAACTGATTTTTCATTCAAACTATGATATCTCTTGCATTCTAGCCGTGAATAAGCTTTAGTACATGCCTAGCAAGCACCTAACCAACCTAGCTTCCTTCCTAGGGAAGAAACATATTAACTAGCTAATGTTCACGGTTAGTACAAAACCGATGCTAACTTACTTAGCCTAAGCTAATTATAATCAAAATACAAAGGAAAGCAAGACAAATGATTATTACAATCTCTAATACATGAAATTAAGGCTAATACATCAGCTTACTAAGGGGAAGGGGATAAAAATAGCCGTAAGGTAGAAGTCCTTTTCGGCTATCCAATCCGGGTGTAGAAACATGTTTTCTCTCTTTGCAATTTCATTGGCTATTCTTTCCAAAACCTGATTTTGTAGCCCATGATTGTGTTTCTAGACTTATTGGAGCATGCGTGAAGCTAGCAAGCAAGAACACGGCTAAAGAAACCCATTGGAGAAGGAAAACAAGCAGCTGCATGCACACAGGTACTAGAAGCCGAAGTTAACCCGGTTTTCTGACCTTGTTTAAACCAAGCAAAAGTGGTCATGATTTTGATTTCAGTCCATGGGGGAATCCTCAGGGTGTGTACAAACCCCCCTGCAAAGAAATCAAGGTTAAATCATGTTTAAGTAGAAGATTTCCACTAAAACATTTTACCATGCACTTTTGAACCAAAACTGGCAGGTTGGATAAAAGGCCTTGATCTCTTGACTTCAACTGAGTTGATTGGAGTTTAATGCTTGGACCTGAAAGTTAACATCTTAAGGATCCCCAAAATGCAAAAATATCAAACTTAAGCCACAATGTGGCTTAAGTAATTAGGTCAACAAAACCGGGCATTTTTTGGTTGCTTAACCCGGTTACTTTAGTTTGGCTCTTCTCCATAATGTGAGCCATAGCTTGGACTTTGAAGCTTACATTGGACCTTCCTGGACTTTTAGGATCCTCTTCCATATCTTGCTCGGTGGGGACTCCATCATGCTCTCCTTGTTGGGAAGATTTGATCCTCAAATCAGTAAGGTAATCATCGGCTTGGTAAGCACTCAAGTAAGCTACATTAAATGTGGCTGAAACTCCATAGTCACCTGGCAAATCAACCTTATAAGCATTGTCATTTATTCTTTCAAGTACCTCAAATGGACCATCTACCCTTGGCATGAGTTTGTTCTTCCTTTTGGAAGGAAATCTCTCCTTCCTTAGGTGAATCCACACGAGGTCTCCTAATTAAAATACCACCTTCTTCTTATGCTTGTTGGCTTAAACTTGATATAATGCATTAATCTTCTCTATTCTACTCCTTACCAATCTAGATTTCTTCCACCCTTGAAGCTGCATCCACACTTAGCTTTTGATCTAATGGCCGTGAAGTGAGATAAAGTGAACTAATAGGATCAATCTCATAGACCACCTTGAATGGTGATAGACCAGTAGCCTTGCTTGGAGCCATATTATAAGCAAACTCTGCATGGGGAAAAAGCAAATCCCAGGCTTTGGCATGAGGTTTAATCAAAGCCCTTAGAAGTGTTCCTAAGGTTTGATTAGTAACGTTAGTTTGTCCATCAGTTTGTGGATGACAAGTAGTACTATACTTGAGTTTAGTACCTAACTTCTTTCACAATATAATCTAAAAATGGCTTAAAAACTTAGTATCCTGATCAGAGATAATTGATCTAGGAATACCATGTAATATATTCACTTCCCTGAAATATAACTCAACAATGTGTGTAGCATCATTAGTCTTATTGCATGGAATAAAATGAGACATTTTAGAAAACCTATCTACTACAACAAAGATAGAATCCCTATTCCTTTGGGTCTTAGGCAGTCCAAGAATAAAGTCCATACTTACATCAACCTAAGGAGTGGTAGGAATAGGTAGAGGTGTGTTGTGTGTATAGGCCGTGGCGTAAGGAGTGACTTTTGGCCACTTGACAAGTCCCACACCTCTTCAGAATATCTTGAACATCCTTCTCCATGCCTGGCCAATAGTAGTGCTCCCTTAGTATAATGAGTGTCTTGTTTTCACCATAATGACCAGCTAGAGAACCTCCATGAACTTTCCTGATTAGAAGCTCTCTTGTGCTACACTTTGGTACACACAGCCGTATACCCTTGAACAAAAATCCCTCTTGAATTGAAAAATCTCCTTTGGGGTGCTTAGAACAATTAGCATACAACTCTCGAATGTCTTCATCTTCAGCATACAAAGCTTTTAAATGCTCAAAACCAAGTACACAAGCATCTAATTGAAACAAAAGAAGATACCTTCGAGATAGAGCATCTGCATCTTGATTGAGTTTTTCAAATTTATGCTTGATTGTAAAGTGATATGATTGGAGAAACTCAACCCCCTTAGCATGCCATGAGTTTAACTTGTGTTGGCCTTGAATATACTTCAAAGTTTCATGGTCTAAATGTAGGATAAACTCACTTGTAATCAAATAATGATTTCAGTGCTCTAATTAAACATCTCACAATAGCATAAAATTATTTATCATAGGTGGAGTATTTTCTTCTCGAATCACAAAGTTTCTTACTAAAAAAGGCTAAAGGTTTACCTTCCTGAGTAAGAACACTACCTATGCCAACTCCAGAGGCATCACATTTAACTTTAAAAACTTTACTAAAGCATGGCAAGGATAGAACATGTGCTTGAGTAAGTCTTGTCTTGATTTCTTCAAAGGCAGATTGAGCTTTTGGCGCCCAAATAAATGATGTACCTTTAATAGCTTCAGTCATAGGAGCCATAATAGCGCTAAAACCACAAATAAATCTCCTGCAGAATGAAGCTAATCCATGAAAAGCTCGAACATCATGTATACTCTTTGGAACTGGTTATGACCGAATTGCTTCAACTTTGCTCTCATCTGCTTTTATGCCATCTCCAGTAACCATGTAACCTAAACATGTAACTTCAGGAGTGAAGAAAGCACATTTCTTAAGGTTACCAAACAACATTTCATGTTCCAGAACAAGCATCACTTGAGTTAAATGGTCCTGATGTTCATGCTCATCCTTGGAATAAATCAAGATATCATCAAAGTATACTACCAGAAACTTGCCTATATATGGCCTGAGCACTTGATTCATCAATCTCATGAAAGTACTAGATGCATTTGAAAGACCAAAGGGCATTACCAACCATTCATAAAGCCCTCCTTTAGTCTTGAAAGCTGTCTTCCATTCATCACCTTCTCTAATCCATATTTGGTATCTACTTCGAAGATCTATCTCGGAAAACACCTTAGAGCCATACAATTCATCCAGCATGTCTTCAAGTCTAGGTATAGGATATCTATACTTGATTGTAGTCTTGTTGATGGCCCTTCTATCCACACACATTTGCATTCCGCCATCCTTCTTTGGCACCAAAATAGCAGGTACAACACATGGACTTAGGGACTCACGGATTAAGCCCTTAGACTTTAACTCTTTAACTTGCTTTTGTATTTCCATGGTTTCCTTTGGATTTATCCTGTAAGCAGGCTTATTTAGTAGGATGGAACCTGAAATAAGATCAATGTGGTACTGGATGTCCCTTTTAGGAGGCAAACCTGTAGGTATATCCTCAGGAAACAAATAACAGAAGTTTTGTATGAGTGTTCTAGCCACGGGGTGAGTGGGTAAAGGAGTTACTGATTCATCTTGCATACTTAAAATCCATTCTTTAAAGGCTTTAAATTCATGTTGAGAAGCCTTTAGCAATGGCTCCCCTATAGTCAATAGCAAATCAGAATGAATAAGCTTGTTTTGAGGCTTGATTTCATAGAGTTTAGATGGGGGTAAAGGAGCTAGGGTAATCTTCTTGCCATCCTTAGTAAAAGAATAGGTATTTAGGTAACCATTATGCATAACCTTACGGTCATATAGCCATGGTCTCCCTAAAAGCATATGACAAGCATCCATGGGTATAACATCGCATGAAAGTTCATCTTGATAGTTCTTTCCAATAGAGAAAGAAATCAAGCAACGTGAGTTTACCTAAATTCCCTTGCTTTGATTCAGCCATTAAATGTTGTAGGGATGTGGATGTGTCATGGCTTGCAATCCTAGTTTCTTAATCATGCTTAGAGAAACTACATTTGCACAGCTTCATCAATAATCAAAGAACACACCTTCCCTTGAACCATACAACGAGTATGGAAGATGTTCTCCCTTTGTTCATCTTTTACTCGCTTTTGATTGCTTAGAACTCTTCTCAAAACCAAGAGTTCTCCTTCATCAGCCTCTTCCATAACCTCCTCTTAAGTTTTCTTAAGTTCGTGCTCACTTTCATCTTCATCTTCTTCCTCTTCAAAGACCTCCTTCACGGCTGACCACTCGGACAAAGTAATGACCTTACGGTTTGGGCAGTCCGAGGCTATATGCCCAAGTCCTTGGCATTTAAAATATCTTTTATTGCTCATGGGATTGGGATTAGGCCTATTTTGAGGAGTTTGGATCTTTTGTGGAGCTGGGGTTCTTTGTGGAAAGGAAGGGGATGGATTTTGTGGCTTAGAAATGGGATTGGAACTCCACTTATTAAAAGGTTGGTTTCGGGTGTATGGTTTTAGATTTTGGGGTTTAAATGGCTGCCTTGCCTTCTTTTGCTGGTCCACCTTGTGAGCCAGCACACAAACATCATCAAAAGATGTATAAGCTTGTAATTCAACCACATTAGCATACCTAGGATCAAGACCTCCCAAGTATCTAACTATGGTTTGCTCTTCGGGCTCTTGCAAATCACACTTAATTACAAGCTTTTCAAACTCCCTTGTATACTCTTCTGTACTCAGATTGCCTTGAGTTCAATGGTGAAGTTGAGAATAGCAATCTTGCACGTAGGTAGGAGGAAGAATCTAGCCTTAAGCTTGGATTTCATCTTTTCCCACGTACGGATTCTAGTCTTCCTTTCTCTAACCCGTTTAGCACTTAGGTTAGTCCACCACACAAAAGCATATTTTTTGAGTCTTAAGTCCACTAACTTGACCTTCTAATCTTCAAGAACATCTTTGTACTCAAAAAACCTTTCAACAGTATGCATCCAATTTAAGAATTCTTCAGGATCAAGCTTACCTTCAAATTCAGGAATTTCAACTCTGAAATCATTGGTGTTTGCTTGCCCTTGTCATTCTTATTGGTCCATCTTTACTAGATGAATCAACTTCATGGCTAAGGACTTGTCCTTGCCTTCTTGGTTCGGATTGTAAGGTTTCTTCATTCAGTTTTTGCTTTTGCTTCAAAACCGTACCAAGCTGCCTTCTTAAATGCTCTTTTTATGCTTGAGTTTCTTGATTTCATTGAGTATCCTCTTGAATCTTCTTAGCCAATAACTCATTCTATTTCATCAAGGCTTCGAACCTTTGTTCCAAACTCATGCTAGAACTCATGTTGCTCACGGCTTGTGTTTAAACTCAAACTAGGATTGTGTTTGGAAATGAATGGAGAAACGAATTCTGAAGGGGATGAACCTACCAACCTAAGGAGAAACCTAAGCTCTAATACCAAATATGATGTGCCTTGAAGGATTAACATGAAAACTCAAGCTAGAATTCAAGTGCTAAAGAATAAGCAAGCTGAATTCAAGCTAAGTCTAAGCATAACCCATAGGATAATCGATGAAGGAATGATAAACTAAACCTTTGTTTAGATACGAAAACACCACCAAACTAGAGTTTAGGTACCTAAGCTTTGATTAAGATACAAGAACGCCAGTTAATCAAGGATTAGGACTTACTTAATCACCACCTTAATTGACCAAATTAAGGATAAGCAAGTGAAGTGTTTAGGTGTACGAAAGCAAGAATGCTCTCAAACTGATTTTTCATTCAAAGTGTGATATCTCTTGCATTCTGGCTGTGAATAAGCTTTAGTACATGCCTAGCAAGCAACTAACCAACCTAGCTAGCTGGTGGAGGTTTCCTTCCTAGGGAGGAAACGTATTACCTAGCTAATGTTCACGATTAGTACAAAACAGAATGCTAACTTGCTTAACCTAAGCTAATTATAATCAAAACACAAAGGAAAGCAAGACAAATGATGATTACAATCTCTAATACCTGAAATTAAGGCTAATACATCAGCTTACTAAGGGGAAGGGGAGAAAAGCAGCCGTAAAGTAGAAGTCCTTTTCGGCTATTCAATCCAGGTGTAGAAACATGTTTTCTCTCTTTGCAATTTCATTGGCTACTCTTTACAAAACCTAATCTTGCAGCCCATGATTGTGTTTCTAGACTTCTTGAAGCATGTGTGAAGCTAGCAAGCAAGAACACAGCTAAAGAAACCTATTGGAGAAGGAAAACAAGCAGCTGCATGCACATGGGTTCTAGAAGCCGAATTTAACCCGATTTTCTGACCTTGTTTAAACCAAGAAAAAGTGGCCATGATTTTGATTTCAGGCCATAGTGGGACTCCTTAGGGTGTGTACAAACCCCCTACAAAGAAATCAAGGTTAAATCATGTTTAAGGAGAAGATTTCCACTAAAATATTTTACCGTGCAGTTTTGAACTAAAACTGGCAGGTTGAACAAAAGGCCTTGATCTCTTGACTTCAACTGGGTATGATTAGAATTTAATACTTGGACCTGAAAGTTAACATCTTAAGGATTCCCAAAATGTAAAAATATCAAACTTAAGCCACAATGTAACTTAAGTAATTAGGTGAATGGCTTAACCCGGTTACTTTTGTTTGGCTCTTCTCCATAATGTAAGCCATAGCTTGGACTTTGGAGCTTACATTGGACCTTCCTGGACTTTTAGGATCCTCTTCCATATCTTGGTTGGTGGGGATTCTGTTAGAATGTCTAGACTAGAAACCAATCAGGCACACCATGGTGAGGGCACTGCCACTGGAGATCCTTGAATCTCTACCAAGCTTCGTAGAGGGATTCCCTATCCCTCTGAGTGAAGGAGGTGGTCTCGGTTCTCAGTTTCGCAGTTTTCCCAGGTGAAAAGTATTTACTGAGAAATGCCCTAGAAAGACCCTCCCAAGTTGTGAATGAGTTTGGTTCCTCATTCTGCAGCTAATCGCTGGCTCTATCCCTTAGTGAGAAAGGGAAGAGCCGCAGTCGAATCGCCTCCATAGACACCCCGTTGATCTTGATGGTGTCACACTTTGTAAGGAATTTACAAATATGTGCATTGGGGTTGTCTGCAGGGTGCCACCAAATTGATCCCGCTCCATGAAGGTGATGAACGCGGGATTAAGTTCGAAGTTGTTGGCTTTGACCGTCGGGTTCACAATAGATGACGTGATACTCGATGCTTGTGGCAGGGCATATCTCATAATACCCTCTGATCTTGCCCAGTTATCTCTACTTTACCCCTTTTCTTTCTTCTCGCTTCTCCGCGACCTGGCGTGCAGTTGCTTCTATCTCAAGGTTGAGTGAGACAATGCTTTGATTTCCTTGGATGCTCCTGTGTATACAAAAGCAAAACTATACCCAGCGTAAAAAGAATCAAGCAAAAAGAAAGAACGAACTAGACTATAAGAAGAAAAATAAAGGTCTAGTCTCAAATATCTTAATCGGTTTTGATATCGAAAGAAGCAAATTCCCCGACAATGGCGCCAAAAACTTGTTAGGGAAAGTTTTAATATTTATAAACCCCAAATGCACGGTGCATCACTGAGTACTCGGGATATCGTCCACAGAGAGTTGGGTTTCCAAGTATCAGGGCTAACTAAAGCGTCTCAGGCTAGGTAAAACTGAAGGGATAGAAAAAGAACTAAACTACTAAAGAGAAAACAGAAGGACTATGATTAGACCTAAGATAAACCAAGTAATCAAGTCAAGCTCAAACCTTTCCTAGCTATACTAGCATTCAGAGTTGATCGGTTGCATCGTTGAGGCCACCTAAGCCCTCTCTCAAGGGTTAATAGGCCAATCTAGTTGCTCTAACCACCCATTTTCATGGGATTAGTTCAACTAAACTACTAGGTTGACAACCCTTGACCTAGCTAGCGACGAGACTATTTTCATTTCCCAATCCGAACTATTCTCTCTGCCCATACTAGACAATCAACCTCACCTTTCAGCATAAGTCAATTGCCCCAAAACACAGATGAAGGCTCTTTTAAGCATTTCATCGAACACTTGGCAGTCGTGAAAGAAAACTCTAAATTCTAGGCATAAACAATGTAGGGTTAGGGCCTAAATAAGATTAATTAGCCATCAAGGGCTAGCCACAATCCAATCCAACACAAAATCAATCACTAATCATTAGCAAAACATCAAAACTCAAAGTAAACCTAAACTAGCAAAGAAGAAGGCAAGCATGAACAAGAGAGGGGAGAGAATGAAAATATAATCTAATCGAGCTAACTAAACATGAATTAACAATAAAAACTAAACATTTAAACTGAATAATTCAAATACAAGAACTAAACTAGTGAAACATAAACATGAACAACATGTGAATGAGAGAAAGGGGAAGAAAACTTAGTCTTGATTGATAGAAACAACTCGAAATCCAAAGCTTGAATCTAAGATTACAATCTTCAATCCTAATCTAATCCTTCTATTGAGGTTTTTGTGTAACAAACTAACCTAAAACCTAGTCTAAAAATCGTCAGAGAGAACCTTGAGTGACCCTTAAAAACTGCAACCCCCGAGAACATAAAGCACGACGGTGAGAAAAAGAGAGGGCAGCACGGGTGTGCTTGGCGGCACGGTGTGGCCGTGCCACCCTGGCTGAGGTGGCACGGTTGTGCCACCAGCACGGGGTGGCCGTGCCACATTGCTGGCCGGTCCTCCGTGCTGCTCTTTCACGGCATGGTTGTGCCGGTTGGCGTGGGGGCCCCGTGCCAAATTGAGGAACTTTTGTGCGACACCGAGCGATCATTTTTGTGACTTTAAAGTTGCCTCCTTGGCACTCCTTTCTGCTAGATATTGTCTATCTTTCTGTTCCTTCGACAAAGTCCCTGAAAATACAGAAAGATGCTATATGAGTGAAATGTTTGCTAAAGGATGCTGATTTGACCCTTTCTTAACATGGTTGAACATGAAAACGTAGGAGAAAAGAAGTCAAATAGGGTTTAAATAGAGGTTTATCACCGATCTATTGCATAGATTAGTCTTAATCCTTGTGATAAATTGATTATTGAATTTGGTATGCCTAATATCACAGAATAAAGCATAAAGATCAATATCTTTACCATAATAATGCATGGAGTGCTTTGAACTTGGACACTTCCAACATGGATATACCTATATTTTCTATCTTTGTTGTGTTAAGGATGTTTTCCCAGTTAATGAGATTTACTTCTCTCATATCATACTCACTGTCTTTTATCTCTAAATCTCCTTCCATCATTTCGGACACGTACTTACTCTTTAATTGAAATATGGATTTTTTATAGATCATATCTTTCTGAATTATGGGAAGAACCTAATCTCCTTTAACTTCCTCGTGATCATTGTCGACAACAAATTCTTCTCCTTGAAGATCACCAAGACTAACCGAGCTACTTTCCATCATATAACTTGTTTCTTCATAATCACTTTCTTCATATTTATTGTCCAATATAATTTCAACAATTCCTTTGTTGTTACTTAAGGCTAGGTCTAATCCCTCATCTTTACTAAGTTCAACGTAATTTAGGCTACCCAGGGTTTCAATGAGCTTGCTGTTCTTACTATTTTTGTATTCATTAGCATAATGTCCTACTTCTTTGCATGGCAGCATTTGTAATTTTTTTTCTGCTGGACAACAAGCTGCTTTTCTAAAAAATCTACGTTTTTTAGGACTTGGTTTGCTGTAATATTTTCTTTTACATTTCTCACAAGGGATGGCAATTTCATTCGCACCCGATGGATATCCATTCCACCCAACCCAAAAAAGTGGGTAAAAACTTGAAATATATGAATGATGGATGGATAATGGATGATGGTTTGACGAATTGGATTGGATCTGGGTGATGCCCCACCCGACCCGTCACCTGATCCATCATTCGCTTCGTCATCTACTTGTTTATCTCCTATTTACAATTAGTTTACTTTTTATTTTTGACCTTTAAATTTTACTCATTTTTTAGGCAATTATATTGTTAATTCTATGATTTTCGTCAAAGCTAATGTGATGAATATGATATTTATTTGTTCTTCATATCTAAAATATTAACCTTTTCAAAAGGTAAAACTTACTTTTTTTATATAAATTTGCTAACATATTACATATAAACTTTCATCACCCGTTTACAATTTAATCTATCTATTTTCACCCGTGGATGGTGGATGGATGGATTGGATTAGATTTTTATGGATGATGCGGGGATTGGATGAAGTGGATTAAAGTGGATGATGGATGCGGATGATGGTTCACTCAGCCCGAATCCGATCCATTGCCACCCCTATTTCTCACCCCTTTGCTTGTTAAAGCTTCTTTTCTTATAGAATTTTCTTTTCTTTCTTTTTTCTGGTTCTTTTCCCAATTGGTGAAGTGAATCCCAATAAGTTAGGAATTGCTTCTTAATTTTGTTCTACTTTTGGAAATCAAGGCACTGATGATTGACTCATTTTCGTAAATAAGAGATTCTTGAATTAAGGGTGCCAATGACATCAGCTCTTTCAAGCCATGGAATGTATTTTTCATTAATTATGGAATTTATAGGATATGACAATTTAATATAGAACCTACCCAGATTAGTTTCATTATGCCTAATTTTGTAATAATATTGACTAAATTTAGCAATATAATTTTTCAGATATCTCATATCCTATAATTCTATATTGTTAATCTTTCTCTGTCATTCTTTTACTTTTTCTTCATAATCAAATTTAGCTCCAATAAATTCGGTTTCAATTTCCTTACATAGATTTTTTAATATAGCAGCTGGTGTTTCCATCATTTTTAATGTATTTTTACCATCTTTATTTAATGAATCACACCAGTCAACTACAGTGCCCAAAAAAACTATGCTCGATGTTGTTTAGGAAATTTGCAGCAATTCATGTAGTATTTAGATTTAAGATACTATTCATGCCTTGTTTCCAATGCTCAAATATTTCTTCTCTGTTACGAGCTCCATCTATATTTAAGATATATCCGATTTGGCTAATTGGAGTAAGATCAATTTCTTGAAAGGTTGTGATTTTCCTTGGGATGAATCCAAATGAAAAATTGGTTATATATCCAGCTAGAACGTACCTAGGTCTTATAAAATGAGTATATCTTCTAGAAGATTCACCGAATTCTTCAGGCTTAGGAACAATATTATTAACCAGCTTAGTCTGTATCTCACCTAAGTCGAGTTCTTCTTCAATTTCATTAATCTCATCTTCAACAACCATTTTATCATATTTTTTTATCAAGTTTTCTTTTGACTTCTTCTAATGGTAACACATTAAGATCTTCCAGTTTAATCAAATTCATCTGCTGATATATTTCTTCTTCTAATTAGATATTATAAATCTCTTCATTATCATCAGATAACACGTCATGTTTATCATTAATTGCACCCATGATCTTATTTAATTCTTCTGAATTTTGTTTTTTTCCGAACATATTCTGTAGTTCTTCAAAAGTATACTTCTTATAATCCATCATCTTCTTTTTCTGCTTTTTCAGTCGATTTTTTATCAGACTTTTCTCCTACTTCTTTTTGAATTTTAATATCATGCAAGGGAAATAGATTTTTGTTTTTTGAGTTTTGGAAAGGATAATTATATATTGGAAGTAGATTTACCGCTATGCCTAACTTCGTTAACTGAGATATGTGAATTACAGATATTTGCTTCTTAAGCTCTTCGCATTCGGTCTTAATTTTAGCTAATTCTATTTTTAATTCTAAAACTATATTAGTGATATAATTTAATTGAGGTGCTACTAGAGAAAGTCCTTCCAGTGAGTGAACAATACGTGAATAATTTGATCCAGGACAAACAGGTGATGATTCAAGCATTAATCACAGTTAATTACCTTGATTAATCACTAATTGGGTATTAATTAGCTCAATTATCTTAATTATTTTTGATCACGTGGCTCTGATATCAAATGAAAGAGGATCGAAAATGCTACTAATGAGAAAAATTACACATGCACAAATTTCATATTTTTGAAAGTAAGTTTTTAAGAATTAGGGTTAAAATAAAAATTTAAAAACCTTAGGGGTCTTTTTGCAATTTAGAAAACTATTTTTGGCAAATTTGGTCCCAGAAATTATTTGCACCAAAGTTGGATGGACCAGAAACAGTTTCTAAAGTTATAGGTCCTGAGAATAATTTACGCCAAACTTTTAAGGTTGGAATAGAATTTATTCCCAAATCTATGCAGGCGAAAGCGAAAATTAGAAATTGTCAGCCACAACAAATTTGGTCTCGCAACCTCATTCAAGAAACTGCAAAATGTTCATGCTAGCTTATACCTTGTGCTATTCGCCATGGGCTGATGGTTGTGATATTTACACATGTTTAAAATCAATTAAATAGTGCAAGTGTGCAACTATGTTTACAATTTTCACATATGTAATGACTAATAGCAGAAGGAGAGATTCCGATCAATCTTTGATTATCTCGTGGGTTACATATTTATTGTATCTAATTAAGTCTATTTGGAATTGGTTGATCTTTCAGTGTTAGAGAAATTTTATTATTAAAAATATTATCATTTGAAATATAGTTTTTTTTTTTCCTACTTAACTTGATTTAGATGGAATTGTCTGAATAATAAAATAATGTCATAAGACATAGGCTTCACATTAATACATATAAATTGAAAAGAAAATAAGATAAATATAAAATACAAAATATGTAGAATTAGTAGGAAGATAAGGCTCCAAGGATTAAACTATTTTTGTACATATGACATAAATTTAATTATTTTTGAAAAGAAAATAAGATGGTCAAAAATAAAAAATCATGTTCAACTAAAAAGTAATGTAGAGAAAGGACATAAATGAAATTTTAACCAACGACCTTTTTAAAAACAACTAATTTTACCAAATATAAACTAACAAAAATGACTAATAGCTGACTGTCAAACAGAATCTTATAAGTAACCAAACCATGTCTATCAAAACCCCCCCCCAAAAAAAACCCCCGACAAACAACAAGGCAACGCAAACCCTACGAAGCACCTAGACGCTGCCCGTCTTCTTGCTGCCCATTTTCTTGCCGAAATACTAGCTCACACTAAGCATGACGGTAAACATGAGCCAGGGGACGCCGGAATATGACCATTAGCCGCCCCAATATGAGAGAGAGGTGAGAGAGGTTGACGACGGCGACATAATGATCGAGCACCGCCGACAAGCTTCTCGCCCAAACATTGAACAACCCCATAGCCAGAAACCAGAGCAAGAAAGAGATTGGGAATCATCGGAAACCAAAGGAAGGGAGTGATTGAGAGTCAATAGTTATGGTTGTCGCCGGAAAACAACTGGCAAAAACTTTTTTCCTTTTTAAAAATTATGTTTGCATTTCTAATGTCATTGGATAGCAACCAAACAATGTCATATGAAAATTATTTTTATCAATATTTACATATATTTTGTGGTTTTTATAATGCATTTTTAACTATTTAATAACAAAAATAAAATCAATGGTTACGATCAATCAAAGACAAGTGAACGCTCAAAATTATTTTAATTGTGGCGATTGTCATATAGTTACACTTACTATAACCTTTTACATATCATAATAACCAAACAAGCAAATGACATATTATGAAACCTACCCATAGTAATTATCAATGCCAAAGTTACTTATGAGTTATGATTGGTGCAAATTTTATTAATTATAAGTATATCATAACAAAGTAGAACAAAGTAACTCTTTAACAAACTAACCATAGCGATTTTAATGTATCACTTTTGCCCATGCATTAAATTATGGCTTTTTTAAACAAAAAACACTAAGCCTTAAAATTTCTGTCAAGCCTAAAAGAATATTAAATTTCTTTAAACTATCAATGACAAGGAGGATAAAAAATTTCTCTTGTCCCAAAAAAGTATATGAAATTTCTTTAAACTATCAATAGGGTGTCACTTTCATCCGCATTTGATGACTATCCATTCCATCCGATCTAAAAAAACGGATGAGAACTCAAAGTATGTGGATAATGGATAGATGGTGGATAATGGTTGACGGATTGAGTTGGATCTGGGAGGTGTCTCACCCAACCTGTCACCTAATCCATCACCCGCTTAGTCATCTGCTTGTTTATATTCTACTCGTTTGTACCTGGGCTCTTGCATGGGCAATTTAAATTTTAAAATATAAATTAGGTATAATTAGTTCTAAACTGAAAAATAAATAATTTGATAGTCTAAAAAATTAATTTTAGTCCACAATGTAAATAGTAAAAAATTGTTCTTATCATAATCTTCTATTTCAATAGAAAAATTAATCCCTCAAAAGCACATTAGGAGGACATTAAATATGAATTCGGATAGAGATGTTGCAAATTTCAAAAAATACATAATGCATAGCAATGATAACATGATAAAATTATACAACAAAAAATACGATATAGATAGTTAAGTATATACATAGAGCAAAATATTCAGGAATAGAATTAAAAAGAAACAATGTACAATAACTAATACCCAAAAAGAGTAAAACATTAAAGATTTTATTATAAATTTAACTCTTATCTTCTTAAACTTTGAAACTATTTTTTTTTTCCCCTTATATCTTATGTTTAAAACTCAAAAAAGTCAAAAAGACCATCATCAATGTGATCCTATAATTTTTTTTTTTTTTTTAAATGTGATCCTATGCAAAGCTAGGTTAGGGTTTGGGCCTCAAGGGTTTTAAGGTTTACGATTGGTTTGAAGATTTATAACTTGTGGGCTTAAGACTATTGTTTTGGGTTTAGGGTTTAATGTGCTCTTTGATTTAATATTCATATGTTTATCGAAATTTTAAACTGCTCCTACTAACATGTAATTTAATACTTAAACAGGTTGAAATATAAGATAAGTGCTTGAACTATTGGTCTTCCGCAACACTGGAGACCAAAATTTATGTATTAAAATTTCTAAAATTCTAATGTTAGAAGTTTCAAGAGCCTTTCTTCTCTGTGTAATGTAACTCTATTTATCAATAATGCAATTGTATACATTGTTATGTAATCTTCATGTAATATGTCTTAGTTATTTTTGTTATAAAAATTCATAGAAAAAGTATTATAGATAGCTATTATTTTCTCTTCTCTAGAAATACAATATTTAAAAATTAATTATCTTCTTTTCTTCTTTTTTTTAAATACAGAAAAGAATCCTATGTTATTGTCAAAAAAAAGGAATTATGATTTGAATAATAAAAGTAAGTCATATCCTGTATTACAAATAATTAATCTTAATATCTAAATATTAAAACTAATTAAAATCATCATTTAGAATATAGCAGTGAACTCCAAACAAATAAAACATATCTTCTAATTTTTATTATATATACTACATATAAATTATTTTACTTTTTATTATTAGGATTCATAGATCTCTTTATATAATAAATTAATTATGTAATCTTCATGTAATATATTTTAGTTATTTTTATTATAAAAATTCACAGAATAAGTATTATAGATAGCTATTACTTTTTCTTCTTTAGAAATAAAATATTTAAAATTAATTATCTTCTTTTTTTTTTATTAGAAAAACAATCCTATGTTATTGTCCCAAAAAAAAAGAAATTATGAGTTGAATAATAAAAGTAAGTCATATCTTGTATTACAAATAATTAATCTTAATATTTAAACATTACAACTAATTAAAATCATCATTTAGAATATAGCAATGAACTTCAAACAAATTAAACATGTCTTCTAATTTTTACTATATACACTACTTATAAATTACTTTACTTTTTTATTATTAGGATTCATAAATATAACTTATAAATGTAGCTAAAGTTTTCTATCCTCCGCAAAATAATTTAAATGTAGTTGCTTATTCTCTTTAGGAATGAATTTCATTGTTGTCTTTCTAATATATGCATAAAAATTGATGTTGATGTTTTCAATGTTGAATATAGTTTGTTTTTATAATTTTGTCTGCAACAATATTTATTTCTAAAAATGTTAACATTTTCAACTTTATTTATAATTTATTGGGTTATCTTTTTGTTTTAAAATTTAACTATATGACCTATTGGCCTATGAAAATTGATGAGATAAAAAATAGTTATGAGTGGTGCAACAACAGTTGAACTGAAGAAAGGAGTTTATGGGAGTTGTGATGTTGAGGCAAGTATGGGATTGCATTTTTTCCTCCAAAAAAACTAAAAATAATGTAAAGGGTAAGATTTATATATTTTTTTTTGGCTTCAAATGAGCCACGAAGGCAGTACAATACAATAAGAAGATGGAGAATCGAACCTGAGACCTAATGTTCTCAGGACCTCAATGGCTAAGATTTATGTTGCAGAATGATCAACGGTTTATAAGTACTATTGCTTGAGATATTTTAGAATTGGAGGAGGGAAGCTTTCTCAACCTTTTATACATCTTTACATTTATTACATAAATATTTGCAATTAATTCACTTTTTATTTTTTCTTTTATATTTTACCCATTTTGTGGACTATTACATTTTAATTTTATAATTTTAGTCTAATGGTAAATATGATACTTATTCATTTCTTATACCTAAAATATCTTTTTTAAACTTTTCAACAGACAAAGTTTACTTGTAAATTTGCCAACATATTACACATGACATGAGCTTTCATCATCTGTTTACACTTCAATCCACTCATTTTCAGCCACGAATAGTGGATGGATGAATTCAATTGAATTTTCATAAATAATGAATGGAAATTATGGAATAGATGAAGGGGACAAAAGCGAATGATAGATGTGGATGATGGTTCACCCGATCCAAGCCTAATCCATTGCCACCCATAATTATAATAATGGGGATAGCATTATCAGTTATTGCTACATTCCCTTGTAGTCAATGATTGGCGGAAAGTTGGTCTCCGATAATAGCTGACAAAATTCATTACGGTTTAAAGCCTCCATTATATTTTTTGGTGGACGAGCATTTACTAAGAAGTTAATGAGTTTATCAGAATCTAAATGCATAAGTCGATGAAGAACTCAGATGCGCAAGAGTCACTTTCAATGTTGGCTTTTAACGAAAGAAAAAGTCACATTTAGATGGTAAATTTAACTGATTTGGTAGTTGGTAGATTTAACTAGCTCTGTGTTTGGTTAGAATGTCTAAATTTTTTATATATATGAGGATAATTTGTTAAAAATTGATCGAGAGTTACAGCCCATTTAGTTTTCTCACATTTACTTGGATTTTAAGGGCATGTTCTTTTTCACTTATCTTTAGTACTTATCATCAACATTTAATAGTGATCAATACCAACTATCGATGATTAGTAGTAATCAAAACTCCTCAACATTAATCAACACTTCGTCTTATTTCTTATATATAATTTTATTACCGACAAATATCAATCAACACTGATCAATATCGATCGGCACTAATCCTAATAATTGGTTTCATATTTTGTTATTGACATTTCTACTTTCTTAATTATATCAAACAAATAATATAAATAAAAAAAGAAGACACTTTTGACTATTATAAATTAGAGAAAGAAATATTATGCCAACAGCCAACTCACTTAACCTCGCCCAAAATAGGTAATATACCACAATGAGTAAAATCTCGCCTTCCAAACCCCACCACTGTTTCCAGCCTCTTATTCCTGGTTTCCTCTATAATTTTGTAAGTACATGGTGTATTTTTTTCGTTTTCCTTTAATTTGTTGTTATTGTGATGGGGATCATTTATTGTCTACGATCTAAACTTTGATTAAAATTGGTGCATGCAGTCAATCCCAGGATCCTTTCTGAAGTATATAGCAGGACGTGGAGAAGATAACGGTGAGGAGATTGTTATACTAAGGGATAAAAGGGAGATTAATTGGTACATCAAGATGGATGGATATCATTTCAAGGATGGATGGAAGAATTTTTGCAAAGAAAACAATTTGCAAGTGGGTGATTTTGTAGTGTTGAAGCATCAAGGCCAGTTGATCTTTGATGTCTTGATCTTTGATCCTACTGCTTGTGAGAGGGAATACCGAAGTTTTACTCAATCAAGTAAACTGATAACTTCAAGCTCTGATCTTCATGCTAATATTTCAAGCAGCATTCCTAAGAAAATGAAAGGTAACTTTGATCTCAATCGACCAGACTTGAACGAAAGATTTATATAAGGGAACTAGTTAAGTATATACTGAAGTAGTTAAATCATCTGGAATTCACAAGTTGATATACATTTGTTATCGTGATTGTATTATTGTTGTGTAATATTGTAAGATTTGGGAGTACGAGTTTAAAATTGTACAAGTAATGAGAGTTATGATTGTTCTAATCATAAGGGGTATTACCTAATATTTTGTCAATTTAAGGAATGAAGAAGAAGCAGCAAGAGGAAGACAAGGTTCCTTCAAACGAAGAAGTCAGGTTTAAACCATCTGGTCACCCTTACTGGCTTGCTGTTAACAAGTCAGGTTACCTGACATGGGGTGGGGTGGTAAGTAATGAGTGATTTTATCCAATGTATGCTACGTATAATCTGTGCCTTCCAAGTTTAGATCTATGCAAGTTTGCTATAAAGCGCTCACCGCCGCTCAGGGAGCATCACATCTTTTTTTCTTTTATTTTTTTTGGGGGGGGGGGGGGGGAGGATGTGGGGGAGGGAGGGAGGGTGTAAGAGGAGCATCACATCTTTATCCTTTATTTCAGTTTGAAATTGAAGTCCCTTGGGTCATAATAGTGTATTCATAGTAGATCATTTTTGTTAAAAAAGGGACATATTTTTGCTTGTGTCTAATCACTTGATCCACATACATAGGGCATGTTCATTTCGTTGAGAAATATGAGTTGAGAAATAGACAAAGTGGGTTGTGATTGGTTGATGTTGGTTTTTTTTTTTTTTTTGGGTTGAAGTGAGTACAAGTGGGTTGAAGTGGGTTGAAGTCGGAAGTAGTTGGTATATTTGATGGGTCGAAGTTGAAAAATTTTTTTTATTGAAGTTCGCTGAAGTGGGTTGAAGTTGCTAAATTGAAATTTACCAATAAAAAGAATAGGCCCGTAGTATTAAACACACACTAAATTTGGAAGAAAACGATTAGATTTCGTCTCCAATTTAGATATATGGAATTTGTGTAAGTTAAATGGGACAAAGATTTTGATGCCCATTCAACAAGGATTTTTCTTCGCGACAACTTGTTTGGCACACTAAGCCTAAATCCACCTTTTAAAAAAAAAAAAAAAAACACTTAAACCTTTTCGCAATCATAACATCACTTAATCTGAAATTAATCCTCGTTATTTAAAATTAACCTAATTGGAACCTAATATGTGGTACCTCTCAACCAAGTGGTGCTAGCAAGTGGACTTGCTTAGTTGGCGTCGCATTGTTGGTAGCCCATCCCTAAAGCTTTTGCAGCAGAAAATGGGCTCAGGAAAAGAAGCTGTGAGATGATACTAACAGATGAAAAGGGGAAATCATGGCCGATGACACTGAGGCATGCCAACAGCAGTGGCACAACTTACATTGGTTGTTGGCGCCGTTTCCATGAAGCCATTGGGCTCAATATTGGTGATCATCTTGTTTTCGAGCTTCTTGACGATGGAGAAAAACCTGTCATCAAGTTTCATAGTAAGTCTCAACTTCATAGCATTTGAGAACCTTACCTATCTCAATTTTATCAACTCATGACTTCATGAGTTTGTTTTTTATTAAAGTTAATTAATTTAGTTACTTCAAACTTCTTGTTCGTATTGGTTCATAGCTAGGAAACACGAAGGCACTTCAAGGGCGTACAACTAAATCCTGCTCTCAGGATGAAACTCCAAAACAGATACCGATGCTATTGTAAGTATGTGAATTGTGAATCAAAGAGTTTTATTAATATCATAGTACTAGGCACAACGAGCGAGGGATTGTAAACTAACCCTCGCTCCTATATTCTAACGCTTTTATGTTGAGGGTGAAAACTATATATTTGAATGATCAATTTCTCATATGACACTGAAAATTGACAGTCCAAACCTCGACTGATACTAATGGAACTCCCAATTTAGGGTAGGAAGATCGCAGTTAGAGCTACTTCAAGTTGTTGCATGTATGGTTCAACCTCGAGAAATCTTTGTATCGAAGATCACCACAAAGCATTTATGCAAATTGA